>JARKIC010001065.1:0-154392 GCA_029378375.1 Mycena olivaceomarginata
GAAGTCCGGCATGGCTTGACAGATTACAGTGGAAGCCAGTGGAGAAAGGGCAGAAAAAATCCAGTGATATCCGGTGGAAACCAGTGGGAGGAATTGGAGATCCCAGTGTCCGCCACCGGATCCCAGTGGAAGCACAGTGCTCGGCAGTGGCAGCCGCCATCAGCCAATGCCGTCCAGTGCCGATGGGCCGGTTGCTACCTCCGCGTATATTACTGATTTTGACAGGTTCTGGACCCACCTTAGCCGAGGTGGTATGCCGGGGCATTGCCGAGGTGCCTCGGCAACGGCTCGGCATATCTGGACTGATGGGGTCTAGGCTGGTCTTGAAATCCTTCTGGGGGTTCTCCGCCAGATTCCAGCTGCTACTATCAAGTGAAGTCGGCGAAATAATTCGATTGATCCAAGACTGTCAGTGAAAAAAAGAATGAGTAATTGAGAACGTGAATGAGTGCGACAGGAACATACGGAATGGCCTCACTGGAGTGTATGATCCCACGTTTCAAATTCCGCACTAATGCGTATTTGGGTCCCATTGAAACGCACAAGGCGGACCGACTAAATACAAAAGGTGGGAAATCCACCCTAAATCCAACCAAGTGAGTTTCGCAATTCAGTTACTCCGTCCGTGCGAGTTCGGGGGTTTGTATCAATGTATATGATAGCTTGCAATCCAGATAATGGGTGTGGGTAGTGCTGGTGGGTGACCTAAGTCCAAAATCCAAAATATTACTTTTATCAATCCAGATAGTTCCGTTCTGCAAGTTCCTGTTCCAACTAAGTTCGGTTCTAATAAAATTGTTCTAAGCATGAGAGTAAGATTGTATATTTGCTTGACAAATTTGAAGCCCATTGAGATCAGTGAAATATCAGTTTTCATTCTCAAGGTGTGGAGCCCGGTCAGCCGCTGATCAGCTAAAATGGATTTTTTCGACAAAGGCATCTTTGCAGACAGACTGCAAGGTACTCAAGGTGGAAGACCCGGAGTCGAGTGCGACGGGCTGCGAGCGCCTGGGACGGCATCATCCAAAAGGAATCGGAAATGGACCTATCAAGGTGGATACCCTGGGTGCTGAGGCGCGGAAGCGAGACGGTGGCTGAGCCCAACGCCGCAAGTAATCCCTCGTCGCATGGCAGTCCGAAGACCACACCTCAAGCCACGTCAAATCGGGGGTGAGGCGAAGGCATTCGCAAATATAAGATGAGCTCAAGTCGTGATGGAAGCTCAGCTCGAGGAGGGTCGAGTGATGACCGCTCCAGGAAGGCAAGCAGATTGTCATCAATGTAGATCTGCGATGTAGAGACGGGGAATGAAACATATTTGAGGATCGTGTCGCCCCTGCGGCCAGGAACGGTTCCCCGTTCTCCGAATATCAGCCGACGCATGGTTCGGAAAGACATTTGTCGTCGGTGTCGATGTCGTCCAAGATCCAACGTCGTTCACGATATTGCACGTCCCAGAAAAGACATTCGATAAGGTGCGGGCCGAGAAAGCAGGGCAAAGACGCGACGAATGTAGAACCCCCCAGTACCCCCCAGCCTTCCTGGGCACCCGATCCACGAAACATCAGTGTTTCGAGTGACGGCAGTGGGCCCGGCCGTGCGTGCTCCCACATTTTCAGAGCGCATATTTCAAGGTGTTTCGGCTGGTGTCCGTGACTCCAGATGATAGAGAGGATCTCTTCGTCCAATTTCCCTCGCTTGAGCAGGACGATTATGGGCACGTTTAAGCCAGATCGGCGAGAATGTCTTGAAGCCCGGAGCGCACGGGAAGGCGATAGCGATTTGGCCCATAACTCCGGTGCGGGCCGGCGCAATGCTGGACCAGGCACTACAGACGCTGCGAAGCACATGGGGGTGTGGAGAGCTCCAGGCTTTGGAAAGGCGCTTCGAGATAGGACCAATATTTCGGAGGAAATTTCGAGCGGGGAGGCACTGGACAGGGTCGAGAGTAGCGTTGAGCCGGCGCTGTGCACGCCTTTTATCGTGCTCTAGGTTCGCCACTAGCAGGCAGCTTCGATCTCCGTGCCCGATCCGGTATCGAGCTTCATACAGTAGGTTGGTTGGTTGATTATTGCGTCCGAGTCCGAGGGGGCTGGGGAATTGTGGGCGGGTGCGAATCACACATTGGTCAGATTGAATCCTTTTCAGTCACCTTGTTCTCCACTTGGAGGGAAGTACATAGTCCTTCCAGCGTTCGTTCTCGTTCAATGACGCCGCGTGCCGCCGACGGCTTGACTTCAAGTGCGACGGCGTCGTGGTGTCGGGAGAAGGTCGAAGGGCAGTTCGGGTGTCAGCTTGTGTTGTTGTTGTTTGTTGACACGAACGGAGAGCGAAGAGGGCGCAGCAAGGAATTTCACATCAGCGAAGGTTCCACTTGGACATATTGTACTTACGGATACACTATAAGTACTTACTGCGCCTGAGGATAATGAACGGATGAATGAATGAATTAATTGAGCGCCACGAAATAGCTACTTGACGCGACGTACTAAGATGCAGATGTCCAGCCACTGCGAGGGTGGATGTTTAATGCAAGTCGACAGTGAGAGGGCCTAAATTTGGCTCGGACGAAGAGTCGAGTGTATCGCAGCGAGGCAGTGAACAGTGAGGAGGGCAACTGCCATGATTTCGGAGCGACGGCTGCGGGTGTATATCGGTCCAAGCGTGTGATTGCGATACAGGTTGTCGTGATGCGGCCAATCGGTAAGATGTCAATGAGTGGCACCGGTGAGCAGAAGGGGCGGCGGTGAAGCGGCGGGCTTAGACTGCGGTGTGGTGGAGTGTCGAACAATAGAGCAGGCTGTTAGGCTATTCAGAGCTCCAGCCTGCAGACTCTGCAAGCCGCAGCAAGTGAGTGTGAAACCAGCAGAAGTGGAACAGAAGGGGCCAAGAATATTGGTTTGATGAGAAGAAGATGGATCGTCGAGGAAGCGAGGCACGGGTCGAGGCCGCGATAGAACGAGCCAGTTTGGGCCCGGAAAAGCGCAATCTCACGTCCAGTCATGCGGAAAAGAGGTGAGAAAACCCCGTCGAAATGCAAATTTGCGGCGATGTCGAGATGACAGAAAAGGGCTAGAAGCAGCGACCGTATATCACTGCGGAGAATCAACGGACTCCCGTGTCGTCCCCGACGTCCATCCATTCCGAGCCGTCGTCCCAAGGCCGCTGCTTTGCCGCTCTCCGATTGTGGCGAGCGCGGGAGTCTGGGACCTCTGCCGGCAACACGCGAGGCATACACGTGACTCAAGGTTGGTAGCGCTTCGGGCTCCTTGTCTCCCTTCCCTCCCTCATCCTGATTTATCTCTCCCTTATATCCGCACACCCAATCTATCTTCACTCGCCCACGACACGACATAACAATCTCTTCTATCCATCCTTTGGGACACATCACGAATAACGAAACTACCCTTTACCTGGATCTAGTCTACGCTGAAGATCTAGTCCTGACTGAAAATGACTGCACCCGACGCAGGAGCTGCCGACGTGGCTGTCATATACGACCATCACCCTCCCCGAGACGACCGTCACGAGCGTCAGTATTCCTCCCGCTCACCCTACTACGGGCCCAGCATCCCCTCGACTCGGACTGGGTCTACGGCGGGCTCACCAGTCCCGCTCCCAGTGCTACGCCCAGTACCGCGACGACGACGACTGACACGACGTCCCGCTTCTTCTGCGACACCCTCCGCGCCGTCGACATCCGCCGTCGTATCACCCACAGTCCTCCTCTGCTTCACCCACTGCGTCCTCATCCACGTCAAGCTCTGGATCACCCGCCGCCTCCTCCTCCGCCTCCAGCCTCTCCCCCTCCTCGCACCTCTCCCGCGGCGGCCTCATCGGCGTCATCTTCGGCTCCGTCCTCGGCGCCCTCGTGCTCTTTCTCTTGCTGCTCTGCTGCTGGCTGCGCTACGGCGCTCGAAGGAGGGACCGGACAAGGGGAGAGGTGGGTGCCTTTTCTTATTTCTTTTTCATGGCGTGTCGTCGGGCTTGGTATTTCGTGCATTCCTTCCTTCCTGCCGTTCCCCGTGCCTGTCGGGCGGCGGCGTGGGGACCATGTGCGTGTTGTGGTCCGTGCGCGCGCCCGCAGGCGTAGAAGCAGAGGACAAGGATGATGACGATGCGAGGAACTCTATTTGACGCGAATTCTGGCGAGGCGAGGCGGCAGTAGAGCGGATGGAAGAAGAGCGAGTGGGCACCCGGCACGGCAGAAGCAGAGCTTGCTGCCCTTTTACTTTCTTATCGCGCTCTGATGGTACAACGATCATCGCTGTGGGAGCAGACGATAATCGCCCCATCCTTCGGTCCGTGGGCCATGCTCTTTCTTATGGAATGTCTTTCCCTGTCTTTCGCTCTGCGGAAGGTCGAAGCACTGTTCTCCTCGACTACTGTCAAAACCTCCTCTTCTTTTTCTCTTCGCCCTCTCTCAATCGCTCCTCCCTTTTGTAAAAACCATACTAACCCCTCCGTTTCGCAGTCGACCGCCGCCGCCACCCGCGAAAAATCCCGCACGACCCTCACCGCGCTCTTCCGCCGCCGCCCGCGCGCGCGCACGCGCTTCACCATGGTCACGCCGCCCGTCCCCGGTGCGCCGCTGCACGACGACGACGACCTCGAGGGCGACTGGACGATGGTCGGGTCGCCGTTCCCGCCCACCTCACCGACCTCACCGACTCCCGCGCTCGCCCGGCTCGCCGGAGCCCGGGCAGGGCGTGACGGAGGCGGACCCGTTCCTCACACGGACGCGGCTGCCCAACCCGCATAGTGCGGAGGGCGGTGTGGCGGGAGGAGGGAGTGGCGAGTGGGAGCGGGAGCGGCGGGAACAGCGCCTCGGCGTCGTCGCGCGGGACGGGCACGAGCTCCGCGAGCAGCGGGACGAACGTGAGCGGGTACGGCGTGCTCCTCGCGCACCCGTCGCTGGCGATGCCCGCGCCGCACCCGCACGCCGAGGGCAGCGGGAGCCCGCATCCCACCACTTACGCGAACTTAGCCTCCGGGCGCTGCGCCGCCTGGGTCCACCCGCCACAACGGCAGCAACAATGGAACGGTGCGCCCCCGCCCATGCCCGGACGCCGCATCCTCTCGCCGGCGCAGATGGCGATTCTGGTGGAGGAGGACGCGGTGCTCCCGCGCGCGTCGGAGGACAGCGTCGAGGAGGGCGAGGTCGTCGTCGCGCGGCGCGTGAGCGTCAAGAAGTCTGGGGGTGGGTCTGCCGCTGCGGGGGTCCCTGGCCGTGCCCTCGCTGGAGAAGGAGCGGCGCCGCTCGTGGATCCCGCGCTTCTCGTGGCTGGAAGTTCGCGGCGCAACTCGCGGGATGTGGAGGCGGGGGAGGGCGAGGGCGAGGGGCAGGAGCTGCTGTTTGACGCGGGGCACGGGCACTCGCCGTCGAATTCGATTTCGGCGCTGAGGACGCCGCCGCGGCTCGTGGGCCAGGGGGCGTCGACGGCCAGCGCAAGCGGCAGCGGGAGCGGGAGTGGGGGTGCGACGATGCGCGAGTTTGGCGCGCGCGCGCTGCTGCCGTTCCTCGCGTCGCGCCCCCAGAGCGGGGCCGCTGCGGGGTCCCGGCCGATGAGCGGGGTGAGCGGGCCGAGCGGGACGAGCTCCGACGGGAACGACCGGGAGCGGGAAGAGCGGGGGGACGGTGTATACGGACGCGCGGGAGACGCTGAGCACGCGGGGGTCGAGGCCGAGTTCGCGGGTGCGCGGCTGGGAGGGGCGGAGGCGCCGCCTCCGACGCCGCCGCTCCCTGCGCCGCAAGGCCACAGCCAGGACCCCCCTGGACGCGCCGGCGCCGCCGGCGCTCGCGGCTGTTTGCGGGTTCGCAGACATCGTTGCATCGCCAGCAGTCGAGGGAGGAGGAGGAGGACGAGGAGTTGCTGCATCACTCGCGGGACAATTCCGACTGAGCGGGACGAGTCACCAGCAGACCGCCACCTGGCGGGGCAGCGCGAGCAACACGACGCTCGCGACGGACACGCCGCTCAAGCCCGAGCGGGCGTATGCGTATGGCCCGCCTGGCCTCGCGTTCGACGCTCTTGCAGGAACAACCACGGCAGCTTCGCGCCGGCCGGGAAGGGCAAGGCTGGGGAGCATCGGCAGCTGGGACAAGGCGGGGCTGGAGCTCGGATTCAGCCGGCCCGCGTCGCAATTCGCAGCTTGGGACGTTTGGGGAGCGCGAATGTGGTGCCGGTACCCGATACGGGTTGGTGCGGCGCCTGCGGCGTTTGGTGGTGTAGGAGGGGGACACGGCTCGCGGTCGATGTTTGGGGGTGCGGTGCCCGAGGTGCGGGGCGGCAGTGCGCCGCATTTGAGTCTGGATCTGGACGACGCGCCGCCTGGGGCGAGGGGCGGTGGAGGCTGCTTGGTGGGGGGGAGCGCGCATTCGACCTGCTTGCGAGCCTCGAACTCGAAGCCAGGAGTGGGGCGAAGGGTGCGGGAGGCGGGGCACGTTTGGGCTGAGCCCTGCCTGTGAGTATTTTCGCGCCCTTGCACTACCTTTCGAATTGCGGCTGACGATCTTCTGTGGTAGGCCCCAATTCCACCCCTCGGCCGGCCACTCCTCCGAAGCACGGCTCCTTCAACTCGTCCTCGCTCTCGTCTGGCTCGTCGCACGCCGTGGTGTCGCGGCCAGCTCGCAGCATCCCTCTACCCTTCTTCGGCTCCGGCGGCTCCGCGCGCGCGCGCCTCCTCACACACGCGGGCTCCGTCGAAGGACCCATGAGCCCCACGCTCAGCGCCTTTCGGGCACCGCTGCGCGCGACGCGAGTATTCCGGGTCGAGCGGGTCTGGCGGGCGGCGGAAGGAGAATTCGTCGGGGTCGGGGAGCGGTGCGGGCGAGCACGTGCGCAGCCAGCTTGCACGGGCGGCGAGCCCTGTCAGCCCTTTGTTGTCGCCGTGGGCGGGGGGCTTGGACCCGGATTGGCGGCCCGATGTAGGCGGGCGGGGAATCCCGCTCGCCCGGGCCCCGCAGCAAGTCTGCCGTTCCCGTCGCCCGTCGCCCGTCGCCCCGCCGCCGCGTGTCCGCTCCCGCCTGTGCTGGGGCGCACCACGTGGCCCTGCTTCTGCCATCGCGGATAAGCACCCAAAATCATCTTGCCGCTTGTATTTAAATCATAGCCTCCCTGCGGACCCGCCTGCCGCACTAGATGTGTGTTTCTTCTAGAGCCCGCTTTCTTGCATCCCACCCTTCGCGTTCTTGACACCCGCCTCACCCGTGCTTCCTCGCCACCCCTCCTCACCTCCGCACCCCCCCTTCTGCGCTCTCCCTTGTTGCGCACCTCTTCTTTATGTGTACCCCGTTCTCCCTTGCACCACGGATACTTGACGGACTGTATAACCCTTGTTGTATTGTTACGGCCTACGATCCCTCACGATTGATGATACCTCACGCATTTGATGATACCTATCTCACATCCCATTCTCATTCCATCTCTCCGCATCTTCACCATCTCCGCTACTCACACAGGACTCTTCTACGCATTAGCCATCACTCTTCCTTCTACTTATCCGCCCCTCTACTTATCCGTATCCTTATCTCTTACGCTGACCCACGCTTACGCCCCGCCCACGCTTACGCCCCGCCCCGACGCGATACCATACCTCACGCCCCTCCATCATCTTGCGATACCTTGCGTGTGCGCTGCTGCCCGCCTGCGATACTCCTCCCTCCCTCGCTCTCCCTCTCTGCATCCTTACCTCGTCCATACCTACCTACATACCTTGTCTGTCCTCCCTACGGTCGAATAGACACTCCCGCACCCGTGCTTCGTCTGGAACACGGTAACCCGCCGCGACACCTCTTCATCGCCGTACGGCACGTACCGTACCGACCGCTTTGTATGCATTATGATAGACATGATTTTTCTCCGGGTTTTCTTCTGATTACTGAGTGCAAGTATTGACGCAAAATCTTCCGAGTCGCCTTCGCCTCGGCGATCAATCGATCAATCTGAGTGCTGGCCCGCCATCTTGCTTGCCTCCTGCCCGAACAGACTAATTCACGGTCGGGTCATGCAATACTGGTGCTTGAAGTCTTCTCATAGTGGAACCTGACGGAATTCAATGGACTCCGTCGAAGAACTTCACTCGCGCATCACGAAGCTCGACACCGAGATCGAGCTACAGAGAAAGCTACTGCTGCCAGTGGCGAAACTGGAGCGCGACAAGAGGCTTGCGCAGCGTCAGCTCAACGCTGCTCTCGACCCTGTAGAACGCCTTCCGTTCGAAATTTCCTCGGAAATATTAGTCCTGTCTCGGAGTACCTTCCCTGTCAGAGACAAATGGAGCTCTCCACACACCCATGCTGCTTCGCAGGGTCTGTAGTGCTTGGTCCAGCACTGCGCTGGCCACACCGATTTATGGGCCAAAATCGTTATCACCTTCCGTGCGCCCCAGGATTCAAGACATTCTTGCCGATTTGGCTTGAATGTGCCCATAACGGCCACTGTCCGTCCTGCTCAAGGGGGGGAATTGGACGAAGGGATCATCTCTATCATTTGGGGCCATGGGCAGCAGCTGAAACACCTTGAAACACGCGAAGTACTAGGACATGAAAATTACAGTATCACTCCCATTTCGAAACTGTGGGGACGCACGAGGCCGGGCCCACTGCCGTCACTTCAAACACTGACGGTTCGTGGATTGGGTCTCCATGAAGGCTCGGGGTTCTACATTCGTCGCATCTTCGACCTGCTGCGCCTGGCCCCCAATCTTTCGAATGTCTTTTTTGTCTTGTGCAGATATTGGACGATGTTAGGGGGCTGGGCAACGTTGACGGCAGTGAAGGTTTGATCTTTGCGTCAAACCTCCGCCGGCTGATGTTTGGAGAACGTGGAAAATGTCCTGACCCTGGGGGCGACGAGATCCTTACCTATGTTTCTCTCCCCCGACTTGAAGTCCTCTCTGTATGTCAGGTCTACACCCATGAAAACCTGCTTGGCTTCTTGCAGTGTTGTTATTCGGAATGACTGTCGCCGGTTTCACCGGCAACTTCCCACCGCCTCCGTTCCGTTAATTAATTACCAACTGACACCTCGGCCATTCCCCGAGGTTTCCATACGATACTCTACTTGTAGTTCAAATTAGATAATATTTCTTGTACAGTATTTAAGCTGGACTTGAAGTCCTCCAATATTCAGTTCAAGTTTTATCTACTCCTCCTGCACCCTCTTCACAATAGGTTATGGGCCCCAGCCCTAACTGATTTCTCCCTGTAACCTTTGCATGTCATTACCCCTGCATTCACACGTCAATCATCACCTAGCCTAACCGCTCAAAAATTGGTTTTTGCAACGCACACTTTGCCTCTCGCACTACACCCACAACCCAGCCACCCACCACACATCTACCATGTCCGACTCTACCACATCTGCTTATCGCATTCAGCATCTCCTCGGCGAAGAGAACTACGCCACCTGGGCCGTCAAATTGACGGACATTCTCAAGGATCAGGGACTGATCGATGTCTCTGGTGCCATCCCACCGTGACGACCCATAGCACACCTTTAATGCAAGCGGTGATATCCTTGATTCACAGGGCACCCAGGCACAAGCCATCCAAAATTGGGAGCGCAAGGACCGTCAGGCTCTCTCCCAAATTCGACTTCGTGTAGCGGAGCATGCATTCGCCAACTCCTGCTCGTCGTCGCCCATCGTTCCAGCCTGCCACTAGGCAATTATTGAAGAAGTCACTGAGACTTATGATCCTACAGACCCTCTCGACTATCAGCCAGCTCTGGCTGCTCTTCCGGCTGACGTTCCGCCAACATTTCCGGCCTACACTGGGCCTCGTCCAACTACTACTCCTCCAGTGGCAGCTGTTGACAAAGGAAAAGGTAGAGCTCTGACCCCTGACCCATTCGCCCCACAACCCACCTTCTTACCCACTGGTTCTTTTCTGCCTCTGCCTCCTGGGCCTTCCGGCTCTTCCGGCGGTAATGGTGGTGATGGTTCCGGCAGGTGGTGGAGGAGGCGGTGGCCCGCCTTCTGGCGGTGCGCCTTCAGCCTCATCCATCCATTCCCGCTGGAATGCCCTCCGGCTCTGGTGCTCCGGCACCGAATCCAGGACCTGGTGGCGGTGGAGGTGGTGGTGGTGTGGTGGTGGTGGACCATTGGTCCGGCTCCGCCTCCAGGTTCTCCAGGTCCTCCCGGTCCCCCAAGGCCCTCTGGGCCCAACACTTCATATTCCGGCACCGCATAACCCTCAGCTTGATACTGCTGTTCAGCAAAATGGCCCAAGCTATGGCTCTCCTTGCTCAGAATTTGGTTGCACCTCCTCGCTCCACTCTGTAAGGGCAACCTTAAGCTCGGCGCGGGGTGCGGAAACTAGCGGGGGAATCCGAAGTATAAATATAGGTACTAGAATACAGGAGTGAAATACTACGCACCTAGCGGGGGGAATCCGAAGAGAAGAAAGGATGAGGATTCCCACGCCAGGCGAAACCTTATATACTAATTGGTAACTACCCAGTAGCAGTGTCCGCATGTATCTACAATGATCGCGGGCCTGGTCACACAGCACATGCCAGCGAGAGCGGACAGATGTCTCGGGCGGTTTGGCGGTCGGATAGAAGGGCGCAGAAGTATCCGGAGCGCCGGGCGGAAAACCATCCGAAGTATCCGGAGCCGGTCCGGATGGAAAAGCGTCCGAAGCGGCCGAAGGAAAAACTGCCTGAAGCGGCCGGAGCGGGGGTTCCCCTGACACACTCGTACTTCTTCTCGAGCTCCAGACACTTTTGATGGTTCCGATCCGTCGAAATTCGCCACGTTCATGTCGCAGATCTATCGGCACATCACGGAACGTCCGCAAGATTTTCCGACCGATGACAAGAAGATCTTCTATGTCTGGTCGTATCTTCGTGGTACGGCTCAGCAGTGGTTCCAGCCCAACTTCTTCGCTGGCAGACAAGTTCCCATCCCGCTTTGGGATGGCAACTGGGAGCTCTTCATTCAGGAGCTTGCAACCAACTTCGGCCCGCATGATCCCTTTGGGGACGCGCAGATTTCATTGGAGTCTCTCCATGAAGCCTGGAGATCGGCTGGCTACCTACCAGCTCGAATTCGACACCCATGCAGTTATGACGGGGTATAACGAGGCCGCCCTTTTCCGGGTGTTTTACCACGGCCTTCCGAGCCGTATCAAGGACACCATGGCACGGAATCCGCTTCCGGCCTCGCTTGCCGGACTGAAAGCCCTCGCCTCGCAGCTCAATCAGCGATACCATTGCTGTAATTCAGAGTGCTGCGGGTGAGCGTGCTGCTGCGAATCCGCCCCCGGCCGGAAAATCTTCCGGTGATACTTCCGGCGCTCTGGCTTCGGGTGGTAGTGGCAAGTCCAAGGGTAAAGGCAAGGGCAGGTGGAAAATCCAACTCTCCGCCCAAGACCAATTCAACAGCCAACACTCTGGCAAACGGTAACACTGGCTCAGGCCTCCGGGTCTAAGCAGGCGAAGCTGTACGCTGCCAAGCTTGACTCCTCTGGCAAACTCAAGCCAGAGGAGCATGAGCAATGCATGAAGAACAACCTCTGCATGTTCTGCGGCAGTGTGGGCCATAAAATGGCTGACTGCAAGAAACGTCCGGCTAATGCTCAAGGCAAGACCGGAAATGTTTCTGATTCCACTACTCCTGCCGCTGATGCATCTTCTTCCGAGTCAAAAAAATAGGCAGCGGCTCGGATACCTCTGCACCTGGTCCGAGCCGTGTTGACTCCGAGGTGCTTCCCGAGGTTACTCTCAACGCGTCCACTCTTTCCCCTAATGCCTTTTATGTTGACCTCGATGTATCATTACTCTCTGCGGACTTTCTCTCGCCTTCCGGTGTTCTTTCCGGCTTCCCTACTCCAGACGCAGGTCTAACCCTGTGTCTGTCTTTTGTACAACGAGTTGCCGCGGGATTCAACTCCCGCTTGCAGGCGCTCATCGACTCCAGCTCTTCGCACTGTTTTGTGTCTACTAGGGTTTGCGAATCAAATGGGTATTCTCTTTATGCGGTTGCACCGGTTAAACTCCGGTATCTCGACAGCTCCTCATCCATCATTGACCGACAGCTTCAATTCCTCCCTCGGTTCCCTTCTGGCGATGTCCATTCTATGGAATTCTACTTCAAACCGTCTAGATTCTGCTTGTGACTTGGTTCTTGGACTAAATTGGCTACGCCGCTACAATCCGTTGATTGATTGGCGCAATGCCTCACTAAAGTTCAGCCCTGTTTACAACGAGTCTACTGTGTTGACACTCCCGGAAACTATTCCGGATCCTGTTGTGGTCTCTCCGGCTACGGAGATGACGGAGCTTCCGGCAGCCCCAGCTCTTCCTTCGTCAATATCGCTGATGTCTTCGCCTGAACCCGCTCCTTCTATGGAGATTCCGATTGAGGCCCCTGCACCTCATCTGTTCACTTCTGCCCCCGCTTGTGTCTATGGTCAATGCGGCTGCCTTCCACGCGATTATTCGCGACAAAGGCACTGTCCAGTATACGCTCCGTGCATCTCCGGTCGAAGAGACTAACGGCTTTGGTACCTTGACTGAGCCGGACTTTGCGAACTTGTCCGGCATTTCAACCGAGTACCACGACTTCGCCGACGTCTTCTCCGAATCAGAGGCTTACAACCTTCCGCCTCATCGCGAATTCGACCTTAAAATTGAGACTGTCAATGGTGCTGAGCCTCCGGTCGGCCGGATCTATTCCCTTTCTCCGGCCGAACTTACGGCGCTCCGGGAGTTCCTCGACAAGAACTTGAAGGCAGATTTTATCTACCCGTCTCGTTCCTCCAATGGTACTCCTATCCTCTTCCCTAAGAAGAAAGACGGAAGTCTCCGACTCTGCGTCGACTATCGTGGATTGAATCGCATCACGAAGAAGGATTGTTATCTGCTTCCTCTGATCGTGGATCTCCTCAACGCTCCTGGAAAGGCGCGTATTTATACCAAACTGGACCTTCGCCACGCCTATCATTTGCTTCGCGTTGCCGCTGGCGACGAGTACAAAATTGCTTTCCACTCCCGCTACGGCTCATATAATTTCCGAGTCATGCCGGAAGGTCTCTCCAACACACCAGCTGCTTTCCAGCGCTTCCTTAACACCCTCTTCGCGGATCTATTGGACGTGTACGTTGTGGTATACTTGGATGATATCCTGGTGTATTCCGACGATCCAGCCAACCATACGGACCACGTCCGCGAGGTGCTCCAGCTCCGGCACCTTCGCGAAGCTGGATTATTCTGCAAGCTATCCAAGTGCAAGTTCAGTGTCACCACCTGCAAGTACCTCGGCTACATCCTGTCGCCTGACAGTTTCCGCATGGCGCCGGACAAAATCTCCGCTATTACGGATTGGCCCATACCTCTGAAAGTGAAGGATGTTCAGTCTTTCCTTGGTTTTTGTAACTTCTATCGGCACTTCATTTACGGCTATTCCGGCATTACCGTTCTACTCACCCGCCTCACTCGTACTAGCAAACGGTAGATTGGACAACCGCTTGTCAATCGGCCTTCGACACTCTCAAACGCGCATTTACGGCTGCTCCAGTTCTCCATCATTGGATTCCCGGCCGTCAGATTATGGTCGAGACAGACGCATCCGACTATGCTATTGCGGGCATTCTCTCCATTCTTGGAGACGACAGGGAATTCCATCCCGTTGCTTTCCGGAGCCGAACACTTACGGTTCCGGAACTCAACTATGACACTGCACGATAAGGAGCTCCTCGCTATTTTTGATTGCTTTACTCATTGGCGTCATTATCTCGAGGGTGCCCCTCTCACTGTTGATGTTGTCACAAACCACAAGAACCTCAAATACTTTGCCTCGACTAAGGTCCTACCTGTCGGCAAGTACACTGGTCCGAGTACCTTTGCCATTTCAATATGGTAATCCGGTTCGACCCGGAAAGCTTGGAGGTAAACCCGATGCCTTAACTAGACGATGGGACGTCTACCCTAAAGACGGGGATACGGCCTTCAGCCAGATCAATCCTCAGAACTTCTGGCCCATTTTCACCTCCAACCAGTTATCCGCATCGCTTAACGCTACCTTCCTCGAGGATGTTTGTTCTCCAAGCATCTCTCGTCATGGACGTTGACTTGCTGCACCGCGAAATCATTTTCCACTATCCTGACGATCCCGCTGCTGTTTCCGGCATCGCTTCCGCGACTTCCGGCACTTCCGGCTCTACGCGCTGGACCATGGATCCAACCGGTCTTCTTCTTCTCAACAACTGGATCTATGTCCCGCAGGTTACGGGTGATACACCAGATATTCTCTGTGTACGTGTCCTGCAAAATAAGCATGATCACATACTCTCCGGCCACTTTGGACAGAACTGCACTTTGGCTCTCGTCTGGCGTGAATATCCCTGGCCGGAAATGTGTAGTTTCGTCCGTGATTACTGCAAGTCCTGCACTCACTGCAAGCGCAACAAGGCCCCTCGGCACAAGCCATACGGTCTTTTCCGTCCATTACCGGTCGCCCTCTGTCCTTGGCATTCAATATCCATTGACTTCGTTGAATTCCTTCCTTATTCTGGCGAGTTTGATTGCATTTGCGTCATTGTTATCTTATTCCCCTGCGATCGACATATCACCTCCATACAACTCGCCCAGTTCTTCCTCATTCATGTCTTTTCCAAACACGGTGTTCCGTCCCACGTCACTTTCCGACCGAGGCATGGAATTCGTTTCCGCCTTTTTCCGCGCATTGGGCGAACTTCTCAACATGACCATGCATTTTACGTCTGGCCATCACCCCGAGGCCGACAGACAAACTGAACGCATGAACCAAACCCTCGAGCAGTACATCCACATGTATTGTGTGTATCACCAGGACGACTGGGCTGAACTCCTCCCTCTCGGAGAGTTCGCACTCAACAATGCTCATAACACATCTACCGGCGTGTCTCCATTCTTCGCGAACAAGGGTTATCACCTGCTTCTCACTTTCTCCGAAGCGACTGTTGTTGGTCCCAATATCGACAAGGCTCAGGACTATGCATACAAACTCCAATCCGTCTATGAATATCTCCGAACGCAGCTGACTATTGCTATGGAGCGTTACAAGGAAATTGCGGACAGGAAACGTCTTTCGGACCCGGAACTCGAGGTCAGAGACCAAGTCTTTGTCTCAACCGAGTTCATCGCTCCGACATGACCCACGGAAAAGTTTTCCGAGACACATTTTGGTCCCTACAAAGTCATCGAGAAAACCTCAGGCTCCTCTTACCAGATCCGACTTCCAAAGCCCTCTCGCACATTCACCCTGTTTTCCACATTTCTATGCTTGAACCGCATTATCCGAATCCGTTTCCAGGCTGCGAGCAACCTCTGCCTGGTCCCGCCGAAATCATTGACGGAGATGAACATTTCGAACTTGCGGCAATCCTGGATTCCAAGATCGACAAGCACTACCGCCGTTGCCCTCTTCGTTACTACGTTGAGTGGTTTGGATGGTCTAATACCGGTGATCAGTATCAATGGGTACCAGCCTTTGACTTGGACGCTCCAGAACTTCTGGCCGAATTCCATGCTCGATATCCGTCTAAACCTGGTCCGGAATGGGAACGGATTTAATCCGGACTCTCTCCATCTCTCCGGCTCATCCGTCCACATGGCAAACAACACGGTACTTGATTCCAAGAAAGCTATTTACATTTTATTCGCTTATTCTATTCTACGTGTCCGTATTTTCCTCCGGCGCATTCTCCGTCTTTTCCTCTCCGCTGAGTCCCAAACCGCTGGCAACCGGTTCATCATCGTCGAGGATCTCGTATATTCCATCGATGATCCGGCAGCCCTCCACTTCTGGGAGCGGCGCGAATGGGAAATGGGGCTCCTCCAGCTCCACCTTTGGTGTCTTCATGAGCTCGGCTCTCCTCGCCACCATCTCTGTAATACTGGCATCGAGCTCGACCGCCTCAGCCTTCTTCTTCACCTCCTTCCGCACTCGCTCAGCCTCAGCCTCCGCCGCTCTCCGCTTGGCCCGCTTCTGCTCCTTCCTCCCCAACGAACTGCCCAATCTTGTGGGACACATATTGTTCACGGGTCATTCCCATCTGAACTCGCTCCGGTGTTTCCTCCTTCACTGGCGCAGGATCAGGGTGTTGAGGTTGATGGACTCTGCCCTTGGTGTATCCATCCCCACATCCGGCTCATCCTCTATCTCAGGAGATGGCCTCGCCGACTCCTTCCGTTCCTCTCTGACCTCCGGCATTTCCACGTCCTCCTCTGGCACCCTATTAGCCGGGAAAGGCGGAGTCACGGATGGCAAGCTCCTCAGCCACCGGACAATATCATCCGATGGTTGAAACACATCCTCCGTCTCGCCGTCCAGCGCGCCAACGCGCTGAAGGAAATCGCCAGCGATGGTGTTTTGACGCCTGCTTCCCATGTACACCGCCTGCGCAAGGAGAGTCAAGAGCAGGTGAATGATCCGCTCGTCAATCTCAAGGTTCTCCACACGTCGTTGGTTATCCAACAACATGAGACGAACTTCATCGAGTCGACTACGGCGTCCTGCTGGCACCACTCCGTCCAAGTTCTCTGGCACGGGAGACACCCTTCTCCAACTTGTTGAAGCTTGCAACTGTGCGCGACTCGATCTCTCCTGCGTCCTGCGCTCCTCCTTGTACTCGAGAACGCGCTGTTTGCGCACCTTGGGAACGCGGATGCTGTTCTCCGGCAAGAGACCGCACTTGATCTTGCGGTTCTTGCAGTTGAAGCAAGAACAGTATCAAGGGTGCACCATGCACTTGATACCGTACTTGTAGCAATTCAAGCAGCCTATACATATCTTAGCACGGCAAATTTGGAACGGATTCACCTACAAGCATCTCTGGACATTGTCCAGTCCGTGGGAGCATTCACAACCTTCGCTTTCCTTCCCCTTCTCTGTCCTCGGCTCTGACCTTTTCCGTTTCATCCCCGTCTTCACCTGCTCCTCTTCCACTCCATCCGAGCTCACATCGTCTGGACCAAGCTCCTCGTCCGGGACTTCTCCATCATCCAGCGAGACACCACGGCGAAGAAGATCTGCTGCCTCGACCATGTCATCGGCCGTGGCAGTGCCCGCTGCAATCATGCCGCACAGTTCTTCCACACGGGCGACATTCTTCTGCGCCTCCCAGATCTCCTCCGTCCATTCCTCTGCCAATCTCTACATCCGCCTGGCCGTCTCCAAGTTCTTGGCCTTGTCACAGCGGCGCTCGAAGGGCGTCATATTCGCCTCTTCAGCTGCTGCCCGCTCCTCGGACTCTTGCCTCTCCTTCGCCTCACGCTCCTCATACTCCTGGACATTGCGCTCCAGTGACGTCTGATGTTGTTTGCCCTTATCCCTGGGCAGGGGTGTCGGAGACTTGTCGTGTTGGTTGGGTGTGGCAGACGACATGATGGTGGAGAATAGAGGTGAAAATTTTCATCGCCTTGACAATGTTCTCACGATCACGTGTTGGTTCGACTTTTCTTCGCCACGTATCCTGCCAACTCTTTGCATCATTGCTTCATCATGCCTATCACGGCTCCATGTCTCCTTCGTTCTTGTTCCTTGGGGGCAAGGAACCCTAAGAGGGGGATACTGTTACAACCGTGCACTCTCCGGTAACTCGCCGGCACGGCTCCGTCTATTTTCCGTCTATTCGTTCCAGAGCCTCGGCTCCGACTTGTCCATCTATTCCGGACATGACCCGCACTCCGGCTCGTGTCCGTCTAAACATGCTGTTGCATCTGGCTCGTTCCATTGACACACGCCCTTTGGGGTTTTGCAATGAAGGTCTTCTGAGTGTTCCCCAAATCAAACATATGACCTATGCAGCTATGCTTCCCTCTTATTGTTCTTATTGTCTTTTGCTTTACTTATTGTCTTTAACATACTTCTCTCCGCATTAGAACTATCTCCGTATTTAGTATAAATACGTATATTGTTCTACTGTATCTTCAGTTGAAAATTAATGTGCTTTGCCTCTGCATTGCTCCGTGGTCTGACTTCTGCTTCCTTTGTTGTCAAGCCAAGTTAGATGGTGTACCCGCTCACCTATGTGGTATCACTTTCCGGCCCTATCCGTCTTCCGGCCTTTTCCGTCCTCCGGCCTTTTCCGTCTTCAAGCCTTTTTCCGACACGGATATAACAGAGGACGAGCCGAGGGGCAATTGAGCCGTGTTTATTGCACTACAGGGGATTTTCTCAAAACCCCGCTAGTTAGCGGGGGATACCATATATAGCTCCCCCGCTAACTAGCGGCAGTTGTTGGGCCGTACAGGTGTTGAATGCAGTGCAATATTGTGCTCTGTCCTCTTTCGGAAGTGGAATGAGTACAGATGTTTTGGTAGAATCAAGTTCGTAGATAAGCATTTGAATCAATGTCAGGTGGATATAAGTGAATGAACCTAAGGATGAGAATAAGTAAATGTCGTACCCTCAGTCACAGTCTTGATTACTTCCTCTCGCTGTTCCCATTTCGCATCACCGCGCACCGCTCGCTTGTATTGCATGTACATAATGCCGATCCGTCCAGCACTCGCATATACCTGGAATGACTTGGTGACGACTGATGTGCCGAGTGTCTGACGACGACCTGCCACTCGTCCGACGACAATCTGCAGATGATCTGACGATAATCTGCAGGTGAATTTCTGCACACCAGAAACAAATAGTTTTGGCATGAATTTCCGATGAGCAGAAACGTGAGCCGAAACGATGCAAGGATGCCGAAATGTCGGCCGATTCACCAAGTTTCGATGTTTCGACGCGCAGGAAATCAGACATATCAGCGGCCATTTCGGCAGCAATGATATCTTACATTTCGGGAAGTGTATCCACGCTGCTGAAATGCATTCTGATAAGTATGTCTAGTATTGTTGGCCGTGAAACGCATCACGAAACTCAGCAACCCTTAGATCGACCCGAGGTATGTTGACAAATGGATGTCATGTCATTGTGCCACATCAGGTCGAAGACCCCAGATACGTGCAGTAGAAGCATCATGGCAGCGCACATCTTCCTTAACATATCTCACTCATTTCTTGTTCACTCGCGGAGAATTCGGTACTGCCAGGAAGCTCTCAACTTTCTCTTTCCATATGTGCACAGTAAAAAGACCTCTTGGCAAATGGTTTATGAGGAACGTTATGAGGCTACGAAGTTCCACCGAAGTCTTTTACCTCACACTGCCGCCACTGACAGGCTCTTGGACGGGATGGCCTATGCAGGACCGGCGGACCGCCTAGCCTGCGTACCCCACAAAAGAAGAGGCGGCTTAGACCACCATGGGGTACGCAAAATCCCAAGGGACCGGCCAGCCATAGCGTACCCCATGAACAATTAAGTTTTTGCCTGCCATGGGGTACACTAGATTGCCTTTATCTCACGAGAAAGATTATCTTTCTAACCATCTTTCTCCAAGGTCTTATGTACTATCAGCCAAATTCCGCGGCCAACGGCGCGCAGATTGCATCAGAGACCTGAGAACGCTTCCGCGCTGACTTGTCGACGTCGCGTGTGTGTCCACCGTCGTTCTGGCGCTCAGGCAAGTCGGTATAAATGTAATGGCGCCTTTGTTTGGTTCTTGGGGCCTTGCACAACTCTTAGTAATCCTGTCACTTTGCGACAAGTCCATAAGTTTTGGATGCGACTGCAGTGCATTTGACGCGTTCTTCGCCAGTGTGACGCGTCACTATCCCCCTACCTTGCGATCTTTCAATATAGTGTCTCTCTCATGCCTTCCGGAGGGTTTTTTCAACTCAGAACGAACACTGATTTAGTTCTGTTGCTATAGTCCAAGGTTTGGGCACAGAGCACCGCCAAAAATTGAACCAGTGCATCGATTTTCGGGGTATTCCATTTTTAAGGCTGATATGCAGAGTATATTGACTAATTTTTAGGCGGCGGTGCTTTGCGGGTGGTCAAGTCAAGTCTTTCCCAAAAAGGCAAGTTCAAAATATTGTCTGGCTCAACAGGTTTTAAACCATAACATTAGACCTTATTAGCAGAATTGTGTCCTGAACTTTTAAATCCTCTCATTGGTCGAAAATTGTGGAGCGGCCAATCAGAGGATTTAGAAAGTCTCGGTTAAAAGCTGCTAATAAGCTCTATTGTAACAACATGTTCCTCTCGGTCATACAAACTGAAAATCATCGAAAACTATCCGTGCAATTACCCCCAACTTTGTGACCCAACCGTGTTTACTCCGGGTGCAAAATCCGGAGGAAAATGGTGTGCATCCGATGTTACCTACTCTGACAGGTTCTATTATCAGCGACTGGCTACCGGGCCAGTCGGGGTAGTGGGGCCATCTGCATAATACAAGGCGGCGCAATACCTAAACTCGGAATTTGGGACCTGGGGCATTGTACGCGACTGATGAGGACTCCGTACGTCAAATTTGGAGCTAATTTGCGGCAAGAGGTGATCATGATGGGAATTGTCAACACAACGTTGCGTGAGAGTGCAAAGTTGATTGCATCTCAAAATTACTGTATATGGTCTGACATGCACCATATATGGGTTTTGATGTGATCATTATTACGGAGGGAGGGGTCTTGAGCCCCAGCAATAATTTTTGAAAGTTACACAGAAGGTCCAATTCGTTCAGAAAAATTCGGGATCTTGGTCTTTCCTTTTGGGGAAAATTTTGGTTCTCACGGGTACGTTGTGTCAGGGATTCCACGGATGATCACCTCTTGATTTGCGGCGGCGATCAAAGGCAGTGCCAAGTTCTTGACACCGGAGTTTGAGCAAAATATTTATCAGCTGATACGTTGCGGATACAGCCTATATCCGCAAAATACCAGCAGAATATTAGATCGAATATCTGCGTGCTGATATTTTGCGGATACATCCTGTATCTGCAGCATATCAACCAAATATTATCTCATCGGACTTGTCATTTTTTGTACACATGATGTCCGGTAAAATCGGATGCCGTCTCGGTCACGTGCATACACATGGCTTTATCTCGCACCGCCATGAACGCCGACCGCCTCTCGCATCCCTTATCCCTCATACTCAAGACTCTGGGTAGGGCATGTCATTACTCTCGAGCACATGTAGCTCGAGGCTCAACCACATAACTCCAGAATTGGACCGACACTGGTGACATTGATATTCGACAATGTCCGTCTTTTTCTTTCTCCACTTTTCCTTCTATTTTCCCTGAATCCTTTTAGGTCTCTTTTGAGTATCCTACATCTCGTATCTCACGGAAAATTGGTCCTAGATCACTTGGGATGCCGGTGCGACATCATCCATTTACAAGGAATGCCCACTGACCTTACGCTGAAGCAGGTCTGCCCACATCCATAACACATCTCGCAGATCGATCCAATGTACCTACCAAACCACCCTTTCGCTCTTGCAGGACTTCAACGAAGCCCTGGACCTCCCGACGAGTCCGATTGACGCACCATAGCGCCTGAAGGCCTCCAAAACTACATCCGCCCTTCTACTTTTCTCTCTGCGCTAGTGCTCAACGCATAGGGTGCGCCAGTTTCCAGCCCCGATTCAGTACGTTACATAAAGTTTCAAATCCACTTCTTATTTTTTTTTACTGGCTTATCTATTTCAGCTTCCTGCGGTGCGGGCGCCTCCAAGGGACCTGCAGAGGCGGCACCGCCTAACCATTTCCGCCCTCTTCTCCATCCTCTGCGCTCTCGGAAATCTCGCCCACGACGCTGATTCGCACGCAATAGTACGTAGTAATGCTACTTCAACAGGAATATCGCTGAAAAAAATATCATCAAGGTGTTGGACAACAACACCAACCTTTCCTCGCTGGAGATGGATCCGGGATCGCACCAGGTATGCCGTGCTTCGATTTTATCACCTGCTGACAATGGAGAAGGTCACTTAACGATACTACATCATCATGCTGAGTTTCCCGAACCAAGGTGCGTCGCGTGGGTCCTTTTTCTTCTTGACTGACACCACATGCAGGCGGAACAAGAGTCAGCTCCGCCTCCACACTCTGCATGCCCCTCCCGCACGCGTCGCCCCTCCCGCGCGCGTCGCCCCTCGTCCTCAACGTCGCCGTAGTGGACCCCACCGCGCTCAAGGTCGCCGTCGCCGCGCACGACCTCGTTATCTCGCTCGTCCTGTACACGCACCACACCGCCGTCGTGCAGGCCGCGATCAAGGCAAGACGCTGGTCGGCGTACATCTCCCCGCTGCATGTCCTCCAACAGCGCGGCGCGTGCCGCAGGCATCGTGGTGCTGAACGAGGCGAGGCTCGACCCTGGGATCGTCCACCTCTCCGCTGTCAAGATCATCGATGGTGTGCACGCCAAGGGTGGCAAGGTGAGTCCTACCACCAGCACAGCTCACAGAGGCTGACGCATTGCATTGAAAACAGGTCAAGGATTTCCGCCTGCAGTGCAGTGCGCTGCCCACGCCCGACTGCACGGACAACCCCCTCGCGGAACGACGCCGTCACACAGGTCGCTGGTGCAGAACTCATGGCGAGCGCGCAGCCGTGCGCCATCAAGAGCTCACCTCTCGTTCTATCACTGCACATCGCCGCACACAATAAGCAAATGTCCGTCTCTCTCCACCTCGCGGTCTTCACCTCTCGCTAACCACCCACCCTTAGGCCTCTCTTCCCGTACCGGGTGACATCGCGGGCCTCGACCGCGCGCTCGAGCAGCGCGAGGATTCAGACGCCTCGCGATCATTCCTCGAGTGCATGTGTTCGCGCGGCAGATGGAAAGGCAGCGTATACAGCATGTAGTGGCATGACATTTACCTATGTACTTGATTTGGGCCGTTTGAATGAAGCGTTGAACCTTCAATTATTGAATTTGAGCATCTATTTGCAACTGAAAGCGCTGGCAAGGGATCCGGAAATTAAGCATCGATATTATATTACTGATATGTAGCTGATATGTTGCTGATATTCTGCTGGTATTTTGCGAGTACAGGGAATCCCACAAGAATATCCGCACGGCGCTATTTTGCGAATATTTAGTTGATATTCTGCGGATACATGCTGTATCCGCAACATATCCGCCGATAAATATTCCGCTCAAACTCCATCATGATGGAGTTGGCGGCGTGAGAACGTCATTTCTTATCTCCGCACTTCGTTTTGCGTTCTTTCTTGACTGTTTCTTCACCAATTCCTCACCGATTCACAAGGTCTGGGGCTCATTCTCATCGCATTATCCTGAGGAATAAGATAGACTCATACGATACACCAAAACCGTTTGCTATCGTCTCCTGGAACCTCGCAGAAGACCTTAATGTGATTTCCAGCGGTCCACTGTGGCCGCCTCTATAGCGAACCACCCGTATACGCTATGGCATAATGGCCCTAGAACTTTGTTTGTGTATTTGAGATACAAAATACTGTCCCCTCCTCTGGCGATGGGTTTTCAGCGGCTCGATTCCCTGGTGACGGCGGGCTGCATGTCAAAACCCACGGATTTCATAATCGCGTATAGACGGACTTTTTTGGAGGGGTCATTGGTATGTAGAGGCCGTACTATTCTGATTCTTATATTCAAATACATCGTATGTAGCCATATGTACCCTCCTTTCCGTCAAAAACTCCGTCTGTGCTTCGTAGAGCGCCCCATTTAATGCATACCCCAATTTCACCCATTATCCCTGGCTTCAAGGCAAACGCGACGGTGCTGAAATACTTTGTATTCACATTTTGAGGGTATATAATGGTGGGCTCATATCACTTCGTTAATTTAGGATACATTGGGGTGGCCGGTACGAGTCCAAACCAGCGATTTAAGGCAGTGGCCCGCTGCCCCGTTTTTGCCATTTTGGGAAAGTGCCAGAAGAAAAATTCGGCAGGCCCGGAAACCATCGTGTAAAGTCGCGAAAAATATATCCGCGCACTCATAGGACCCCTACCTTCCTTCAAGTGCCCATGTATTTGTATCCACACCATTTTATCCGTCCTTACGAGGTCAAAACCGCTAAGGTGGCCCAGTACCCAGTCGCTGAGAATAACCCAGATTGTCCAATGAAAAGGCCTCGATTTACTCCCATGGAACCATCTTCACGTACTGGTATAGTATTTTGACTTTTTCGACCCAAGCTGCGTCCACGCCATGACCGCCAAATCAGGTGAGAACTTGTGTGTCCAAAACTTCACATCGCTCACACTTCTTTCCCCAAATTCTCGTCATTTAGCGTATAGGCGCTCGATGTCTTACATGGTCCCTTTATTTGAATTTCAGAGTCAAAACCACATCGGCGCCGGGGGTGTTAAAACCGGCCAAAAAAGGTGAATCTGCAATCTCGTCTCGTTCCCCACTTTCACCGAAATCTCCACTTCCTGAACAGTTGTATAGCATCTAGGAGCCAATTGTGCACATTCGTCTCAGCCCTCAGTCTTTGGGCTCAAATTGCGTCGGCGTTTGTGCTCGGCAATCCTTCCAAAAAAGGCGAGTCCCAATGAGTTTACAATCCTAGGACCTGTTTCTCTGGCCAGAAAGGTACAAGGTAATCCGAAATCATGTGGTGTACTCGTTGGAATTTTCAGGCGAAGCCCTTGCTACCGCTACACCCATGCACTCCGCCAACGCGTCTACAGTGCACCCAACGCGACCTACGCGTTGTTGACATGCTGTATTTCCTGTCTCCTTTCTCCACTCCCAATGAATGATCACCGTGGTTTCTGCGCAAACTTATGCGCGTTGATTGGGTGGGTCCTTCCATTGCTGGGTGGAGCGCCGGCAGAATTTTCTTTTTTCAAAAACCTTTATTGTTCCTCGCTGATGTGTCGTAGACAACCATACACACGCTCGCGTCGTGCATTTCCATTCTCCCTGCTTATGCCGTCAGTCGATTCATGCATCTGTGTGCCAAAACCGCGGATTTAGTACACGCGAATGTCTGTGCCGCCCGGATCCGCGCAACTTGTGTGGCGTGCCGCAAAACTCACGCATCGCATTTAAACAGACTGCCCAAGTGTGCGATAATTCTCGTGTCGTAGGCGCAATGTTTTTATGGCAGCCATCGAAGTGCGACGCAAAGCACCGCCGGAAATTTTACAAAACACTCAGGCAAATCTGTCCGGAAAAGGCAAGTACAAAATATCTTCTAGCTAAATGAGATTTAATCTCAACGACTTGATTCTCAGGAATTGCATAAGTCTGATCCCGTTACGCGTTGGTGAAAATTCTTGAATGTCTCAGTCAAAACCGTATGTGCGCTGGGCTCGGCCGATGCCTCCCCAAGAGGTAGGTACAAAGTGTTACCTATTTGACGAGTAGTGGCTCAAATCTTTTACTGTCCGACTTCAGCGATTTCCTGGAGCCCTATTGGCCTAACCATGCAGTCTTTTGAAATTTAGGGTCAAAACCACCTCGACGCCACGACAAATAAGGCCAAAATGGGTATAGGCCGTGCAGCTGGTTCGCACGGCATAATAAGTTTACAGGTACAATATTTATCCACTTTCCGGGTTTTTATGTCGCTGAACTGCTGTGCACGACCTAGAGAGTTTATCAGGTGCGCGCATTAGACTGCGAATAAGGTTTACTGCCGACTTCTCGAAGGGCGAGCTGTTCTCGAAGGCTGAGCTGGGACTGCCTACGTATGAGGCCGGGTTTACTGTGTCCTAACTTTGTAAGTGCAATTAAAGGATATTTGAGTGCAGAATATGTTCTTTCTGAAAGGTTTCCTTCCAAAGAACAACTGTGAATGAGATAAAAACAATATTTCGATACATCACATGATCGCGTCAAAACGCGTCGCGTCGAAGTCCAAAAGAAAAAACTTCTTGTGCCTTGAACCTTCATTAACCTATTACCTTTGGGTGTAATAAATCGTACGAGGCTTGAATACACGCATTTAGGGTGTGCTATACCTTACTTGAGTCAGGGAACACTCCTGTCTTACCTTCGCTATCATTCACCACAATGTCCTCCCCCGCAGTGTCTTCAAACCCTCTCCCTGAGCCTCAAGCAACGGAGGAAGAGGTTTATTTCCACCACCTCCCGGCTACTACCCAGTTTTCTCATTTACTTTGCCAGATAGAGGAAGAACTTTGCACCCTCGACCTTGAAGATGTGGACTCATTGCTCGAACATGTTCAAGACCTTATTTCCCAGCACCTTGACGAGTTTCCGGACGACGGGGTAGATGACGAGGTTGCAAGATATGCTGCAAAAATGGCCAAGGCAAACATTACCGATGGTACTCGCACTGGACACTTGCGGTAAGGTCTGTTCAAACCACACAAATGAACGATGCAAATTATTCTTACAGGATCATCAAGCACTACTTACTTCGTATTTCATCTGCGGCGAAATAAGAAGTGGGATGCCAAGCGCGTTGATGAGCAGACCCCCCGGGATATCGCTGCTTTTATTACGCAGAAATGTGGCCCGATGGAGCAAGGGTTCGAAGGAAGAAAGGTCAGTTCAATTGATTTGCGTCAGTATCAACTGAACAACTTTGCTCTCCAGTACTCCACCGCGGTTTCTACCCGGGCAGCTCTTACTATGTGGTACCGCAGTCTCCGTCCCAACGAAAGTACGGCAGAGTGGCGACTTGATCCAGCCACAAGCACATGGTGCGCGGCCACCCAATTTGGCATTCCCATGTTCACTGACAAGTAGAACTTTAGGAGAGGACTTCCGACTCGTTCGCGTCACGTATCACAATTTATGGTGGGGCTTGAGAAGACAAAAGCCAAATCTGGGGAAGTGTCATTGACTCATCTTCGGCACGCGCCCTTTCTTTAGATGATATCCATCGCCTGCACAATCATTGTTTGGACCCATCTCTGACGCCTGCCCAAAAGAGGGCTGGTATCGTTCAATATGCAAGTCCAGAACTCTTAGCTCGAGAATATAATGGCCTGATGTTTTATTGTTTAGGTGGCTTACCTGCTCGCCTGGCTGATGATGTTGCGAATTGATGAGGTTGTTCACCTTACCTTCGAAAATATTGATAAGATCGTTGGCGAGAGTAGGCCATTATTTCATTTCAATCATCGCTATTCTAATATTTGAGTTTAATCCTCAGGGCGCTTCATCGACGTGGGTTTGAATACTCGAAAGCAGAATCAAACAGGGTTGCTTCACTCGTGGAGGCTCCACGCCAACGACAATGATCCGCTGATATGTCCTGTGCGTGCCTTTATTCTTCTCGCTTCATTGTATGGCCCCCACATCAAAAAATCCGGCCCACTCTTTCTGCGCGTGAGTTCTCAAGGCGCCGTAATGCAAAACCAGCCCTTGGTAATATTTTTCCATATGCCAATCGACAAGATGTTGACTTAATTCATAGACTGTCAGTGTCCTGGGCCGCTCCCTTTCGAAAGACTTGCAGGAGCTCGGGTACGCATCGTGGGCTCTCTATGGAACACACTCCTTCCGGTGCGGTGGATGCCAGTACCGAATCAAGGTGAAGAAGTGGAGTGCTGGTGAGGTTGCGGCATGGGGTGGGTGGTCACAGGTCGAAGCGGTAACAATGTTTCGGTACTTTTACTCTCCGAACGACAACCACGAATTCATGCAAGACTATGACAAGAATTACTAGCTGTGTAAAAAATAGAGATACATGTTTGAAATCACCCGGATTTTTTCTCTTTCACGTACCGCTCCCTTTTCATCTCCCGCCAGACTTCCCAAGAATTCTTCGCACCCCATCGAGCGGTCCACTTGCCTTCGGCAAATTCCCCGTTGGGGTGGTGGTATTGCTCCTTCTGGCGTTCGGCTTCGAGATCAGCTTCGCACCATGGCTTCGCCTCGACAATCTTACGGTAAGATTTGAAGCGGTCTTCGGATAGAGTGGGGTCCTCGTCATCGCGCTTTCGCTTCTTTGGTAGAGAGAAAAAGGCGAAAAACCTCTCTTTGTTACCTTCAAAATCCCGTTCGAGTACCTTGTAAAGCCGCTCTCGTTTCGAGACGAGATTTTTGTATTTTGGCCACAACGGATCTGCCGTCCCACGACGTTCATCAACTGGGCCGTAGTGAATTCGAATCGCTTTTACAGCACCCGATTCGATCTGTTGAACAACGTCTTGCAGGCCCTCACATTTCTCAAGACCTTCGATGACTTTTGAAAGGTTCTGGAGAAGTGCGGCTTCGTGTGGTGCCGGCACCGCAGCACCCGGGTTGTATTGATGGGTTGCGACAACAGAGGATTCGGTGCGGGGGTGAGAATGTGGGGGCGCAAGATTGTTGGCAACAGAAATGATACGCGACACGTTGGCGGTGTTGGATTGCCCAGAATTGATGGAATGGTTCGAATATGCACCAATGGTGCGTGTGGCCGATGGATCAGAAGAAGGTATCTGGCAAACACAAGCAGAGGAAGGCAGAGAGAACAAAATTAATAAATTTCACAGTCACATGTCAATCAATTAGACTTACCTCTAAATCGCGGTTGTGCATTGACACAGTAGGATGGCTGTCTAATGAATTGGCTGCTGAATTGGCTGCTGATCATCTGCTCTGTGGGGCTGAGCGGCTGACGAAATGAGGTCCGATATTATATTCGCTCCAGATTCTGTTGCGTCCAAATCAGACAAGACTGCGCGAGGATTTATCGTACACTCTCACTGTTAGGTGGCCCCAGGACCTTGAAAATTCCGCCAGTATCAACAGTCGCTTTCCACTCGATTCCGAGGGCTTCTAGATCCGCCCACTGACAATCCCGAATAGATTCATCCACAGTCGGTGCCGTCATGACATCTTCGCGTGGATTTACAGTCAGATTGAAACCCTAATGTGCCGCAAGATTCGCTCGAAGCTGGTCCACCGTCCCAGTCACATTGAGAACCTTTTTCTCGGCTTTTTCGTTGGTCTGCACGATCCAAAACTTAAGTTGTGTTCCCTTGGCTGAAATCAGGGTCAGCCCTTGGGGTACAGCCGGAGCCATTACGAGGACAGAGACTAGCGAGATGGCTGGAGGAGTGAAAAGAATTTGGTTTGTACAGTATGTGATCCGACACCTGAAACATGCAAATAATGCGCCGCAAGGCGTGTATTTATTGATAACGCGCTTGACTGAAGGCAAAGAACGATTTTATTGGATGTAATGACATCTGTCAATCAGTGGCTGTTCTGCCAACGTCTTCCCACGGAATCCCACCTGCGCAAACGAGTGCGAGAAATGGTTTTTTCTCGTTCTTCCGGTCAAAGCGACATGCCCGTCTCAACTAATTATAAAATATACCGATCATAGTTTCCACCCAAGGAGGGTGTCCGGAGGGCCGATCGCCCGTCGCGTGCTTGCGTGCCCCGGGGCACGCAAATCCATCAGCACGTCCGCTCAGCTGATTCGTCCAGTTTCTAATACAATTTCCGATGAATGTATACGTGATTTGAAATTTTTAATATTAACACCAACTTAACCTTGGGGGAAATTTAGCTAATCCCGATGTGAGGGAGCGTGATATTCTGACCGACACCTGCTGCACAAATTGCTTTATTTTGGAAGCATTTCCATGGTTTCGGATGCTTCATCATCATCGAATAGATCCTCCGCCTGGTCTCCCCCTTCCGCCTCGACGTCAGTGGCCTGACTGGGAGGTGTCGTCTCCAAGGCTTTAATCCACGTGTAGAACCTGCTGAAACTGTCAGTGCCGGGCCCGATGGACTGTCGGCAAAATACGAACATGGTTCCTCCGAGAATTACAACGATAGATATGGCGCGGTTGCTTTTTTTTTGTCGTTAGATGAACCGTTACCTGTTCAGAAAGGAGGCGTGTACCTTGTCATCAGGTCGCCGAAGTATGTGACACCGATAGCGGTCTGGAGGACAGACCGAGCCGCCTGCAGATGGAACAGGATTCAGGTAACAAAGACAAAACAATCATCAAGACGCACACTGCTGAACATATGTGTGATTGGGCTCGTGACACGAATGCTCAACAATCCCGCTGAATTTTGGGTCAGAATTGGACGGGCAGCGCGGGGGAGAACGAACCAATGCATAACAAGAATCCGAAAAATCCAGTGACGAGACTGCCCCAAAGAAATACCGTGGGATCTCGCTGTGGATCGGCGAACATGGACTGTAAAGCCCACGGCTCGCCATTCAAAAAGACGACTGGAAGTAGGAGCACGGCTGAGCCGGCATTGGTCCACCAGGCCAGTTCCAAGGTTGAATCGTTGCAATGAGGGAGCGACATCTTGATTAATACCGCATGGATCGCAATAAACAAGGAAGAGAGAACCCCATATGCCAGCGAAGTCAGGGATGGAGTGGCAGCAAGTGCGACCTTTGAGGAGGGGACGACGCCGCAGAAGAAACCGGCAGTCACAATGATAGTAGCCAGAATGACGTTCCGACTGGGGACGGAATGGGTATGCACAGAGGAAATGACGATTGTGAGGGGAAGAACCAGGCCTTTCGCGATCTGGAAAAAGGACGCATCGACGCCGCGGAGGCAGAGTGTGTTAAACACCAATCTGAGACGCCATCAAATTCAAATTGAGGGGGATGAGAAAATGTTCAACCCAACGATATTCACCAAGACGACGGGGAATAACTTTTTGGCGACCGCGAGCTCGAACTTGGGAATCTCGATGACGCCCCGAGAGAACAGCGCCGAGAGTAGCAGCAGAATCACCGCAATGAGCAGTTGGAGTAGGAGGAAGACGAGAGGCAGGTCTGGTGCGCTGTTCAAGACAGCCTTGTTGACGAATACCATCTAGTAGAGACATTCATTTCATTCCGGCCCCATGAGTTGAGCACTGGGAGACATACGACGAGGGCGGAGCACATGTAGAAAGCGACGACGCCAGCGACTTGGAGAGTGTGCACCATTGGCAGTTTGTGTTGGGGGAGGCAGAGGACGATGTCGTAAAAATCTTTACTGGCCCGGGTGATCGGCTCGGTAGGTACTTAGGGTTACTCCGGCAGCAGAACTGAAACTGGATTTGAAAGATCGGATTTGGAACTGATTTTCAAATCCAATTCCCGGTTGTCGTTACTTCGCGTGATTTCGCGTGACTCTGGAGCATCGTCACTTCGGGCGTTCGGGTTTTCTCGGGGAAATGATGACTTGATCGCACCGGAGCCCATCACGGAGCTTAAATGCCATGGTTACAGCCTTCCACGGTATGGAGCTGTCCGGAGATGCCCAGCAGCATCACACGCTGCCCCGGGGTTGGTGTAAGTAGGTGACGGGAAGTAACGCGTGCCGAGCCTAAAACTCGAACCGTGGGAAACCAAACGACAACACACGAAACCAAGTGGTGTTCACTCTCGCTTCCGCGTCGATCGACCCTTCCACGAATCGTCTGGAGTGGCGATCAAATCGAAAGTTACCCCATGGGCCTTCCAGGACCGACACTGTGCAGATGTTGAGATGACAGGATCCCATGTGTTCCTGAATACTCCTTACCTCCCGAAAACGCTAAGTACCTCCTGCTCCAGTTCTGTGTCTTCGCGGTTATGTCGAATGTACTCAAGCGTGCTGATTCCCATGGCTCTGAAAATACTCTCTTCTGTGACTCTAGTCTTCTCGAACGCCCGCTCGGAGAAACGGAGGTCTCATATTTCTTGCCTTCTCGCGAAGATGGGGTCAATGACATGTAGTTTCTTTGGTCTCTGCGATTACTTTCCAAACTAACTCTTGTCCAGGTACCTTCACTTGGGCTTCCGCGCCCCGTCCCAGATTATGGAGCGGGGTCGCGTTCGCTCAGTGTGGTCCTTTCTTCGGCTTAAGCATCCCCTACTCGCGTCAAAGGTTGAAATGCGCCATTACGATGACATAAAATTTGTGTGAGTCTTCCGAGGAATGGTTGGGCTCGATATTGATCCCTCACCCAGATATACACTACCTGAATCCGTCACGGAGGCGATAGAATCGGCAGATTCCAGTCTCGAGTATCGTTCACAATCCAAAGATGGTATACCTTGCCCTTATTTATTGCGGTCTTTTCATCTCTCTCCAGAGATGATCGACACGTATCTAAATGGTCCTCGAACGCTCTCCACCAAGCGCCTCTCCTACTTGGTCATTTCGCAACAGCAGACGGAGCTGAATCAAGAGCTTCCAAACTTTGGTTTCATGTTGTGTGCCGCGCATTTCATAGGTAAATAATACTGCTCCTTCGACCATACCAAACCGTCTAACGGGTCCTTCCAGGCGATGGCCTGGCCCTTCATAATTTTGCGAATGATTTCTTCAGTCTGTTAGCCAGCGACAGGACCGATGGAGATCTTGAGTGCTTGCTGACCGATGAATGGTACACTCGTTGGGGGGAAAACAAGCTGGAGAATGTATGCTTGACGCGCTCTGAACCATGGTCTTGCAATTCACGCGTTTCATGATAGAGTCTTCGGCTGCCTAGCTCACTGGAAGACCGACTCCCCCATATACCAGACGGGAAATTCCATCGCGCAGTCCGCCGAGTTGATCATGAGAATAGTCAAGCCAAGCTCATTGTGGGTGAATCCTTCATACACTACGCCGAACCCTCGAATGACTTTTCTTTGGCAAGGGCGGTCACTCTTTCCCACGTCGACATGAAATTCCTAGGAAGACTGTGACCCCCACCGTCTCCATCGACGCGGAGCGAACCAAGCTGATGCTCAAGAAATGCAAGGCGCAGTCCGTTTCGATCAGCTCTGCGCTCTTCAGCATCGTGAATATCGCATGGGGCAGGACCTGCGATCGAGACTGGGAACTTCCCATGTAAGTTGCACTCACATTGGTTCAAGTCTCCCGTTCAATTCTTCCCTCAGTATGATGTATTCTGCGCTCAACCTCCGGCCTGTCCTGACAGCAAGCAAAGCCCTCAACGACTCTTACTGTTACCTCGCCATCGGATACTTCAACGTAGTCCTCCCATCGTTTTATCCAAAATCCGGTTCGATTGAAGACATCGAGAAGATGTTCTGGCATCGGGCTCGTGCGGCGAAAAATCAGAGCACACGCGCCGCAAAGACACCCTTGCTCGTGCCTCGGAGCCACGAAATGGCTCGCGAACGCGGCCAACGCGCACGGATGTGGGCTTGCGAGGACGACGAGAAGGTGCGCGGTACATGGAACGCTCCTCCAAGTGCCCCCGCCGCCAGCGCGCCTCCTTCGACTGCGCTGATAGGATTGTCGCTCCTTGGTAACTTGGATGTCATCTACAAGCACAACCATTTCCCAGGAGTTCAGCTGCAAGGTCTCACCACCGGCTCCCGACAGCGTGCCGGGGGGATACTATTGTTTGGGTACACCTTTGCAGGCAGGCTCTGGATTAGTCTTGGATACGATCAGGCTGGGTTTGACGACACAGTCGAACGGTTCTGGGAGAATGTTCTGAGCGCGGTGGATACATTACTTGTTTGAACAATAGGCGCCGGACGCGCTACATTGATAGAATTTTTCTGCATCTATATTTTCGCGATTTCGATGATGCTGAGGGCCCCGAGAAGCAGCCGTCCAAGGATCGCATCCAGGGGGTCCGCGGTAGAGGAGGCGGAGGTGGAGGTGGCTGGTGGGCCGAGTAGAGATATATTTAGCACGGAATTGGTATCTTCTTTATAATATAATGCATAGGGATAACGAACATCAAATTGGTCGGGTTAGCCCCCGTTCCTCAGCTATGTATGTAGCATAGGTAGTGTTCACAATCGTAACAATCGTAACAATTCCATACCCACGGTCACGCCACTTGACGGCACTTCGGCTCCTCGAGCCCAGCGCGGCTTTCAATATTCAACCTAGACCAACAGTCACCGCAAGGAGAGGTCGGGACTGCTCTGAGGGCATATATATATAGTTGCAGGACAGCGGAAAAGTATTTTTTCTTTTCAACCTTGAACTACTTCCTTCCATAAAGAGAAGGAGTTTCGCACCCCTATGGCGGGCTGCTCTCCAAGCACCAAACCGGACGAACGGGTTTTGGTTGAACTTCGGCTGAACTCGGTATTTGAGGAACGAGATGTTGGTTGTATTGAAACTCTCCAGCAGGGCAGTGAAAGTGGAACGGGAGACGGGGAAGGGGGAACAAGGAACGCACGGGGAATGGGGAACGGGGCGGCTTGGGAGACAAAATCAACCGAACTTACATCTGGGATCCCGGTCGAGCCGTCGGGCCACGCGAACAAGGAAACCTCTGTCAAGGGGCGGTTCACATGCCTAGGATGATAGCAAGGGGGTTGAACAAAGAACTGACGGGGCTTGCATTCAAATGAAGAGCAAATGAAAACGCGATGGATGTTAACCAGAACCACGAGGAGTGGTAGGGATGGAGTAACGAGAAAAGGGCCTGGAGAGCTCGAGGGTGCCGGAAAAAAGATGTTCAAGGAATGGTTATTGAATCTGGATGAAGGAGAAGAAGAAGACAGCGGGACTGATTTTCGAGCTGACGTTTTTACTACCTGGCTGACCGTGAATTTATTCACGGGTCACTGCTAGTACTGTACTATTAAAATCAATTCGTCAGTCACGCGACGGGGCATCAGCAAAATGTTTCGCGTCTCGGACGCGTCTGGCTGGTCTGGGACCAGGCCGCCATACACCCACAATTTGTTATGACACCAGAACGACGTGTCGAGGCCTATAACATGTTACGGCCCCAGACGGCCCCCATCTTCAGAATCGCCTATGTATTTAGGCTCGAATCCAGCCTGTCTATCGAAACTATGTGGGTGAGTTGTGTCTATCGACACAATACCACCAACACCTTTGGATGGACAGACGGTCACCGGTCTACTATGTACGCATTTGCCAAGCATTTGCTTTCAGCCGCTTTGCATCGGCTATTTTACATTTTACCCTACACCGCCGGCGGCCACCTGGTCAACGGCTGGACACGGTATGTGCCCGACATGGCAGTCACAGCCGAGCGCCAGGTGCCAGTCAGGGCTATGCCAGGTCCAATGACGTATGGGCTCATACTGGGGCCATGTTCAGCTGTGAGCTAGCTGTAGAGGGAGCCTGGGATTCACCTATGTGACCATGTTCATTGCTCTGAATTTATTCGCTTTACTGCCATTTCTGCTACTTATCACCAATCGATGTAAGAAGAAAATGAATCTATTCAAGAAGAGCCCTACAGGCAAGCACACATTGGATCTACGCGGCGTCGCCCTCGACGGCATCGATGACTTGAGCGCAAGTCGCAGCATCAATGGTTCTAATGTCAATGATATCGTCCACCTGCTGCTGGAACTTGTCTGCGACCTTTTCGGTAATTTTGTAGTCATTAACGCCGTGCGTGTTCTGGTCGTCGGTCAGGATTTGACGAAAAGCCCTGAATAAGATCAACAACTGTACCAGGGGGGGAATAATAATCTCTTTACACACCTGCTGAGCTTCACGCTGTCGCCCTCGGCCTGCTGACGAATCTTCACGAGACGTTTGTCGAGTTTGTCCCAGAAATCCGTCCCCGGCGACTTAAGGAACACTCTACGCTGAAGTCGGCGTCCGTGTTGGGACTTCCAGCGGATATCTATCATTCACCATCAGAGCAACGCGTGCACAGCGCACGACATCGACGGAGCACTGGGTGCCCTTGCAGATGGCGGAGGTGAGTTGAAATATGTTCTGCTGCTTCTCGGGCGGCGCATACTCGGTGTCGTTCTTGCTTATGACGAGGCTCCAGCGAATCTATGGTATCGAAAGGACGTTGTAGCGTTGAATAGAAATAGTGAATGGATGAATCCTACCAGTTTCTTAAGCTTGGCACGAGTCTGAGTCAGGGCCTCTTGCGAAACAACAACGACCTTGGCCCAGACCGCGGGAATGTTTTCCAAGCCGGGGGGGATGTCGAAGCGGTACTTTTTGAGAAGCGCCTGGACGGAGGGGATTAATTGAAGTTCGAAGCCGGTTGGGACGGCAGTAAACGTACCAGCAGAATTTCGGTGGCGGCATCTCCTTTGTAGACACGGATCTGACTTGACAAAAGGACGACCGGGGCATACTTCTTGACATTTGTCTGCGAACATTGGTCAGCCTAATTAGGTGCAGTCGGACACGGCTAGGGACATACTAACAAGTCGGCCGAGACCTCGTACGCGGGGGCGGAGCCAACGATCTTTTCAATTTGATTTCCGAAGGCGAGGAGGAGGGCGAAGAGCTTGCCCTCTCGGAGAGCAGGAGGATCCTGATACGGCAATAGTTAGTAGAGTGAGAGCCGAGCGAGACGCCGGTGGCTCACGTTCATGAAGATATCCAGCATGGTGAGTTGCTCAACTCGAAGTCGGTTCTTCTCCCCGAAGCGGTGCGCCGCGATGACGGTATTTTGATTGACAGTCGCGGTCGGCTCAGTGGAGGCAGGCTGCTCGTTGTCGGAGGTTTCGCCCTGGCTCAACATAGCGCCGTGGCTACGCTTCTGCGGCACAAGAGCCTGAGGAGGAGCGGGAGAGACTTCCCCCATGGCATCCATGACACCCCGAAAATCTTCGTCAGAGGTCGGAGAGCTTGCACGCGAGGACGTGGTGAAGAGAGGCATTCGAGGAAAAGGCAGGGTAGCGAAGAGGAACGACGACTTGCATGCAGTTAAATACATTTTGGGCGTCCAATTTGGGAAGGACGCGGGAGCGATAGTCTCCAAGGTAAGGCAAGGCAAGGGCGGTCAGTCGAATAACTTCAAATTCGACGTCGGTTCTTGCTGGGAGGCAACCGCTGACCGCCTACAGATACCGCCTTGTTTTCTTTCGCTTGACAATGCCGCCGAAGGGGAGTGGGAAACAGCTCAGTGAAGAAGGTTCGCCCATTTGCACCGAGTTGACGAAGGTTCAAGTAGTCGTTTGCAGACTTCATATTCAATGATGATCGCACCCAAGTTCAGTGCAGAGTTTTCTCCTCAGAGCTTCGGAAATGGATTTCTGTTGCAACGCGAGCGTGGGTATTTTGCCTGAGCGTCCGTCACGGTTGTCGTATATATAAAAGCATTTTCGTTCACATCTCGTGGGGCACACACTCCGTTCCAGTGGGCACAATTGTTCAAGTTGGTGGTGGACATTGGACATTGCAGTGCACCTGACCATCGATGAATACTCCGACATGAAATGACTGATAGGGGGGGTTTCAACTTTGGAGAAATTCGGTTCCTTAGTCAGTTCGACATATCCGTTCCCACGGTTCATCAAAAGTTGTTGCGTCGAGGAGGCGCATTGAGGTAAATAAATCTACATGGCGGGCGCGCTGGCGGATATTTTGACGAAATGGTCGTGCTGAGGGGACATGCGACCAAAATCGTTCATATAAAGATTTATAGACTCTCATTGAAACTGGCGGTGTCTGACTACGGGAGACTAGTGTTCTCTGTCCTCCGATCGGCCCCATCAGCTTTGAACTGGACTGGATTTTCAGCAGCACTAAGGAAATAAATAGGTCAACTCGGAGGGAAAACAATGGAAACGACGAAGCCGGAGGCAACGCACCTCGGGGCTGAAGCCTAGGTCGACCCCGGCGGCAGCGTCGGCGGCCTCGTCGGACGCGGTCCCAACCTGATGATTATGAGAATATTGTAACGGTATGCAGTCGTTCAACGCACCGACTTCCCGTCAACGCGGGCGCAAAGACGCGCCACCAAATCGACGTGTTCCGCCTGCCACAAAAAGTGTGAGAACTGAAGAAACGCATCATATGATATACGAAAGTACCCCATATGCGGCTGATAAGAACCATGAGATGAGCTGAGCAATTCCAGGTACGTAGGATTAACACGAACCGTAGCGGGACACGATGTTCGACTCGGTAATTGCGAGCCCGGAAACAGCTGTGACAGCGGAGAGGAGAGCAGAGAAGACGATGGTGAACTTCATATCTGGGTTGGTGAGACGGCAGTATGGAGAAGAGAGGTCGCAACCTCGGCCTTTAAGTTGTCGGCAGTGTCCAAAACGGGAGCGAGAATCGGGCAACCATCAATCTAGCCTGGAAACAAGGTTCGCTTAGTCTCTCGTCCAAGCACATGCAACACAAAAAATCTCGTTGCTATCCAACGCCGTAATTGCAAATTGTCTGGGTTGATAATTTTCCTTCAGTTTGGGTTAATCACAGTGCTCGCCCTTGCCCTGGCTTCCCTTGCTGCCCATCTCGCGCGAGTTGAGGGTCCTGTGGAGTAGTGTTGTCCTTGACGGGTTTGTGACCGGTTTCTGACGGGTTTAGGGTCAAAGGTATTGACCGGTCAAGACAAACCGCAAAGCCGTCAGTGCAATCGGAAGAACCCGGTGAATGTCCCGAAATTTGAAATTCGGAAAGAAATTGCCGACACCAAATAGCGCTAGTCCCCGTCGCAGACCTGAACGGTGATAGATCGAAGCTCCACTGTTTGTTTACTATAATTGGACTTGGGCTTGAAAATGCACTAGTTCTTGAAAATGAGTTCGCTTTCTATCAGTTCTGGTTCAATCGTCTTCGTAAGTAGCGGAATTTGAGCCGACAGGTCCTACCTTTCAGAATATGAAATTTTTTTGAGGAACATACATCCAGTAATGGGCAAGAATGAGGCCCGAGACAAAAAATCAGTGATGGGAGCGGCGAAAGTCTACGGGATATAGTTTACAGCTAACCAAATTTGATGAGACTTGGAAGAGACAATTATGTGAGCTCAATAGACATACTCCACAAATTTCTGGGCTCAAATTCGACTCGGGACGACCCGCTACAGGTGATTCTAACCACCATGTGACAAAATGTCACGTCGGAATGTCCGCGAGAAGGTGTCACGCACTTTCGCCTGCTGAACTCGTCCCGCCTCAAATTTGACTTCGGAAAATTGTGTAAGACGTATCCCTCAAAAAGTTTTAGTCGACTCATCACCACAGAATCTGATTCTGAATCAAATCCGTGAAGCACTCCACCGCGATTACTTAAGTACACCCCCTGCGCGCAAATCTCCGATTTGACGTCGCAGATACACGAGCGTCATTTTCACGATGCGCCGGATATGTCCCAGAAAATCGAGGATGATATCGTGATACCGGAGTTCTGGCCTCTGGACTTGCGAATTTTTATTTTTTGTTGGACTGTAGAATGCGCGGATCAAGATTCGAGTTGGAGTCAATGCACGAAGCAGCAGCACGACCGCGGTGGTATTGGATTTGATGAAAGTCACACAATTTACCAAGTCGGAGTTCCATCATCCGGCCTTGCTGACCGTGATTTTGAGGAGGAGGAGGAGGAGGATATATTATACTGACGCGGTCCCCCAATTGGAACTGCCAGTTTACTATATATGACATCGTAACTTATGCAGGCTAAAAGTTACCCATCAATACATAGAACACACGTACTACCGAGCGTGAGGTGTTTTTTCGTAACAGGCAACCGATCCCTGACAACCGAAACCCGTTTGTTAACGAGCTAACTTATAGCATCATCGGTAAAACGGCAGATTTATTTCGTAACAGGCCTGAGAACCGTAACCCGTGAATATTTGAATACGTACAATAGAAATGTCATATTTCCAGCCAAGACTTGGGACTCGACGATCAGCTCTTCACCTCCCCTTCCTCCATGTACCAGCAGCTCTCAGTGGAAGACAGCGACGGACCCGATTATGAGAAATCTGCCGCCACCCCGCCTCGACGCTCGCGCACTATCCTAGCGCTCCTTGTCGTTGTATTCTTGGAAACGACACTTTTGCTCGCCTCGCATCGAGGCGCTCCTTCAAGTTGTGCTTGTAAACCAGCCGCTCCTCCTAAACTGTATAGTACGTCGCAGTCCCCCGTCTTACCATCTACCCTAATACTCGTCTGAAGCTCCCGTCCACGGGGTTCTGGAGGATGTCATTAAAGTCTTTCACTACGAACCTACGTTCGTCCGGGAACCGTCTCCCGCTCTCGATGCGGCATGGGACGATCTCCAGAAATGTTCGTCGGACTGGCACTTTTCTTCTTTTTTTTGACGCTTCCGCTGCAGACTCCAAGGTGCGACTGCCTCGCAGCGAAGCTGTGCTACTGCCGAATCAGACTTCTGGCATCCCCGACGACCCCGGCTACTACGCGGCCGACTTGGAAGTATATCATCAGCTCCATTGCTTAGTTGAGTGCAATATCTCTCTTGGGGGTCGTTATTTATGGGTCCTACTTCAGAATCAAATACGCCAGGCGCTCCACCCGACATATTACCCGAACTGGGGTATGCACTCGGTCAGTTCACGACAGTTCCACATTGACCACTGTGTCGAAACGCATCCGACAAGGGTTGATGTGCAGTGCAGACACCAGCGTCCTCGTGTAAGTTTCTCTTCTCATGCATGCCGAACCGTATTTCTAATTTTCGCAATTCCTCTCTCAAGGTATCAGTGGAACTCGACCTTCGACGAGACAAGGGTGAGGCTCAGTGTCCCACACCAATGTAAAAACTGGACCAAGATCCATGAATGGAACCGGGAGAACGCGCTGAGAACTGAGTTCAACCGGTCTATCCATCTTCCCGATGACCTGCCCATCCCCCCTCTGATATATTGATTGTTGGAATTTCGTATCTTGTAGACCCACTGCAAATGAATACGGAAAGGCCATCCGTTAATCGTATTAACTTGCAGGCTGGACTTGAATCGTGTTCTCATGTGCATCGAATGTAATACTTCCCGGCGGTGCTGTGGGTCTCCGTGTGAAGGCTCGTAGGTTAATAAGTGTTTATAGAGACTTCACGCTCGAGTTAATAGAGCTCCAACCTGCCATGGAGGGAGAACACCAAAAAAACTCCGCTCGCGCTACTGGGAGGGACTTGATGCACGCTGGTTCGCGAGGTGGCCGGCAGAGGCAGCACTCGGACTGTCCCTTTCTCTTGCGAAGGCGAATCCTCTGAGCGCCACCGTGGTACCTCTGACAGCGGAGCAAACTGAAGCTCTGGCGGGCGCGACAGTGAAATCGAAAGAGGTAAGCCCACTGTCCCATGGTAATAAATGAGAATCGGCGCTTACAATTTTTTTCCCCAGCGCCTGAGGTCCTGGATGTGTTATCAGGATCGTCTTCGAGCCGCTGGAGCGACCCCGACCGCGGCCGCGGCCGCGCCCGCCGGCAATAGCAAAAAGATCTGTTCCCTCTTCCGCTCGTTGCAGCAATGAAAGGTGTCGCACCCGATCCGCCTTATCGAGACATATCAGACTATGTTTCGCGTGAGATTCGGTCGGAGGTTATGAGTCGCGGCTACGGCGACATGTATCCTGAGCTCGCGAAGGTTTGCGCCGGTTCTGAATATCGTCTGCCTCTGGGAGACTATGTATATGTTAGATCTCGCGCTCTGCTGGTCGGGCGATTTGTGGGAGCTGACTCGCTCTTGCGCGCGCTTATTCGCTCTAAGGAGAACACGCAGGTTGATCGTCAACCTACGGAAACAACCAGTGGAAGGTTGTATTCGAGCCTACTGTAGACTGATAGGCAAACTACGGTAGGTTGTATCTTAGGTATCCATCCATAGGATAACATAGGCTGTTTCTTTAAGCTTTCATCCTACGGTCTGTCTGCCTTATTAACAACCAAGATAAGGGATGACTTTCCATAAGCATTAAAATATGTTTTTCGAATATTTTGAGCTCAAAATCCGCCGAATCACCGCACTGACATGACACCTGTCGGGACCCCATCGGGCCCAGATCTCTGTTAGAATTTCGTTGTACCCTCTTACAGAGTTTAATTTATTATAATCTGTAGGAGGGGTCCCTACCCCCTCTTCAGATTACTCTCTGGCTGAATTTGCGTCAAATAGACGGATTCGGACGAATCCGACGGCACTCATCTTCCCACGCCGCCTCTTTGGGCCTGCGTGTCACGATGTGACTTCAAGTGGCTCTCTTCCTCACTCAACCTTGCCTCGCGCTGCAACCTCATTGCCCTGGGCGTTACCGAGGCCTGCTCGTTCCATGCGATTCTGGGCATCCATCAGCGTCGCACGCAAGTTTCTGGTTCAAACGCCCAGGCCGGGGCCCCGAATCGGTGATCCTCGAACAGCTGGCAGATATGTGCGTATTCTACCGGCTGACTGGGAGCTCAACATGTACATATAGTGGACAATCGTCTGTCGTCCCACGGGGCGCGTTGTCATGCTGCTGAGTGACGAAGCCCACGGCCGCTGGTACTGCCTCTGTTACTGGGAACAATATTTCCCATATCCACCCCTCACTGCGCGCGCGCCGCTGCCCAAGTTTATTTCTTACCTCTCTGCCACCCTCTCGTCGCCCTCCTCGCCCTGCACGACGCCCACGAAACGTACGTGCATGCGTCTCGTCGATCTTTTGGTGTCTCAAGGCTCTACAATGTTCCTCATGTACTTGCATCCAATAATTAGGCAAATGATATTCTATTTGCTTATGGGGACCATCAACGATTAGATTACTCGGAGTAAACATGGGTGCCGGCAGCGTTGGCACCCCTCAAAAATAAGATAATGCTTATGGAAAGTCATCCAAGGTTGATTCACGATTTCAACCAACGATAGGCTGAACAGACAACCTATGATAGCCTAAAATATATCCTGCATTCGGTTGTACAGCAACCTTCATTAGATTGACGGAGATATTTCACAATACAATAAATGAATATATTGGGGCATTTATTGATGGGGTAAGTAGGTGTAACGACCGACCACGAATCACATCAAACAACCAATGCTCGTCCCGGTACATTCCGCCTCGGCGACGAGGACCTCAACGTTGCCCGCAAGCGGCGCGTATGAGAATATTTGGGTGTATCACACGGGGTCTTGTACCCGGATTGGATGAGGAGCCTGCGGGGGGCCAATGTCCGTTAGTGAATTTACATATTGACATACAAACTCACCTCGGTGTTGGATCCGGCAAGCTGGAAGTGTGCTGCGTGTCCGTGTTCGCAGTTAAGAGTGCTATGGTCGAGTTACCGGCCGGGGCTGCTGCAGTGAGAGTGGCCTTGAAATAAGGCTTGCTCTTTGAAATGGTTTGAGGGTGGCTTGAGGCTTGAGGACGGCTTGCTCAGATGGCTTGAGGGCGACTTGAAGCTGAAGAGGGGCTTGAAAGAGCTTGAGACGCTGAGACACAGAGACTTCGAGAGGGCTTGAAGCTTTGACATGGACTGCAGGGTCTTGAAGGTTCAGCAGAGACGCGGGGGACAGGCGGTGGGTGGGCGACGGTGGGGAAGACAGAGAAGATGGCATCAAAATAGAAGATCAACAACGCGCACGGACCATCCACGTGCTGATGGACGGACTTGAAACTTTTCGTCGCGTCGTGTGTAGGTTGCTCGATATCAACCTACGAAAACTAACTTACGAAACAACCTACCCCAGGCTGCTCATATTCCGCTGGCTCGCCCTAGGATGATCGTTGCAATCAACCTACAAAGGCCATCAAACTACGGCAGGATGCAGAAAATTGGCACCAACCTACGCTAGGATGCCATCAACCTCCGCTAGGTTGATTGACAACCTAGCCTAACTTCACAGTGGGAGCCGGCACCAGCGGTTAGATTGATGGCCAACACAGCCATTGCACCGCCACACTCAAACGCGCCGACCTTTACTTCCACACGCCAACATCTCAACGCCACCTCGGGAAGACATTCTGAGCCGACAATACCTCTTCTAATTTGACTAGCAACTTGTACTAGCATCAATATCATAATATACATGTTTAATTCTCCATTTCGACACCCTCTTTCTCCACCCAGTCCTCAACAACCTGTGTATTGGGTCGGATGACCCCGGATATCTTGAGAAGCACCTCCTGTGGAACTGGGTATAGTTCTGGGTTAAGTTGATACTTCTGCAGGGCTGGTGGTGGATGATATCTGGCAGATGTGTTGTGCCTGTCTGAAATAAATTCATTCCTTTGACTTTGACTGTTCCAGGACAATAAACGAGCAACATACCTCCTGTGTACGCCTACTCTGTGCAAAGGACGCGTCCAAAAGTCAATTAGAATGGCAGCAGCAAATTTCGTGCCCGTCCAGTCACACTATTGTCACGCATTTGTATCACCCTGATGGCAGTGATTTTGCAGCTCAATTCGGGGCGCTCACCAACCCCGGCACATCAATCCTTGGCTGCCGAACTTTATCACTGGTTTCTAGCTACAAGACCTCCGTTGGAATTAAAGAGATACGAAAAATTGAGCCCACGGCGCATTCAAAGTAAGGCTATACCCTTGGTATTTTCTGAACTACAACATACATCTTGTAGCTAGACATAAGAAAAAAATATCCACCTCCTACGATTTGTGGATAGATGCCAAGCGGGACTAGAAAACAGTCCGGCATCTTGCACTCAGATCTTGGCAGTGAAGCTTCTGATCAAAACATAAACAAAGGATCATCAACATCAGTAGGCAGTGCGGGCTCCCATTCACAGTGTCGGCTTATGCCACCTTCTGTGTCTTCCTTTTATTATGGCTCTCAATAGTCCCATCCTTCGGCCGTGGGCCATGTTCTTTGTTATGAATCTCTTCCCCCCTCTCCTACTCGGAGGAAGGGAGCGCTGCAGTGAAGGCTACTCGCTCTCCTCGACTACTGCCAGACCCCCTCTTCTTTTTCTCTTCTCCCTCTCTCCATCTCTCTCCCGTTTGTAAAAACCATACTAACCCCCTCCGTTTCGCAGTCGATCGCCGCCGCCCACCCGCGAAAAATCCCGCACGCCCCTCACCGCGCTCTTCACGCGGCCGCCGCCGCCCGCGCGCGCGCACGCGCTTCACCATGGTCACGCCGCCCTTTCCCGGCGCGCTGCTGCACGACGACGACGACCTCGAGGGCGACTGGACGATGGTCGGGCCGCCGTTCTCGCCCACCTCCCCGACCTCCCCGCGCTCCCCCGGCTCGCCGGAGCCCGGGCAGGGCGTGACGGAGGCGGACCCGTTCCTCACAAGGACGCGGCTGCCAAACTCGCATAGTGCGGAGGGAGGTGTGGCGGGCGGAGGGAGTGGGAGCGGCGGGAACAGCGCCTCGGCGTCGTCGCGCGGGACGGGCACGAGCTCCGCGAGCAGCGGGACGAACATGAGCGGGTACGGCGTGCTCCTCGCGCACCCGTCGCTGGCGATGCCCGCGCCGCACCCCCACGCCGAGGGCAGCGGGAGCCCGCATCCCACCACTTACGCGAACTTGCCTCCGGGCGCTGCACCGCCTGGGTCCACCCGCGACAACGGCAACAACAATAACAATGCACCCCCGCCCCTGCCCGGACGCCGCATCCTCTCGCCGGCGCAGATGGCGATTCTGGTGGAGGAGGACGCGGTGCTCCCGCGCGCGTCGGAGGACAGCGTCGAGGAGGGCGAGGTCGTCGTCGCGCGGCGCGTGAGCATCAAGAAGTCTACGGGTGGGTCTGCCGCTGCGGGGGTCCTGGCCGTGCCCTCGCTGGAGAAGGAGAGGCGCCGCTCGTGGATCCCGCGCTTCTCGTGGCTGGGAAGTTCGCAGCGCAACTCGCGGGATGTGGAGGCGGGGGAGGGCGAGGGGCAGGAGCTGCTGTTTGATGCGGGGCATGGGCATTCGCCGTCGAATTCGATTTCGGCGCTGGAGACGGCGCCGCGGCTTGTGGGGCAGGGGGCGTCGACGGCTGTGACTGCGCCCGGCGCAAGCGGCAGCGGGAGCGGGAGTACCGGTGAGACGATGCGCGAGTTTGACACGCGCGCGCTGCTGCCGTTCCTCGCGTCGCGCCCCGGGAGCGGGGTCGCTGCGGGGGTCCAGGCCAATCAGCGGGGGGAGCGGGCCGAGCGGGACGAGCTCCGACGGGACGACCGGGAGCGGGAAGAGCGGGGGGGACGGTGTATACGGACGCGCGGGAGACGCTGAGCACGCGGGGGTCGAGGCCGAGTTCGCGGGTGCGCGGCTGGGAGGGGGCGGAGGCGCCGCCGCCTACGCCGCCGCTCCCTGCGCCGCAAGGCCACAGCCAGGACCCCCTGGACGCGCCGGCGCCGCCGGCGCTCGCGGCGTTTGCGGGCTCACAGACGTCGTTGCATCGCCAGCAGTCGAGGGAGGAGGAGGAGGACGAAGAGTTGCTGCACCACTCGCGGGACAATTCGATGAGCGGGACGAGCCACCAGCAGACGGCGACGCTGGCGGGCAGCGCGAGCAACACGACGCTCGCGACGGACACGCCGCTCAAAGCCCGAGCGGGCGTATGCGTATGGGCCGCCTGGCCTCGCTTTCGACTCTCTTGCAGGGAACAACCACGGCAGTTTCACGCCGGCCGGGAAGGGCAAGGCGGGGAGCATCGGCAGCTGGGACAAGAAGAAGGCGGGGCTGGAGCTCGGGTTCAGCCGGCCCGCGTCGCATTCGCAGCTCGGGACGTTTGGGAGCGCGAATGTGGTGCCGGTGCCGATACGGGTTGTTGGGGCGTCTGTGGCGTTTGGTGGTGTAGGAGGGGAACACGGCTCGCGCGCCCGAGGTGCGGGGCGGCAGTGCGCCGCATTTGAGTCTGGATCTGGACGACGCGCCGCCTGGGGCAGAGGGGCGGTGGAGGCTGCTTGGTGGGGGGAGCGCGCACTCGCTGCTTGCGGGCCCGAACTCGAGCCAGGAGTGGGGCGAAGGTGCGGGGAGGCGGGGCACGTTTGGGCTAAGCCCTGCTGTGAGTATTTTCGCGTCCTTGCACTACGTTTCGAATTGCGGCTGACAATCTTCGTATGTAGGCCCAATTCCACCCCTCGGCCGGCCACTCCTCCGAGCACGGCTCCTTCCACTCGTCCTCGCTCTCGTCTGGCTCGTCGCACGCCGTGCGTGTCGCGGCCGGCTCGCAGCACTCCCTCTACCCGTCTGCGGGTTCTGGCGGCTCTGCGCGCGCGCCTCCTTGCACACGCGGGCTCCGTCGAAGGACCTATGAGCCCCACGCTCAGCGCCTTCGGGCACCGCGCGCGCGACGCGGAGCATTCCGGGTCGAGCGGGTCTGGCGGGCGGCGGCAGGAGAATTCGTCGGGGTCGGGGAGCGGTGCGGGCGAGCACGTGCGCAGCCCGCTTGCGAGAGCGGCGAGCCCTGTCAGCCCTTTGTTGTCGCCGTGGGCGGGGGGCTTGGACCCGGATTGGCGGCCGATGTAGGCGGGCGGGGAATCCCACTCGCCCGGGCCCCGCAGCAAGTCTGCCGTTCCCGTCGCCCGTCGCCCGTCGCCCCGCCGCCGCGTGTCCGTTCCCGCTTGTGCTGGGGCACACCACGTGTGCCCCTGCTTCCGCCATCGCGGATAAGCACCCCAAAATCATCTTGCCGCTGTATTTAAATTATAGCCTCCCTGCGGACCCGCCTGCCGCACTAGATGTGTGTTTCTTCTAGAGCCCGCTTTCTTGCATCCCACCCTTCGCGTTCTTGACACCCGCATCACCCGTGCTTCCTTGCACCTCCCACCTCCGCCCTCCCCCTTCTGCGCTCTCCCTCATTGCGCACCTCTTCTTTATGTGTACCTCGTTCTCCCTTTCACCACGGATACTTGACGGACTGTATAATCCTTGTTGATTTGTTACGGCTACGATCCCTCACGATTGATGATACCTCACGCATTTGATGATACCTATCTCACATCCCATTTCCCTTCATCTCCTTCCATCTCTCCGCATCTTCACCATCTCCGCCGCTCACACGGACTCTTCTACGCATTCGTCACCACTCTTCCTCCTACTTATCCGCCCTCTACTTATCCGTATCCTTATCTCTTCCGCTGACCCACGCTTACGCCCCGCCCACGCTTACGCCCGCCCCGACGCGATACCATACCTCACGCCCCTCCATCATCTTGCGATACCTTGCGTGTGCGCTGCTGCCCGCCTGCGATACCTCCTCCCTCCCTCCCTCTCTCCCTCCCTCTCCCCTCTCTCCATCCTTACCTCGTCCATAGTTCTCCCTACGGTCGGATAGACACTCCCCCACTGCCCGTGCTTCGTCTGGAACACGGTAACCCGCCGCGACACCTCTTCATCGCCGTACGGCACGTACCGTACCGACCGCTTTGTATGCATTATGATATGTAGACATGATTTTTCTCTGGGTTTTCTGTTGATTACTGAGTGCAAGCATTGACGCAAAATCTTGCAAGTCGCCTTCGCCTCGGCGATCAATCGATCAATCTGAGTGCTGGCCGCCATCTTCCTGCCCGAACAGACTAAATTCACGGCCGGTCATGCAATACTGACGCTTGAAGTCTTGACAGAATTCAATGGACTACGTCGAAGAACTTCACTTGCGCATCACGAAGCTCGATACCGAGATCGAGCTGCAGAGAAAGCTTTTGACTGCTATAACGGCCGCCGGCGCCCAGCAAGGCATCTGCTGGGAATCCAAGGATGTTACTGGTGAATTTACCCCTGTCTCCTCGGATCTGTTGAATGTCGAACGTTCAAGTTATCATTCCACCCCAGCCCAAAGCCGATTCCGAAACTCCGAGCGTATTTGCATATTTCATGCCCATTGGTTAGCTTTTGACTGCTATAACGGCGCCCAGCAAGGCATCTGCTGGGAATCCAAGTATGTTACCGGTGAACTTACCCCGCTGTCTCTGTTGTCTCCTCTCCGTTCAATTCAATGGCTCGGAGTATAGAATCACGATATTAGCATTCCTTCCCTCACAAAGCCATCTGTACATTTTAGCTGGTTTCTGGCCACAGGCGAATCCTGAATCCCGAGGGTATTGCATATTTCCTGTCCTTTGGTTTGGTGTATGTTGACTTCTGTAACGGTGCCGGTTCAGAAAGGACTCGGTCAATTTTCAATGGTCACGGTATAAAAGCAACGTTGGTTTAGATGTTTTCCACCGACCAGCTTCTGTCTTCTCCAATGAACCCGCTGTGTAAGTTCCTATCTCGTATGCCTCAGCACCACTCAGCTGATATCTCGACGAAGTCGTAGTCATCACTTTATTGTCTACCCTCGTGGCTGGGTTAACCGTCGCCGGTGAGTTGAAATTCGTGTGCTTGGTTTAATCGAATTTATTGTCCGTTTCAGATCGCGCGATCGACACCAGCCTTTCAGCGCGTGCTCAGAACCTTGCGTTCACCAACTCTAAATGGATCTGGACACCGACGACGGTTGCTGGTGCTGCCCGTGCATTCCGAAAGGATTTCACACCACCTCTCGGGAAATCCTTGATAGCAGCAGACATCATCATTGCCGCAGACGAGAGTTTCACGCTCTACGTGAACGGCGATGAGATGGGCCCAGGCGTGGGTACACACTTTGCCCGCCGTTTCTGCGCAGACTTGCTTCCTAGCTTCAATGTCTTTGCCGTTGAGGCTTCGACAACCGCAGCGGCCAACGGTGCCCTCATCGTCAACATACTCATCACGTACTCGGACGGTACCACCGACACGATCATCTCGGACAGTTCGTGGCGTTCCAGCAATACCGTCCCCACCGGATTCGAGCAGCTGTCGTTCGATGACACTGCTTGGGCTGCGGCGACAACCGTCGGCGCCTATGGGGCCGCCACCTGGGGAGCCGTTGAAATCCCGACAAACCCGTCAACCGTCGCCTTCACCGGCTCCCATTGGATCTGGACGGACGTGGCCGGCGCAGGTGGCACCCTCCCCGCCGGCCAACGAGCATTCCGCAAAACATTTGTCCCCGCCCCCGGGCCAAGTGCCCGCCTCTGCCGACATCATCATCACCGTCGATAACGCGTACACGCTCTGGGTGAACGGCGTCAAGGTCGGCACGGGCTCGACATGGCAGCATGGGCAGCACTATCGCGTTAACCTCGCGCCTGCCGCGGAGCTCGTCCTCGCCGTGCTCGCCACCAACACGGTCGCCAGCGCTGCGGGCGTGCTCGTCTCGATGGAGATCAACATGGTGGAGGCTGGCCGTGCGAACTGCACGGCGGGGCTGTTCCTGGGGACGGATGTGTCGTGGAAGTCGACCAAGGGCGCGATTCCGGCGGGGTGGCAGCTTCCGGGCTTTGACGACTCTGCGTGGCCAGCGGTGGTGTCTGAAGCAGTTTATCCGGCGACGAGGTGGGGCACCGTCACTGTTGGAGCGGCCCTCCCTCCAGTTGATGCTTAAATTATTTGGAAGTTCATCGCAGTTCCTCTCCTTTGCTAGCTCTTTAAAACACAGTTAATATTGCATTTTGTCTGAGGTAGGCGTGCTATGGATGAATCCATACATGCATGGGTTAGGATGAGCCTTTATAATTCAAATTTCGAGTTGAATCCAACCTGCCTCGAGATCTCGGAGTACCTTCCCTAAGCCAAATGGAGCTCTCCACACCCCCCTGCTGCTTTGCAGGGTCTGTAGTACTTGGACCAGCATTGCGCTAGCCACACCGGACTTATGGGCCAAAATCGTTATCGCCTTCCCGTGCGCCCCAGGATTCAAGACATTAGGGGGTTTCAAAGTTAAATTTGGGGCCCAACTTGAGCTCCAAGTTGGCCAACTTGAGCTCCAACTTGTGTTCCAACTTGCGAAGTTGGAGGTCAAGTTGGAACCCAAAAATCCAAGTTGGAGGTCAAGTCGTGCACAAGAGCTCGACTTGACATCCAACTTGATGGCCAACTTCTTCTATGTGCGACACGGAGATATGGAATCCAAGGAATTTAAGGCACTTATTGGACTCCTAACTGGAGATCCAGCCTCACCCATCCTATGGAACCTGTTTTTGGCTGACCTTAAAATGTTGCCCGACATGGACAATGTTTTTCTTGCTGCTGTTCGTATTTCCTTGCTCGCACAAGCGGACATGTTACTTGTTTCGCTCTCAGCAAGGGGACTTAGAAGTAAACTCTGCACTCTTGAGGAGTGGTGTGCACGCAACTTCATTCTCATTAATTTGATCAAGACCGTGATTCTGATCTTTAAATATGGGAGAACTCCGTTGCCGCAGCCACCACCGGTCTTCAAGCTAGGTCAAACTGAGCTGAAGATTGAAATTGAAGAGAAATATGTTGGAGTTACCTTCAGAACAGACATGCAGAACATGTTTGCGGCACATTACAAGGCCAAAGCTCGCACAGGACGCTATTGCGCTCATCGCATCATGGCAGTTGAAGATATGACGGGAAGGTTGACGCCGAAAGAACTCAAAGAGCTATACATGGCTCGTGTCGACTGTCATCTCATTCATGGATGCGAAATAATGCCCGATAGCGAAGACATTCATCTCAAGCAGCTTAGCCAAGTTCAAACTAGTTTCATCTGCAATATGTTGAACTTACACCCTCGGTCGATGATTGCGCCTCTCTTCACGGAAACTGGGATAATTCCACTACAAATTCGACGACTCCTACTCGTCCTGACGCATCTGGTACACTGGCTTGGACTCGATAAAAAGCATTATGCCCGGGCAGCTCTCGATAGTTCAATAGAACTAGCTGCCAAAGGGAAAAATTGCTGGGCCAAGGACTTAATAACCACTGCTTCAAGACTACCATTCCAATGTCCCTAGCTAGTTCTGATTGCAACTACTACGGTCGAAGACATACAGACTTATGCCAAAACTGTGGACAACCTCATGAAGGAACAGTTACAGGAAGAGATCAACTCTTCAGATAAGCTTTATTTACTCCGAGGAAGGCTCGAGCCGAAGAAGGACAAACCACCCACGCAAATTGTTTTCACAATGCGGCATTATCTGACCATGGTGAGAACAGACTCATCGAGAGGCACTTACCTTGATATTACTGTCAACTCACCAACTTGCCGTTGAAATTTTGCGTTATGCGAATCATGACCATCAGCAGGTGCCCAGGGAAAATAGGCTTTGTAGATTTTGTAAGACAGAGGTTGAGACTCCAGAACACGCGATGATCACCTGTACGTCCTTAGACGCATTGGTAGAACTTTGCCATATATTCCTGGAACAACTCTTCGAAAAATGTCCAAATCTCAAACCCCCACTTGGCTGAGGACTCGAATACAGAGTTCCTCAAAGCCATTATTTATTCCTGACCTAGTATTGCACTCGTAGCTAAATTCACTCATGATGTCCTTCAACTATTCTATGCCATCCCCATATTTCGAGCTTGATCTGCCAGGGCCCCTTCCTTCCGTACTAATGCTTTACTTCTTTGCAGCTCTTTGGTTTCTACCGTGACAAGTCTGCGAGATTGGGCCGGCTTTTGGAGCTGCGAAGGAGTCCAGGGGCAACAGTCTATACTAGCGCATGTACATTTCAATACCTCCTGGGCCCCAGTGTTCCTCAGCGGGACCGGCCATGTAATCCTACCTACCTACCTACCTACCTTCTCCAACTTCGGCTAATTTGAATCTCGGGCCTGCATCACCTCGGCTATAGTACGCGACGCCTCGACGTCTGCAGTGCTTAGGTGTTTCACAGACAACGGCCCCAACTTGGGCTCCCAACTCCGTAAGTTGGAGGTCAAGTTGAAGGTCAGTTTGGGCCTGAAGTTGGGCCCTGAGTTTTAATTTTGAAACCCCCTATCCCTGCCAACCTGGCTTGAATGTGCCCATAATCACCCACTGTCTGTCCTGCTCAAGGGAGGGGAATTCGACAAAGGGATCATCTCTATCATTTGGGGCCACAGGCAGCAGCTGAAACACCTCGAAACACCCCAAGTCCCAGGATATGGAATTACGGTATCACTCCCTGGACCATTTCGAAACTGTGGGGACACACGAGGGCCGGGCCCACTGCTGTCACTTCAAACACTGATGCTTTGTGGATTGGGTCTCTAGGAAGGCTTGTGGGCCTACATTCCCCACATCTTCGACCTGCTGTGCCTGGCCCCCAACCTTGTCAAATATCTTTTTTGTGTCATGCAGATATTGGACGATGTTAGGGGGCTGAGCAACGTTGATGGCAGTGAAGGTTTGATCTTTCCTTTAAACCTCCGCCGGCCGATGTTTGGAGAACATGGAACATGTCCTGGCCCTGGGGGTGACATGATTCTCAAATATGTTTCTCTCCCCCGACTTGAAGTTCTCTCTGTATCTCAGGTCTACACCCATGCCAGTGAAAACCTGCTTGCCTTCTTGCAATGGTCATCACCACCCCACCTCGAGCTGAGCTTGAATCAAGACTTGAGCTTCGACTTATTAGCCGAATGCCTTTGCCTCACCCATGATTTGATGCGGTTCAAGGTGTGGACCTCAAACAACATGTTGCAGGAATTATTTGCGGCATTGACTCAGTCCCCATCTCTGATTCTGCACCTCAGCACCCTAGTCATTCACCTCTTCGGGTCCCTTTCCGATTCCTTTTGGAATACTATCCCAGGCACTCGCAGCCTGTCGCACTCAACTTCAGGTCTCTCACCTCGAGGCACCTTGCAGGCTCCCTACCTCCGAAATGCCTTCACCGGATGTCATTGCTGTATTTAGGGAGTTGAGGGGATGCAAGTATGCATTAGTGCGACGTCTGGACCCATGTATTCAACTGATTTTGGCCCCCTGCATGGGCAGACTATGGTGTGGGTCACCTAGCTGCTGCTACCTTGTGCTTGAGATTTTGATGGCTCAATTTTACTCAGATTTCTAACAAAAGAAAGGGGCTTCACTTTTGCGAAAATGTGCACACACCTTCCATTTTTTTTTTTCAGAGCCTCGAGTGGGAATATATGTCTATGTATGGTAACTACACGTGATGTTCAGCCACGCAAACAGTGTTGAACCAGTGATATCTGGGCCTCAGACGCATGCATTTGCCCTGTGGTATGTTCTAGAGACCTTTCTTGCATGTTTCTACTTCATTCTGATGAAAATAGGGATTTTCATTTCGACTCTCTTTCAGGTGTCCCTGATTGCACGTGACAAATTACTGTATTTTGGGGGGGAGGTACCGCCACTTCCTTCCAAATTTGGTAATAATGTTTTTGTCTCTACTTCAACAACCACTCAACTGTTCACCCTGGGCCTGGTATATTCGTGCTCAGAATGCCAAACTGCTTCAGATGAAAGGTAAGTGCAGATTTTTGCGAAAGCAAACCCCCTTGAACAAAAATGCTCTTTTTGAGCATAGGAGAAGAACTGTTAGAGGGATTTTTATTTGAATCAAACTGAGTGAGCAAAAAAAAGTTGCCAGTGGATTTGGCCATCTGCGGGTAAAATATTGAAAAGATGTCCTAGATAGGTTCTACTGGTGGAATTGTTGGCTGAAGATCTCGGAAACACCACAGTAGGAGGTGTGTGCAGTAGTACTGAATCTGTTGTGATGGCAAAATGTGGGCTGAAATCCCGCTCAGAGGTACACTTAATTCAAAAAAAAATCTCCGACCGATTTGGCCACTAATCTCGCTTAGCGGCAGCTAGGTGACCCGCACCATAGACGACTTCCTGGCTGCCAGCCTGTACCGCCTAAAAACATCAGCCACTACAGTCTCGCTTCTACGTACATCCAGAGTATGAATGATGATTTTCGCGAACTCACAATTGTGTAGATACCTCTCTCTTGACTGGGGGTCAGAGACATCTGGAACAATAATAATCTTCGCAATCGTGAATGGAAGGAGGAAATTTTTGATTGTGATGACTTTGCTATTAGTGCGTCTCCAAAATATTGGTTGAACTCGATTTTAAATGGGCCGTAGAAAAAGTGTTCAAGGGAGCGGTCACCGAGTGTGGTTACGGGAACATCAGGGCTACTGCCGGCCATGAATCCGCAAAGAATGGCCAAATTCTGCCAGACAGATCCTTATAAGCAACCAAAACAGAACCAGCAAAGCGTGAAACCAGTCATTCAATCAAACCAGATCCTATCACTGGAGAAACTTCGAGCCATGCATACAACTGGACATTGAACCCTCAGCATTCGGGCACCGTATTCATCAAGTAAGGCACATTCGTCTCTCTATCCGGTCTTTAACTGACGTACTCTCCTCAGACCCCAGACTGGAGTCTTCAAGGTCCGTTGATAAGCTGTGAAACGGACCATGGGTGAAATAGCAAGGAATTTGCCGATTTCTACCTTAATCACACAGTGCGCTGCTCCAAAGGATTAGCATAAGTCCTATATGGCTAATCAGGGCTTTATCCTGCATGAGGGCCTTACAGCAGTTTGCGGAACTTAGGGCGCAGCCCGTTTTTTTTTTTTTCAATGCATTTTGCGTCGGATGGCTCTCCTGGGATCAATTCTCAGCCGTTTTTGCTGAGAGTATGCTCATTATGTTGGCGTGGAAAGTCCGGAGGGCATGGCCTCCTCGGATTTTCTAATGGCCAATCAAATTGCTGGATTGGGAAAATATCCGTGTTTTGAGCAGGATGGCTGTAACATTAGCTATCACTGTTCGATTGGCCTAATTTTTTGATACGATGGACTCACAGGTGTACCAGAGGGCAACAAATACCGGCATTTTTTATATGACTTGTATTTGGCCCAAGAGTTTGAAAAGAGAATTTGGTGTGCTTGTAATATAGATTGCACCTGATGTATCGGTCACATTGAAAATGCCGGTATTTGGTGCCCTCTGGTACACCTGTAAGTCCATCGTATCAAAAAATTAGGCCAATCGAACAGTGATAGCTAATGTTACAGCCATCCTGCTCAAAACATGGATATTTTCCCAATCAAGCAATTTGATTGGCCATAAGAAAATCCGAGGAGGCCATGCCCTCCGGACTTTCAATGCCAACATAATGAGCATAGTCTCAGCGAAAACGGGTAAGAATTGATCCCAGGAGAGCCATCCAACGCAAAATGCATTGAAAAAAAAAAACGGGCTGCGCCCTAAGTTCTGCAAACTGCTGTAATCAAGTCCACCTGGAATGCATCAACTGGAAAGTTCATACTGGTTGACATCCATGATTAAGGGTTTAATTGCCAGGATTAAGCATCACTGCTTAATCAAGGCATCGCGGGGCCCACAAACAACATGGGCAATATTAATCATCCTCTCTGATGATCTGAGGCACTACTGTGGGGTCTTGATTAGGTGTTCGAGTGCTTTGTTGTGCTTGATTTACAGAGGGAGCCTTGTGCGACGGGTCAGGTGATTCGGGTTTAACAGTAACCGGTTACCCCGGCTGTGGTTGAACTTCGCTTATCAACTATCCGATCATTGTTGCCATCCTGATTTGGTTACTTGAACCAGGCCAGGACAGTAACCCGCATATCTCCACAACCACTTGGCGGTTTGGCTCAAAGCCAGTACCTGTGTCTACCTAAAACTGAAGGTCCTGAACGGGGGACAAGAGGATAGAAGATGGGACTGTCTACACGATCGAACAGGAAGCAGTCACACCGGACACACTCAAGCATTAAGGGGTCGACACACGAGGATCCTATATATTTACCCACATGTGATTAACCACGGACACCTTACTCATATACCAGCAAGTAGACTAATCATTGTATTGTAAGTGTAATTGTACAGTATATAAGGAGGAGGTTTTGGCATGGATAGGCACAGAACTTTCTGTCACTAAGAGCATTAGCCTTTACCGGGTATTGCTTGATAAACAACAGAGATTTGGGACTTGTCACCCAGGACTGACTTCATTAAGAAGTTTTGTTTCGTCTGCACAAGTAACTCAATATCAATTGTTGGCTCGGGATCTTGGGATTGGGAACGGTTAAGAAGCTAGAGAGAGCTTATTTAGGATTGAGAACACGGCACCGCACTACAGTAGCCTTGGAAGGCTTATTATTTGGGATTTGAAAGAACACGGCACCTTGTTAGAATTGGGATTGTTGGCTCAAGCTTCTAAAAGCTTTAAAACTCGATTTGTTGGCTTAGGCACTCGTTTGGCATTGCTCAAAGAGGTCTAATACTCTAAATCAAACCTTGCACTTCGGACTAGACCTCTTAAAACAGGCTTGTTCCTCAAAACCTCTATTGGATTATCTGTGCTCCTTGAACCTTCTTAAAGTGTTCAAAAGACCCGTACTCGGCGGCACAGTCTAAACCATTAAGGGGAAAGTAGTTAGGATTTGGTTAGTAGTTGCGTTTTTTGCCTTAATCAAGCAACTTGCATTCTGCTCGTTGGGTCTTGATTAAACTAGTACTGCTGTTGTAGACACCGAGCAAGCATTTCACCGTCATTTTTCTCAAATATTTGCATATGTTGTTTTGTTGACGATCTCGAACAGAAGAGCATTGGATACAATGGCGTGTGGGGGATTTATTTAATCAGTCTTCCTTGTCAAGCTTCTTATACTACTTATTCCAAGCCCGTTCATAGTGTGTATAGGGGGTGCCCAAATCTCAGTTCGACCGGGTTCAGTTTGGACTTGAAATAATATTTGGCTCGGAGTTGACTCGGAGGCACTTTTTTCTGATGGCTGAAGACTCACAGTAATTGATCGGTAGCGGCGGCGAGCGCCGGTCCCCTACTCTTGTGCCACAATTGATTTGTCATTGTTGATATACAAACAAATAACATCATCACATGATCACTCCACACCTTCCGGCAAGTCCCGGGAAGATGTGGTCATTTCAACAGCCAGGGCATGTTCAATTTCCCTGAAGTTTTGCAAAGAGCCTCTTAAGTCTTATTACATGTGATCCACCCAAAAAACTCGGTGCACTCCAATTCGTGTTTTGAAATATTCTGTGCTGAACTCGCACATCAAAATTCCGGCAAGTATGGGGCAGATGTGGCCATTTCAACAGCCAGGGCATGTTTGATTTCCCTGAAGTTTTGCAAGGAGCCTCTTAAGTCATATTACATGTGATCAGCCCAAAAAACTCGGTGCACTCAGGTGCATCTTTCGAAATATTCTGCACTGAACTTACACATCAAAATTACGGCAAGTCCCGGGAAGATGTGGTCATTTCAACAGCCAGGGCATGCTCAATTCCCTTGAAGTTTTGCATGGAGTGTCTTGAGTCGTATTACATGTGATTGGCCCAAAAAACTCAGTGCACTCAAGTCCGGGTTTTGAAATATTATGTGCTGAACTCGCACATCAAAATTACGGCAAGCCCCCGGAAGATGTGGTCATTTCAACAGCCAGGGCATGTTTGATTCCCTTGAAGTTTTGCATGGAGCGTCTTAAGTTGTATTACGTGTGATTGGCCCAAAAAAACTCGGTGCACTCACATTGGTGTTTTATTATGTGCTGAACTCAGGAAGGAGTGCTCATTTCAACAGTCAGGCCATATTTGATGCCCCTGAAATTTTGCATGGAGACTGTTAAGCCATATTATATGTGATCCATATCAAAACCTCGGTGAATTATTTTCATTCAACATTTGGAGACTGGTCATTTGGCTGCGCCGGGTTTCTCAGCATCATGAGAAGGCTCCTCTACTTCCGTACGAGCCCAATTCACATGACCAAACGGTGCAGGGAGATTCTGCTTCCCCAACTGTGGCTTCTGCAACTACTCTCCTTCTGTGTCATGCACACTTTTCGACCATATTTTAAAAATAGGGCTGTAAACTTCAACCAATAAAGAAATGCCCAGACCTTATCACGCTGAATCCTGAAAAGTTTATGTATAGCATCAGCTTTGAGCCTCTCGGGTCCAATGAATACCACTGAGATACTGCCATCGATATCTTGGGGTGTGCACAAAAGTTCAGTTGCGGTATTAACAATGTTCCTTTCATGAGTGCATACATTGCCATGGAAAACCTTTGGTTGTTTATCATTGTCAGAGTTGAACAATCAAATAACATGGGTAGCCGTCCGATAAACACAGCACACCATCTCTTCAATCCAAGTCAGGTCGGAAAACTCATCAGGGACTCACCCGTGGTAAAGGTCATTTTTTAATGCAAATTTTGGAACATCTGACTGCTGAAGTTTACAAAGACAGTCGCCCCAAACTTTAATAGATCCATCACGATTGATTCCTTCAGGGGTGAGCATCAGTCCACTGAGTTCTTCATTCTCAGACAATTTGAAGTTGGATTGGAGTTGTCTGTTGTCTATCTTGGCACCGCAGTATCTCAAGATGTTCCATTGTTATCTTTGAATCCTTTTGGGATGGGCTGAATGTTTTGGTCAACACTGGTTGGGAGATTCAAGATTTTCAGCACAATTTATGGTGAAAAATGTTGTTTGTTTTTCAGACATTTTTCACTGAAAAAGGTAGTGAAAAACTCAAAACATTTTCACCATTTTGTGAGTTTGAGGTGAAAAATTCAAAAGGAAGCTCAAAAGAGGTGAAAAAGATTTGAATTTTTCACCACTTTTTTCAGTAAAAAATGTCTGAAAAACAAACAACATTTTTCACCATAAATTGTGCTGAAAATCTTGAATCTCCCAACCAGTGCAAGAAATCTGAACAATTGCGCTTGCGAGAACACACTGCATACTGAGCTATAAAACCATTGCAAACCATTAAAATAATTCTGCATACATTTCAGGTTGGTCTGCAGAGTCGGAACAGTGGGCCAATAATTTTCAACAGCAGACCAGAACTCTTGACTAGCTTGGAATAAATCATCAACATGCATTTTCAATTGCTGGTTCTGTTGCTTTTGATATTGTTGATTTGGGTCAGTAAATAAATATGTGACAAGCTCTGAACTATATTCACATTGTAAACACAATATGATTAGATCTCTTCCTGTGTGGTGAGCTATCGGTTTGCAGCTAGGATCAAAGCACTGAATATATGACCTAACATCTGAACCAGGTTGGGCCAAGTGCCAGATATGCTCACAAATACTCTGAATTACAAAATTTGTTGGTGGTTGACACAATGGATGCAATGTCTTCACCACTGTTTTCAATATACTTTTGCTATAATATTGGCTTGCACCACCAGGAACAAAGAGATCGCCTTCGAGAGCATTTGCGACTTCAACAAATGGACAAGGTGGAACCATCAGATGTCAGGTTACAGTCTCTGTTAGTGAGTTTGAGAAGAAATTGAATGCTGACACCTCAGGAGCCCCCCAAAATGATTTACGGTCATCTGTAAAGCAATGGTACTCTGTATGCAGGCTCTCAAAATGAGCAAGTATGGTTTGAATCTGGAACTCCTTGGGGTATCTGCCCGCTAACCGAGGGCTGACTGATTTACTTGATGCAAGTCGAAGATTATTCACAGATAAGGATAATAATGAGGCTCGTAAATGAGTGGGTGAAAATCCAAGCCACAATGGATCACAAGCATTGTAAAAACTTTCAGTGGTGGATGCCAGATGAGTTGGCTGGCGGGTGCCAGACTATTATTGGTGGATGCCATGTGGTTCTGCGAGTGCTTATCTGGGAACACCAGAGGCTGCTCATTCTTCATGATACTAGTTTGGAGCAGGGGCATTGAGATGAGAGTAAAAGTGAAAGAGTTGTATGTGTAGCAATGCGGACATTGTTGAGCAAAGGTGGGGTGTTTTAGGAGGTGACATCATTCATTACAATATTGCGGCTTGGTCTTTAAGTTGGTGTCATCTGCATTACAATGATATCAGCATGTGATATCAGCATGTGACTGATCTCGGGAAAACCTCACTTGTATTGCTTGCAGATGGATTAGCCTTTCAGCCCCACAGAACCCTTCTCTGTTCCAGAGTAGGGGAATACCAATGGTGGCGAGCTCGGAGGTAGTTGTGAGGTATGTGACAAGACTTTGGCCAAAGGACCTAAATCTCTGTTTTTCTGAATAGTGCTGGCCAAAATACGATATGAATATGCAAAATGGCATATTGTATTCATATCCATATCGTATTCGCCTCCAGGACCACATATTGAATTTGTACTGTATCGTATCATATTAGGGAGGTTGAATATGAATACGATATGAATATGATATGAATATTTTTGAATATATTCTACTGGTTGTTAATTCTGATGAACTCCATGTAATCAACTCCCTCAGCAAGCCCCGATTTCAACCATTCCTTTGTAACAATGTCCACAGATGCCGTCTCTGCAGTCATGGATGACCAAGCATTGGAAAGAGTGTGCTTCAAGCTGGAAAAGAGACGCTCGACAGAGATGCTTACACCAGGAATTGCTAGGATATCCCTAGCCACACACGCCAATTTTCATTAAAAGCCTGGTAGGCACCATATGATCCGTGATGGCTTGATCTCTGTAACTATATTCAAATATATTTGAATACGCTGACCCCTGTATCATATTATATCCATATTGTATTGTATTCATATTCTCTCATATTCATATTCAACAGGAGGGTCTGCCACCGTATTGTATTCGTATGTATTTGAATATATTCAAAAGTTAATTTTCCGTATCCTATTTTTGGCCAGCACTATTTCTGAATCAAAGTTGTGCCTGAGTCCAGTCAGCACTGAACAGTAATGTTGACCAGAAAGATCCGAGCAAATCCGGTGGGAAAAGTGCCCTCGGTGTCTGAGTAAGTGCCACTTCTGTGCCCGACCGAAGACCGGAGATCTGACAATGAAATTGATTGACAACCGCACCGAGCTGACCGTGGCTACCTGGACTGTTATGATTCTGACTCTCCAAAAATCATGCGGCGTATCCACTGGTTTTAAATCCGACACGAAACTGAACATATTCTTGCCCCGATCACCACTCGGCTCGAGCGACTAATCAGATATTTATTTTCTCGACGGGAGTTGGTGACGCTGGATATTGAGAATTGATTCTTTTGATAGTTGAATATACAGTGCAGAATCGTCGAAGTTTGACATACCGGTGATGCTCGGCCATAGCGTACGGCGAGTATAATCCGGAAAAGCGGAAAGACGTCGACTAAGCGTGTTTATACGCCTGTGGACGAGGAAAACCCTCACGGCAGTGTATAAAACTCAAAGTTTGACATACCGGTGATGCTCGGCCATAGCCTACGGCGGGTATAATACGGAAAAGCGGAAAGACGGCGACTTATAATACGGAAAAGCGGAAAGACGGCGACTAAGCGTGTTTATACGCCTGTAGACGAGGAAAAAACTTCCTGGTAGTGTATAAAGCTCAGTTATCCTCAATGCTTGACACATTCTTTCTCCCGCAAGATGGCCTTGCTTGGACTCGCCGCGTCGATCGCTGCAACTCTTGCTGTCTACACAGTCTATAAGATCTTGAATGTTCTCTATAAGGAATTCAATTCTCCCCTCCACAATGTTCCTGGTCCCAAATCTGCCCATTGGTTCTTTGGAAATAGGCTTCAAATGTTCAAGCACGTGTGTTGTTTCCAGTTTTCCACCTATTTCCGGCTTACATCCGATTTTCCCAGATCGAAGATGATCAAGAAGGACTTTGGACTGAGCAATATGGGCGCACCGTGAGGATGAATAATATTTTTGGCGTGAGTACAGGATGAGTCGCAGTACATGAGACTGAAATATCCTGATTAGTTCAGTCAACTATTCACCACCGATAACAAGGCGTTGCAACACATTATCTCCAACAGTCATATTTATCAGAAACCGGCTGCGGCGCGATCTTTTCTTACACGCCTTGTTGGACCAGGTGCGAAGCATCCCTCCCAGATTTTGAGGTAGAAATTGCTGACCATATTCACCGGTTATTCGTGCAGGCGTGCTCGTCGTGGAGGAAGATGCCCACAAGAAACAAGTGAGGATCAACCCTGCAGTGCCCTTACCGTTGCTTATTACCTTTGAATTAGCGAAAGATCTTGGTGATTTCCAGCCGCAGCAGATTGTTAGACTGTGGTATTCACCTTCTCCTGGCAGAATCCTGCCTTTGGATCAGCACAGCTGCGGGCACTCACGGAAATCTTCGTTGAGAAGTCGAAACAGGTAAGTGGCTTTCAAACCCATGCAATTTTTTTTCGCTTGGCTGAATATATGGCGACCAGCTTCGAGATCTCTGGGCTGACAGGGCCGCTGAAGGCGGTGGGGTTGCTCGAGTGAACGTTATCCCCGAATTCAGTACTGCCACCCTGGATATAATTGGCAAGGCCGGTACGTCTCTTTTCCTGCTGGTCTAAACCGACAGTTACCTACACCCATCACCAGGGTTCAACTACGATTTCCATTCCCTGGGGAGCCACTCCGAAGGTGCTCGCGATGAGTTACACAAGGCTTTTGCTACCATTGCCGCGGCTGGGGAGATGCCGACGGATCTCTTAACTATCTTCAAATCCATAGTCCCGTTTTTGGGTGCGGTCTTGGTGAGCAATTTAGTCCTCTCGACTCATGCATATAATGCACTTATAACCCTCCAACCAGCCTCGTAGGAAAATCGACAAGGTTATAGATAGCTCAAAGGCTGTTATGCGGCGTATTGGTCTGCGACTGCTGAGTGAGAGCAGGCAGAAAATAGCGGAGGGGAGCAATGCGGACAGCATTGGATCTCGCGATCTTCTCTCCCTGCTCGTTCGCGCCAACATGGCTAAGGATATTCCAGAGGCCCAACGACTTTCAGAGGAAGATGTTCTTGCGCGCAAGTGTTCCGTTAAGTTTGACTGTCATCTGCTTCTACTGATACAGAGACACAGAGGTGCCAACTTTCCTTGTAGCGGGACACGAAACGTGTGTCGGTTCTCCCCACATTTTTTCAGAAATTAACTCTTTTGCAGGACTAGGTAGGGCAGTTCTGCTTTGAAGATTCTTGTTTATGCTTTTGTGTGAAATAGCACAGCAGCGACGTGGGCGCTTTTTGCACTGGCGGAGAACGTGGAAATTCAAACACGTCTGCGCAACGAACTACTGACGGTCGACAACGAGAATCCTTCTATGGATGACCTCAACGCCCTTCCATACCTCGATTGCGTCGTTCGTGAGACGATGCGCGCGCATGCACCGGTCGTTGCCACCTGTTCGTAGAACATACTTTGTGAATTTCGTCTAACACGTTGATTGTTTTCAGTCCGTGCTGCCATGCGCGACGACGTGATTCCTCTGGAGACTCCATACATGGATCGCTCTGGAACGGTGCATGAGACGCTCAGGCTCGTCTTTTTTCTGCTTCTCGCCTACTCTGTTTCTGACGTCCCGCCAGGATTACCGAGGGACAGTTCATCGTAGTCCCAATTTTAGCCCTGAACCGCGACCCGGCTATCTGGGGTCCAGATGCGCACCAGTTTATGTACGATGCCTCCAATCGACGTGCCAGCAACTGCTGACATAGTGTAGCCCGGAGCGTTGGGAACGCAGCCCTCCCATTTCGACAGGTATTCCGGGCCTCTGGAGCCACATGATGACATTCCTTGGCGGACCCCGTGCGTGTATTGGTTACCGCTTCTCCCTTGTCGAGTAAGTACTCTCTGCATCTTTGTAACTCACACACTCAGCATGGATGGTGCAGATTGAAGGCTCTGTTGTTTACCCTGGTACGAGGATTGGAGTTTGAGCTCCCGGTTCCCGCCGCTGACATCGGGAGGCTCCCGGGGTCGGTCGTTCAGCAGCCCATCGTTCGCAGTGATCGCGCTGCTGGGGCCCAGATGCCTCTCCTGATTAAACCATTTACCCAGTCGTAAAGCGTCAGATGCGTTTACGATGCCAAAAAAAATCTCTCCAAATCGCGAACTACATCCTATGTGCATATCCCTCGTTACTCAATCCTTATCCCACTTAACCTAACACTCATTCTTAATTTTATCCATCATTGTGCAGTTTACCCGCAGAGTTTATCTTTGACATTTAAACTCATGGAAGTTGACATTTTCGCTAGGCATGTGCGTCTTGACCCGCTATCGTTTGACGGTGACTGGCAACAAGCAATGCACGTAGTAACTCAGAATCTCCGCATGAAAATGAATGCTCAAAATCATTCGCGACCGACTTGAGGCCAATGCTTCACATCAACTTCGCATGGTAGGTACGATTCCGGCCCATGTTCCTCTGGCCATATGATCCGTCCTCATCCAATTAAATTACTTCGTTTTATTTTTCCTCAGGCTTGGATAGATTCACTACCTACATCTTCCGATGCTATAAAAGAGCTTTTCCAAAGTTATTCTCAAGCGGAATCCACCAGAAGTGTCGGAAAATCACCAGCTGCGTGTGAGACACACGCATCGGGAAAACCCCCCGCAGATATTAGCCTATTTGCGCTGCAGCCATTGGAGCCATCAGATGGCTGTTTTGCATTGCGCAAACTGATGGCTAATGGCTGATGAATGGCTGGTCAAGGGAATTAATTTCGGCTTCTTCTATGCTATTATGATTGTTAATGACAGTATGGATGTATCTGAACCCAGCGCGCTGAGTGCTCACTGCATGACAATCCGAATTCTGGCCAAATTCAGCAATCTTGGATTAAATTTGGGACGTTGACCTTACCACCCGACCATTCCAATGTATATGGCTTTGAAGACTTGGAAGGAGCTCAATAAACCCCAAAATCAAGGTAGACATCGAAGCCATTGGAGCCATCAGCCATCAGTTTGCGCAACGCAAAACAGCCATCTGATGGCTCCAATGGCTGCAGCGCAAACACTCTATTATTTTCGACAATTTTCTGTGAAATTTCGTGAAAATATCTTCAGTTGCAAAGATAGGTAAAAATGTGTGAAAATATGTTTCCCCCAGAAGAAATTATGAAATTTCGCGAAAAGTTGCAGAAAGTTGCAGCGGGTTTCATCGCCTTTTCATTAGAATTACTAGAGGTTTTACTCAAAAAGTGCAGAGAATAACCAAAATCACATTTAAAACTACATAGTTTACAGTGTACAACAACTTCTATACAGAACAGACTACCCCAATACTCCGTGGGCGGGGAACTGGAGTTATGACACACAATGCCGGTGTCCATGGCGCACTGGGCATACGGGCAGATTCTATGTTTGCATTGGTTTTGACAAAACAGCGACGGCCGGATAACATACCTTCGGAATCCTGTTAGAAAGATGGGCATTATGGTGCCACATACACCGCCAATCCAACATTTTGTTCATCAAACGTCAAGGATGAATGTGATGGAGATATTTCTCAGGATGTCCGGAATATGTCGTAAAAGAGGTTTTGAGAACGTGCCAAGCAAAAGATCTCCCAAACACCTCGTCAAGGTCATAAACACATTGTCTAAAGCTCTGCAATATGTTGTCGGAAATATTCACCGAGTGTTTCTGGTATGGTAAATACTCAATTGAGTTCAATTGAGCAGCCATATGTTGATTCGTCGTCTGTGACCAGACGCACACGTCAGTATTCCTGTTCGCCACACCATTGATCCTTTTGGCCCCATCAATTGGATGTGGCCGGTCTGAGCCGATCATTGGCATCCTTAATCCCACCCCCGACATGCAATGGGCAGCATTGACCAAAATGCTGGACGGGTTCTTCATAAGACTGAGAACTGGGATAAATTTTCTCAAATTATTTCATGTCGGAGGAATCAGTGATTGACGAGGTCCGTGCGCCAGAACAAACAGGTACAATGTTGGCACGACACCAATTCCGTCTCTTTGTTTCTTTCCCCCACACTTCCTTTCTCCTGTGTCGAATCCAACTCGCAAGTCAACTCCCCACCCGGTGGCCACTACCCATCACACCTGAAGCAAGCTTCAATCTGGGGAAATAGATCAATCGTGCAAGATGGCTTGTCCCGCTCTCTGTGAACCCTTCATTTTCCTTCAAGCCCTCAACCCATCTCCCGTCGTCCATCCAAGCCAAGCTCAAACCAAGCTCAAACCATATCCAAAACCTATTCAATTGGGAACATTATTAATCTCAAATCACTCAACCCCGTCCACCACGTCTACCGAATTCGGCCCCCATAACGACGATTAATATCGGGCCCTCACCTGCGACCGAGGCGATCCGGGAGGGCACCGTGGGACGATGACAGTCATCGGTGGAGGCAGCAGCTATGACATGGAGTAGCATCAGACTGGTCGCCACCCTCCGTGTACTCAATGTTGCACTCGCGCTGACTCACAATACTTCTCCTTCCTGCATGCACGAAGGACCCTGCGCGACACTCAATTCCTTGCCTCCACGCCACTGGCACAGTCGCCTTCTCCGTCTTTGGCTGCACGCACACTCACACTCAATATATCTCACGCAGCTCATTTGGCCACGGTACCTCGCCTGGCAGCAGGTCGGCAGTGGTGGAGCAGTTGGTGAGCGGGGTTTGTGTGAGGTACATAGTTTGTATACAGTACAATCCAGCCTGTTGGCCGCCAATCTTAATAATATACCAAATGATTTTTGCGATCAAATGCGAGAAAATTAGTCTTACAATGAATGGTCTGCTTGATGTCTAACTGAATGTCTAGTGAACGTTCTTGAAAAATGTTTTGCCAAGGGCACATTGCACAAGCCTTGTGGGATATGATTATCTTTCTTTCAAAAAGGTTTGGCACAGCATTTCGCAAGGATCAGACAATAGTTTCGTAACATTCCGAGATAAATGTCCCTGACACATTGGTCAGAAACGGGGGTGTAATTGCCGGCCAGAGAAACCTAAGAATCACATCAATTAGTATCCTGAATGAGAATATGTTGGACAGATAACACACCAGACACCAGTCCACAACAAACCAACAATGTAGAACACTTGAGAGGTTTGAGCAGAGGGAGGTAAGGACCCTAACTATGGTGCTTGCAGCGAGGGGGCTTGAGGCTGTGGAGCTTGCGGAGAGGAAGGGAGCTTGCGACCAGGGGTTGCAAACAGTGCACTTGAGAACTTGAGTTTGAGGGCTTGAGGCTTGATGCGTAACATTTGAGGTACAAAGAGTTTGATGTGCTAGGGCTTGAGGGCAGATCCGAGTCTTGAATACCACTGTTGACGTTGCTGGATCTTGTGTTACGTCAATTGATAGGCTTCGAGTCACTGGGCTTGGGGAGGTGGGGATCTAAGAATGTTGGAGTGCATGATGAGCAGATACTGGTGGTGACAGGAGGATGACAAGGGTGTGGAGTGAGTTCGGGGAGAAGACAAAGGTGGGGGAGAGAGCGAGAGAGGTGCGACGTGGCAATGAACTGTCCATCAATCACACCATTGATGGGCAGAGTTTGATGCGACAGAAGCACACGTGGGCGCCTGGAGATTTAGGGCAGGGCTCGGCAAAGTGTTAGTGCTTATAGTGTACAGTGTGAGTACCTATTGCTCATCGGTGGTGTGGTATCCCAATTTGGGCTTTGCTTGCATTGAACAGCCGCAGTGCAGCAGGGTGATTTGGACTAGTCTCCCTAGTCAGACCAATAAACATGTGTTCTCGCTTTGACAGCCGGAAATGGGAGAGAACTGTTTATGGATTTGGATAGCTTGGTCACACAGGCTTCCGAAACTTGGCTCCATATCTCTGGATAGATATAACATTGTCAGAACTTGTTGGGGAACTTTGACTACAAGATATTTTTTCAAAAAATGGCAAAAAATACTCCAGTAGGTTTTCCCTGATACAGTAGAGCTCCGCAGAGATCACTACCTTTGGGAAACAACAGCTTGAATGACCGCAGGTATGCGCGCCTTGGCCACGCTGACCTCAGACACCCAAGCGCGCATAGAGATAGTGCGGGTCACCTAGCTGCCGCCACCTTGTGCTTGAGATTTTGATGGCTCAATTTTCCTCGGATTTCTTATCCCTCCAACAAAAGTGCTCTTTTTGAGCATAGGAGAAGAACTATTAGAGGGATTTTTATTTGAATCAAAACTGAGTGAGCAAAAAAAAAGTTGCCAGGTGGATTTGGCCATCTGCGGGTAAAATATTGAAAAGATGTCCTAGATAGGTTCTACTGGTGGAATTGTTGGCTGAAGATCTCGGAAACATCACAGTGGGAGGTGTGTGCAGTAGTACTGAATCTGTTGTGATGGCAAATGTGGGCTGAAATCCCGCTCAGAGGTACACTTAATTCAAAAAAAAAATCTCCAGCCGATTTGGCCACTAACCTCGGCTAGCAGCAGCTAGGTGACCCACACCATAAGGTTGGTCATGCAATACTGGCGCTTGAAGTCTTCTCACGGGGGGACCTGACAGAATTCAATGGACTCTGTCGAAGAACTTCAATTGCGCATCACGAAGCTCAATACCGAGATCAAGCTACAGAGAAAGCTATATATACTGTACTATTTCGACCACTAGCAGGAACCCGTGCTCTGCAACGTGTCGGGTACATACATTGTCACAACTTCCATTTTGAATTGTCTTCATGTTAGTCGGCCGATTCGAAATACGATGAAATGAAGTAAGTAGATTATAAGTACTATGTATGGTGTGGAATAAAATGAAGTAGATGATAAGCACTGTATACGGTGTGCAATAGTAAGTAAAGGAGTCTTGGCGACATTGTGGAAGCACGAAGATTGTATGTGGCATGGATCAGCGCGGAGAAGAAGACGGAGCGCCCGACTGGTTTTTGTGATGCTTGACCCAGTTGGGGGTGCTGTCGAACGACGGCGTCGGGGTGAACTTCCTTTTGCCATTCGACGACGATGCAGCTGAAAGAACATGAGTTAACAACCATTTAAGAAAATGATGTCCACGCACCTGGAGTAGTCGGGCCTGCGGTGACATTGGTACCCAGGTAAACGACATTATCAACGTCAACGATAAAGCGCTGTGTGTGCAGAGAACCTGGGACTTCCCGTTTCTCTACTCCAACCAAGAATCCGGACGCCGATATAAATCTGTTAGAGAATGGCACCGGTTTCTTGTCTGGAGACCAACGGGGAGAGTTGATGATCCAGCACGACGCCGGAAACACTGTGGTGGGCCCACCCTTTGCAATCTGGGTATACTGCTCGCAATCGATGTCAAACTTGCCAGCAGCCTTGTTGCCGTTGAAAGGAAGGCCACAAAAATTGACATAGGCATGATAGTCGGTCTTGATTTTGGGCATATGTAACTTGGCTTCCGTTGGCTCTGGGTCTTCGCCATCCCGGGAGCTCTGGATGGAAGCAGAATCACCGCCCTCCCCGGTGTCCTCCTCTTCGTGAAGAGGCATGAGCTGAGAGAATAAATTACAGAACACCACTGGATTGAAAAAATAACACACCCATTGAATGTCCCCAACAAAGTCATAGTCGGTATGATCAATGTCTTCGCCGAGTGAATATCCTGCAGCTGACTGGCCAACCTGGCAGGGAATCAGCTTGGCATATGAGCTGTAGCAATGCAATGCACCCATGCATGGACAACATAGAGGCCAACCTGACCGAAGTCAAGTTCACTGCCAGTATTGAAATAGCGGAGGCGACCACAGGTGCCGTTGACGACATCCTTGCCTTCCTCGTCTTTTGTAACATTCAGATAGAATGAAGCATCAAACATCCAGGTCAGCGATCTCCCGACTCGCTGGGGGTTGGTCAGGAAAGCAAGTCCCGTCATAGAAACACCAGAAGGCATGGCGGTAGAAGGGAAGCCGGAGGGTGAGAATTCTGGTTCCAGTTTACTTATACGCTGAGCAGGAGCGGGGCTGACATAGTAGCAGAATATGACGTAGAGGTAGAATATTCGAGAGTTTCCTTGAAATACTGGGTTTCGTAGAAGTGATAATAGCCGGTCAATAGCCTGATCAGCTAAATGTTTGTACCAAAGACTGTTGAGGCCAGACTGAGCTGAGTAGAAACAGCACAGAAAAGAAACTGAGAACTGAAAAAGTAGGTAGACATAGAGGATGTCGTCAACTGAAGACTCAGCCAAAATGGTCAACTTGTGTGACACCATGACAGTGTCCCCCCGCTCGCCGCCATTTTGGGCCAAAATATTGCAATCCTTAACGTTACCCAGGTCGAGGGCTACTTATAGGAATTAGTGCAAAAATACTGATACCTTGGTTGGAATAAGAATATTTGGAGTGGTGCATAGCAAGGGCGGAGTTGAACTTTGTGAGCATGCAAAAAAGCCGCCGCAACTCAATCCTACTGTCACAGCAGGTGACGATGTCACAGCTTCCCGCGAATCGAACATTGAACGCAAGACACCAATGGGAACAAAATATCTAGTCAATTAAAACCTCTGGATATACTACATTTTTTGTTGTTGGTGTAAGTATGGTATCTGCAAGGAGAACTTTGATACGATGCTCGGAAGTGGCTCTTGACAACGCTATATAGAGCTGTCCATGCGAGAAGACCGGCACACGAAGGTCAAGACCAACAACTTTGACCGATTGACCTTGTGCCTTGTTGATGGTCAACCCAAAGGCAAGCCGGACAGGGAATTGACGCTGACTGAATCTGAAAGAAAAATCTGCTGTGTTTGTCGGGGTCAAAGTAATCCGAGGAATAAGAGCCGTCTCGTTGTCGTGATCACCACCAATCAGCCTGACCTCTAAAACACGGTTCGACATTCGAAGTAAAATCATGCGAGTGCCATTGCAAAGACCACGGGCTGGTGCGAGGTTTCGGAGGAGGATTAGAGGGCATCCGACCTTGAGAGTAAGCTCCCCAGGTGGAAGTGAAGCATTGTTGATGGACTGAAGGAACTTGACTGGCAGTGGGGGCTCTCCATTCGGTTCACCGTCAGCTCCAACCTCCTCGACCATCTTGTCAGCGCTGAAGTAAGCCTGCTCTTCGCCAGCCATCTTTGAAAGCACATCCCCATTAATCTCCGAGACGTCTGCATTGCGAGGTGCGAGAATCATACGATTCAAAAAGTAGTCTGGCGGTGGTGGTGGATTGCTGGATATGCCTGGATACACGAAGTCCGTTAAGTCCTGTGGACCATCGACCTGCATTTGAGGGCGTAACTCGACACAGCCCTCACCATCGAGGTTACGGCCATGCCCAACGTCCAACAGCCATGCAGCAAATTCCCTCTCAGACTGTCCTTCTGACTCGAGGCGCATGTTCCTCTTCAGGATCAGGAGCTCAACGTGTTCCCAGATCATCGAACGCTGAATGGAAGCATTGACAATTTGCTCCCGAGATCCCTTGGGGACGACAGGGAGGATCTGCTGGAAGTCACCGCCAAAGACCACCGTGATTCCACCGAACGGACGGGGATCGTTGAGCAGGTCACGCAAAGTGCGATCAACAGCCTCGATGGCCAACCGGTCCTGCATACCGACCTCATCCCAAAATATAAGCTGTGTTTTACGAAGGAGGTCGGCTCGCTGGCTGTTCTTTGGAATGTTGCAGTACGAAGTGTCGGTGAGCCCATCAACAGGGATTTTGAATGTCGAGTGTGCTGTACGACCACCAGGCATCAACAGCGCTGCAATTCCGGAAGACGCGCTGCAAAGGACAATGGTGCCTTCGCTCCGTGCTTGATGGCAGGCAGTCTTGTAGACAAATGTCTTCCCCGTCCCTCCCGGGCCATTGAGAAAGAAGATCTTGCCTTGTTTGTCGTGTACAGAGGCGATGATTTTCTCGAATGCATCTCGCTGCTCTTCATTCAGAAGAGCAATGTTGTGCTCTGCCCGTCTGCCCTCCTCCTCACGGTTGTAGTCCAGTTGTTCGGCAATCAGGGGGTTGTCGACGTGTGCGTCCCAGTCGATTTGGAATGTCGGCATGGATGGGAAGTCCTTGAGGCTTCGACCCTGCTCATTCAAGATCTTGTTGAGCAGAAATAGCCCATAGTTGTAGGTGTCGTCACTGGTGGGACGTCTCCCCATGATCTCCAAACACCGGCAAAGATCATCGCATATATTCCCACGGAATTCCTGCCACAAAACACCCGGGCGAGTGGGCTCACAAAAGAGCAACAGTGTCGCAAAGAGCTGACGTAGACAACTCCCTGTCTGCATCTCCCCAGCTTCCTGAAGACACTGCCGCCATTCACCATCGTCCTCCAAAAGGCCACGGGCAATGCACGCATCGAGAAAGGTATCATAGACGACCCCGTTATGTGTACGAAGGTCTTGGAATGACTTTGGGCCTTTGACAACAGTGAGCAAGGTGCGCAGATAGAATCTTTCACCACCATTGGGGGGAACAAAGTACATTCGCCCGAGCGCAAAGCCCTGCTTGCAAATGGTCCATCGCTTCTCGTCCTTCCCATTCTGCCACGTAAAGTGCTGTGGGAATTCCTGGTATGTGTATTTTCTCGCTTCAAGACCAAGTGCACCGGTGTCTGCATTTGCCTCAAAAAATGCGGTCAGACACGTGCGTTCGCCGGCAGCACGTTGCAGGACCTCCTGCGGATCTTCATTTGGGTTGAAAGTGACCAAATGCTGGCCAGGAAGATGTACCTAGATTGTGTTTAGCAGATGGTACACAATAGAGCTTTCAAAAGCAACATACCTGCAGACGCACAATGTTTGAAACCTGGTCATGCATGTCAAAATGAAAGATGCGCCAAGCCGCCTCGGAGGCTGAGATGTACCGCCCTTCAATCCACCGCTTGATTTCATCCCTCTGGTTGACCTCAATACCGGCTAAATCTCCGCCTTTGTGAATATACTTGAACGCATACTTGAACGCTCCAAGGGAAACAGCACACTCGACGTTGATGTGGCAGTCGTACTTGGCTGAGAGATACGGATTGTAGGGAACGATCCAGGAATTGTCAACCATGTATCCACCGACATCATAAGAATGACCGTCATTCGGACGATAGTATTTTGGGTAGCCATCATCGTCCATGCTAGTGTGGTCCTGGAATGGCTTCGGGAATCGCTTTGTGCATTTCCCGTTCTCCATGCACGGTGCCCTCGGATTTGCTGCACCGCATGGACCATGGACCATGCAGGTCTTGATTGTGTGAAAAAGGAGCGGCTGAGTGTCAGGATCTGGCCATCGAGCCCAGATGGCAGAATCAATGTCTTCTGGGGTTAGAAGTTTCTCTCCGTTTTGCAGAAAGATGAGGAGATGGATATGAGGCAGTCCCCGCTTCTGAAATTCGATAGTGTAGACATATGCCACTGCCCGACCAAAGATCCCGTTCTTGTAGATGTCATCAATGAGAGCCTCCTTCTTCAGTTGAAATACCCGGGACACCAACTCCAGCCTATCGTGAGCAGCCTGCCCCGGAAGCAACTCGCGAGTGATCTCGACCCATTTTGGATTTGTTGTGCATGTCAGGAAAATGTCCACCTTGCGGTAATATCTCGCAATGGCCATCGAGTCTTGGAACCGCTGACCCATATGACGCGGCCCACCAATGTAGCTAGAAGGGAGGACAGTACGTTGCCCAAGCTCGTTGAGATCAACATCATCGTCACCGGCATGAATGGTGTCTTCGAGACCACTGTATAGTGATGCCCGCAAAGTCCCCTGGTTCATGCAGTAGTACTGCAATCGATTCTGATCCTCAGACGCCCACATATCCACCAGATAGCGCTGGAATAAACGGGTCCCGCCCAAGATCGTCGAGAACTCGTTTGCGTGAGCGTGTATCCTGTATGCGACATATCTCGTCTGCGTCAGACGCTTGGGATTATCCCGGCCCGGCTCGTTTTGCCTCAGGTCAGGATGCCATCCGTTCTCCCCGCGTGGAAACAGCAGAACATAATAAAGAGGCGTGTATGCAGGGTGGAGATTGCTGATTCGCAGAAGAGGGCCATCGCGCTTCCGGAGAATGATATCCCTTGCTTGCATCTGCGACTGGTCTCCCGGGAGGATTACAGCGACTTCATCTGCTGTTGGGAGATTGCCGTGTCGCCAGTGAGCACCCGGAGCCACCCGGAGCCTGACCTCAGCCTCTTCCGTATTTGGATGCTGACTGAGGACTTCATGAGTGTGCATAAAGATGTCGGCATACTGGTGGTTCTCGGAGATTACAGCTTGCAAGATGTCCATGGTATCACAGCGAAGGTTGCTGTTGTTTCGCATACGGTAGTCCAGTGCAGCGTGTGGCTCGTAGATATAGAGTTGTGCATATGACGGTGTATGGCCTGGAGTAGGAATGAGAGAGCCCGCCCTATGGCACAGTTCTCCCTGAATCTTGAATATCGGTGGTCCACCCCCGCGGTTCACCGACTGATCCTCCGTGACCCCAAGGGATGTAAACGACAGGGCAATATTATACTGCCACATGTTGTTCCGAAACTCTTTTGCTTGGCCACTGTCGTCAACAAAGAGCCGCTGCAGAGCGTTGGGTGGTGCATGCAGATGCTGTATCTGGACTTTCCCATGATTACAGCACATCCCAAACTCTGGCGAGTCCTCGGGCGACTTCACAATCTTTTCCACTATCCAGTGCAGCGTGTCACAGTGCCTACACTTGATGTTCATGTGGCTGAGGTCATGCCGCTCATTGGGTTCAATATAAGGCTGCCCGCGCTGCCCCCGGAGCTGAAAGGGTAATTAGTCAATATTTAGCATGCCTAAAGGGCCATCGTACCTGCTCGCCGTCTTGGTGGTTGTCGTCGGGGCAGCCGCGGGGCTGCTTGTTGTGTTGCCTGAGGAGTAGGCAGATGTATCACAGCCCGAGCTTCCTGCTCGTTCTGACGGCATGCCTGTTGGCCCAGTGCGCGCTGCGGGTTTGGAGGAGCTCTTGGACGTCGAGGTACAGCACCTGGGTTTCCGGCAGCTCTTTCTGCAGCTTCACGTTCACGTCGGCGACGTTGTGCCAGAGCACGAGCATTTGGAGCGGGTGTTTGCGTGTCCGGATGTGTAGCTAGATTCAGTGGCTGCTGTAATTAATTCAATACCGGATAAACCAAGTGTATCCTGTGTATACTTACTGCATTCCGAGACCTTGAGGCACCTGCTGTCGGCGAAAGCACACAATTTTCCGTTTGCCCGGGAATGCGTCGTCGACGACGACTGGGCATCTCCTGCAATGCAGCCTGACGTTCGCGCTCAGCATCCCTTAGCCTTGTACTCTCCTCCTCCAATAACAGCCCCGTGTCCCGATATTGCAATGGTGAACGCTGCGGAAGATTGCCCACGTTGTGTAGGGGACGTCACAAGGGACTTCGTTGCAAACATTGCTGCTGTGAGCTTGAATACGGAGAGCGCATGGCGGTGTTGCGTGCATCTCGAACACTGGGTGTATGACGATGAGCAAGTGAGGACGAAGACGTCGTTAGTGGAGGAGTTAGCCTATGTTGCAAAAAAAAGTCAATGGCCCGTTCAGGAGATGCAGAGGCAACATACATGACCAAGAACAGCCCTAGAGTGTAGAGTAGAACCCAGAGAGTCGTTGTGGTGCGCATAAGACACGTCGAGAACACGCGAATGGCGCGGGGGATAAGAGCAACTATGAAAAACTTACCAGTCACACAGAAACTCGCAACAGTCCTCGCAGCAGTAAATGAGAGCAAGCAAAAAAAAATCTCATTAGTTCCAAACTATATTGTACAGGCTTACTCCCAGAACTACAATCAAGGGCTCTATCACTGTATTGCTGTATGGGTTGTTGGGTTGTCCAATGGGAAGTCCGTATTCAAGAGCGGATGTCATTGGATGCTTTGGCTGTACTGGGGGGTGCGAGACCGTAACGGTCAGCGGCGTCAATGCGAGGAACGGAGACGTCGTTGCGTGTCGGATGTCGTTGGCGGTAAGAGACACATTGCTGTATGGGTACGTCGGGTTGTCTAAGGGAAGTCCGTGTTCCAGAGAGGATCCCATGGATGCCTTGGCTGTACCATGGGGGGTGTGAAACATTAACGGTCAGGCGTCGACGTGTTTGCGCGTCAGATGTCGTTGGCGTTGGCGGTAAGAGACGCAGACCACAGCCACCTGATTGACATTTGTACGATAAACCTCATTGGCTGTCGACGTCTACACGTGACAGCCTTCATTTGTATAAGTAGATTTGTTCAGGTGACGGGTGATGGAGGGTCATGAAGTGAACACAGTGATGGTGACATTCAAATTTAGAGGCCTAATTAGGCTCAAAAACGGTCAAAATTTCCGGTCCGGCATCCGCCAGACTGCCATATATGGTAATTTCGTGTGATTGAAGAATTTGATTCTATCACAACGCAATGCATTGATACGGAGAAGCTTGTATAAGTATTTGTTCTAGAACATGTCGACACAGGATAGCAAGCATTTGCAAAATCTGAGTCAGCTGAATAGGGCTACATAGTGCTGTAGTAGCTGTAGTCCCTGTACACACCCAAATGGAATCCATGTGAATTCCAGCTGGCGCCAGGGTCAGTCCCACAGAATCTCTCCACCCGGGCCATTCCTGACCGCCATGCGGAGTCCAGACTTTCTGTTAAATGGCCTCCAGCTGGATCCAGCTCGGCCTGGGTCCAGCTGGATGAGCATGCTGGACCACAGCTGGATTTTCTGCTGGCTTGTCGAAATTCATCAACCGGACAGCCATGGGGACCCAAGGCTGGATGCGGGGCCAACAGCCATCTGTGCCGTGGCTATCCTTGCGGGAGAAAGTCGGGTGGAAGCTCAGGTGGGGTGTATTAGACTTGTGCACCGTCGGTCAGGTAGAACATCGCCGTGGGTACATATATTGTTTTGGTTATATTCCAGGAATGCAATTGCAGAATTCCAGCTCAGGATCTCATGAGAATAGGATAGAAAATACGTGAATGGATTGCAGAAGATTCATTGTACAAACGACGACGTTGATTACACAGCGGTCTCAATGTTGGGAGCTCCCGAGGATGCACCCGACCCACCCTGCTCCGTCTCGGGCTCTGCTGGCAGCGGCGATAGATGTTGGCCCTGGCCCTGGTTGCGAGCGTCCAGAGCCGCATCGATGTCAGCTTGGTATGTAATAGCGGCTTCATCGGTGGTTGTGGCGGCATCGGGGATTTCCTTGTCTGGATTGGACCCGTGGCATGCGCGATCCTTCTCAAGGATATGAGAGAATGCCCTAAAAAGACGAGTCAATAGAAGTGCGTGAGTCTATAGTAATATGCAACTCACTTTGCGATGTGTTTTGCAATGATCTTCGGATTGGTGGTGTCGCGACGGGCCCTGGTTCGGATGTCCCGCAAGTCGTTGTCAACGAGTTTCCAGTAGTCAGAGTCGGTGTTCACAGCGCCGTCAATCATCTTGACATGCCACTTGCGCTAGAAAATATCAGCAACTGAATATCATCAAAAGACTAAAAGGTAAACTAGATGTACCATCATTGCGACGCGAGCACACAAGGCGGCTGTAACGGGAATCAAGATAGTTTTCCCGCCGGAAAGCTTCTGCACGATGATCTTGGCTAGTTGATAGATTGTCGTGCGTTCTTCTTTGGGACGGAGAGACGGCACATGCTTCTTGTCGCTCTTCTTGGGACGCGGAGTTTCGACCGATTTCACAATCTGACAAGGTAGAAAGTATAAGAAGCAGAGAATCAAAAGAGATGGTGCACGCACCTCCTTCTTGATGATAGAACGCGACTGCGTGAAAGCGTCGGCGATGAACTTCTGGACGATGTCCATCGCAGCCTGGTCGTGTTCGGTGCCGGCAACAAAGTTGCCCCAACGGAAGCGGAGCAGCAAAGTCTGGTGGCGGGCATTTGATAAGAGCAATGCCACCCGGGATAAGACTCACCTGAATATCACTCTTCCCAGTGTCGCCCCTGTACTGCGAAATATTGCTTGAACAAAGTGTCGCGTTTACCGCTCGGGTGAGGTTCATCTTCAAAGCTGAGTTGGCCTCGAACGGCGGCTTTGCTGCCTGGAATTTTGCGAGCGTGTTCTCGTTGGCAAGGCCAAGAACGTAAATCTTGCTGAGCTGCACTGGTAAGGGATCCCCGGCGTGCATCTCGACTGCGGTGATTTGGTCCGGACGAAGACGCTTCCGGGTGGCGAAGGCGATGATCGACTCGAGATGGTTGCCGTTGACCCGCTGAAGAGCCAAATTCAAGGACAGCAGCGGGGCGTCGTCAGAGTCGAGACGGTCGGAGTCGAGATGGTCGGTGTTACACTTGCGAGTGCGAGCCGGAGAGGACACCGGTGTGGTAGCGGACATGAGGCGGTCGTAATCCTCATCATCGGAGTCGTCAGAACGGCGGGGTGGGCTCGAGGATGCCATCGGCAGGATGGGAGGAGTATGTTAAGGCAGATGGTGGGGGGAAGAGAAGAAGGGTGGCAGCCAAGAACGGTTGCGCACCTCCTTTTATGGAGCGCTTCAAAGTGCTCGCTTGCATCTGCGGCCACTGGATTGAATTACCCGATTCGGCCACAATGAATTTTCTGTGGACCAAAGTGCTTGCATGTGTTCAATGGCTGCTGAATTTGATTTCCTGAATTGCTCACAAGATTTCTGCGAACACAAGTCTTGACCTTGACCATGCCACCTGCCCGCGAAATACCTGACTGTAAGACATAGATTTGAATGGTCAAGTACAGAATTGACTGACAAGAGTCTTACCTCAAGGCTACGAAGAAGGGCCCGACCGAAAAGTGCGCTGTAAAGTCTGCAGAAATGCGAAATGGGCCGCCTTCCAGCGAGGACATGTCAAGGAACACATAAGCTCTACGAAACACATGCAAGCACTCGAAGCAGCACAAGCGCGACAAGCCAGGCGAGCAGACATAGACCAGCGCCTAGGCATTGCGGTGCCCGAGCAAGACAATTCGGGAAGTGTGCTTACACTGGCAAATCTTCGCCTTCCGAATGTCCAGCCAGCGGTACAAGAGACACGCTCCGAAGCAGAGAGAACCATGTGGCAAGAGTATAGCAAGTACGAGGCAGACTTCAGCGCCGGGGATGAGGTATCAGATGAAGAAGCAATAAAGAAAGCCGAGCATGAGATGGACATGATGGGAATCTGGGACGCAGTCAGCCTAGGGCGGCAGCTGGATGGCGAGCTGGATGAAGCCCCAAACCCGGCGGCGGCGGACGATGCCTTGCTGGCAGAAGTACTTGCGGGTAAGACGGACCAAACACAGATCATTTGATCGGCGTCTAACGACTTGATCTTAGCCTTAGATGCTTCCGACCCATTCGACACCACAGAAGCCCAGCCTGACTCGTTCAAAGCTGCGGAATGGTACCCTTATCCTTCGAAAAGGGTAAGAGAAGTCCCTGGCCATCGGGATGGAATTTACTGACTCGTGTTTTGATTCAAGATGCTGCTGTTGGATATTTGCGACAACTTACCTTGTCTACCCATCTCCGAGTCCCTGATGCGGACCTTCATCTGGATCCTGAAACAGTGTGGCGCCAACGACATTCCTTCCCTGGATGCTCTCAGAAAGACTCAGAAACGTCTCCGGAGCCAGTGCGGTATTCCAACCATCTCGTGCACGTCTATCCAAGGCAAGAACTTTCGCATTAATGACCCGAAGGCCATTATCCGGATGGTAAACTCCCACCCGCTTCATCCGTCTTGTGCGCACTAAGATGCGAGTCACCAGGAATGCGCAAATCCCGATACCCGCTCCCAAATGCACTTTTATCCTGAGGTGAACACCAACGGATTGGTGTCCGAAATTTGGCATGGTGCAAAGCTATGCATGGAGCTCAGTCCGAAACTGCTGACTCCCATGTTCGATGCGGGACATGGTGTTCATTACTACGTCGATGAGCTTGCTCAGCTAACTGATGGATGCCTCGTTATTCCTGTACGCTGGATCAAGCTCGACGGAGCAATGCACGTCGATGTGTATTCGGTAGAATTAAATGCGGAGGTACATTCACCTCCGATTCAAATTCTGTCTTGCTTATTCCATTCAGAGCCAGGCCGATGTCAAGACAGACATCTTCCGAGTATCGGCGGCCTCACTTGCTTCCAACTTTCTGGATTTGAGTTTCAGAAACCAGATTCCGAAATGGACCGATGCTGCAACTGCCAGTGGGTACCAGAGTCGCATGCCCAACCCACTCCGCGCCATTGCAAAGGGTGACCCCTTCTACACCATATTTGTCGACTACTTCTCCGATGACGGTTCCGGCAATCGCTCTAAATCATGGAACAAGCATTGGAACGCATACATGACAAATCGCTCCCTCCCTCGACACCTCATTCAGCACGAATTCTACGTGCATTTTGTTTCAACATCGCAGCACGCCAGCATTCCAGAACAGTTCAAGGAGTTCCAGAAATTGATCAAGTGAGTTCGACTCAATCCTCTGAGAATCTCTCCCTTCTCGAGCTCATATTTGATTCGTTAGGACGACTGAGGCTGACCCGATTCGCGTGCCTGACCCCGCCAGCTCCACGGGATGCTCATGTTACCGAATTATCGTCAACACCGATCCGTCTGATAATCCCATGCAGGCGGAGATCTGCAGTTGCATGGGTGCGGCGGCAAACCTGCCGTGCCACAAATGCAAGGCGGGTGGCAGCCAAGAAGACAAAGCTTTGAACGAAGGGTACCATGCAATGTTTTCGGTAGGTGGATCGCCCACTCGCAACCACACCCTGATTAATTTCTTTAAGTGCGGAGAGGCCCGTTCCAAGGGTCTCATTCTTGAAACCGTTCAGAAGCAGATTAAACTGGCCTGTGAAGGGGACGAGACCGAACTTAAGAAGACTTACACCGCCAGCGGAATCAAGGACAGGTACACAGAATACTGGATCAACGATATACTATCGCAGTTCAAGAAAGAAGTCGCACAGGGAGCAAGTAAGGACACCGTTTCCGCGGCGTTGAAGCAATGGGTAAAGGACCACAACGACGACGTCTATAGTCCATTTCTCACAACGGATGGTATGTGCACTGTATTATATTGCGGAGCTACTCACTCGGGACGTATAGGCTTTGATCCCCCCCGCGACACACCCATTGAGCTTCTACACACGATCCTCCTCGGTGTACTGAAGTATGTCTGGCACGTGACCCATAAGTCCTGGACAACCGACCAAAAGAAGCTGTTCGAGCTTCGACTCCAGGCCGCTGATACATCCGGCCTTTCAGTCGAGGGGATCCGCGCGTCGTACATCGTTCAATATGCAAACTCGCTGATTGGACACCAATTCAAAATACTGCTCCAATGTGGCGTCTTTCAGCTCCATGGTCTGGTGAGCGACAACCACTTTAGAGCGTGGCAGACAGTGGGACACCTCTCGGCGCTTTTGTGGTACCCAGAAATTAACGACATGGAGTCGTACTGTGTAAGTTCGTTCAATACTAGTGTCCAAATATGCTAACCTGAATCTCGATAGGCTGATTTGCATGTTGTGATCGGGAATTTCCTGGATTCGTTTGCGGAAATCGACCCCAGCAAGATGGTCACAAAGGTCAAAACCCACCTTCTTACACACGCTCCTGCAGACGTTCGCATGTTTGGTCCGTTACTGGGAGCAATCACCGAGGCTTTCGAGTCTTTCAACGGCGTCTTCCGACCTTGCTCAATTCTGTCAAATCACCGAGCGCCTAGCCGAGATATCGCCATTCAGCTTGCCGAGCAAGAAAGCGTTAAGCACAGAGTTGCGGGTGGGACATGGCCACAAAAAGGAGAAGGCAAAGAGATGGTTTGGACTCGTTGTGGTCCCGCTGCGCGTCAACTGATGCAAGACCACCCGATTTTGCAACGGCTATTTGGTTGGAAAAAAGCCGAAACTCTCCCAGCCGGTGCATACTTTCTCAATCAATTCAATTCACTCTAATATTGCACAGGCTCCTTGACATTAGCCCCAATCTCCGCAATAAAAGGACAGCGCAGTCGGCCTGACCGAAAGACAATTATCTTACGGTCGACCAAGGCTGCCCTGGCGTTCAAATGCAAAGATTACGACCTTGATTCCGAATGGTACAAGTGCAAGAACTTTGTTGCGCAGTCTCAGGAGCTATGTCATACGTGCTCGTGGGTTGTATCGAGCAGTCCGGTCGATGCCGAGGACGCTGTAATGGGGAAAGTCGTCGAAGTATTGCGTCGGACTGATTCGATGGAGGGGCTGGTGATTCTGGAACAATATGCGATCCAGCCCGAGCGCCATGCGTTATTTAATATGCCGGTTCTGGTCCCAAGACGCCGAGAAGAGGCGGTCTTTCTTCTATTGAACCCAAAGGTGAGTATAGGTTGTACTGCTAGTATGTATTACTAGCACGTCTGACCATGTTTCCCAACGCAGGAAATTCGGTTTGCTTTCAATGTCCAGCACGACTGCTCCTCCGGGACATGTAAACCAACCGGCAAGCGGTCCATTCTCCAGGAGCGCCAGGAAACTCAACTCGAAGAATCTTTCATCGAACACGACGCGCAAGTGAGCCGATTCGTCGTAAACACGGCATCTCTGCACAATCCTCATCTCCTGCGTTGCGTTGTTCCCGCGGCCTTAATCAAGCCGTCTCCGCTGTGGGACGATCGTGTTCTCCTACACTGTCAGCAGGCCGATCGTCTTCGGGAAGGTCGGGATGCTCGTAAAGTCAAGAATGCTGCCGCTGCAGCTGCCAGAAAGGCTCTCGCGCCGGGGACCTCGAGAGCTGCCCCAAAGCGGAACCAGACGGCAACCGGCTCGAAACGAAAGCGCACGGCCCGAGGTAAAATTGCGGGGAGGCAGCCAAAAAGACAAAAGATGGCAACACGAGCTCCCCCGAAGCAAATCGAGCCCGACAGCTCATCGGACTCAGACTCGGACTCGGACTCGGACTCGGATTCGGAGTCAGACAAAGACAAAGACGAGACAAACCAGGAAAACATAGACGGAGATGTCGAAGCGGAGAATCAGCCACGGCAGGCTGCAGAATCGAGACGCCCAGGGCTCAGAGTGCAAGTACGCATCGATTATAGAGCATTGGCCGGGTAGTTTGTTATTTGTGACCAACTCTCGATACCAGCCAACTCCGTCCGCTGAGACTTGACTGGAAATATATATACCGTGCAGATTTACAACGTGGTGTTATCCAGCTGAAACAAGCATCTGGCATCCAGCCCAAACTCACCTGGGCTCCAGCTGAGCGTTCCAGGAATTGGTACAGCTGGAACCTGGCTGAACCGTGGATGGTGTCCATGAACCGAATTTGCTGATATCCAGATCAACCCTCCAGCTGGGTGAGACCTGGCAACCATTTGGGTGTGTAGGAGGAGTACCCTCTATGTAGAACTCCGAGTTCAGGGCTTCTACGTATTTTCCTGTAGCTAAAAAGACTTCAAAAATCTAATGAACACAGCTACTATTTCATTACATCCTCAGGACGCACTGATAAATGTATCGCCAACTCGGAAACCTGGTTCTGATTGATGAAAAGAATGAGTACATAAAGTACTCGTAATCTGTGGCAATCGCTCTAGTAGGACTGCCACGGGCGCCGGCAGTGAAAGCACAACACTGAATTCAATCCACTTTATTAACCATGTCATAATTTAAATCGGCTTCGAAGCGCGCTCTTCAAAAAAATTCTCTCCTTTCACACCGTAATTCAGCCATCGCAAAACCGTCGCCTATGTATAATTCTTCAAATGTACCCCGGAATACTGAACCTCAGGCTTTTTCTCTAGCGTACCCCCATCGTCTCCAGTCATGCACTCCATCATCTTTGTCGACCTTCTGGATTAGCTGGCTCTTGCATCGAACGCACGCCCAGCCGCAAGGCTCCAACCGTTTCCGTTTGCCTCTTGGGTCAAGCAGTTTGAAAACCATTGTTACACGGTTTAAACGGTTCGATATTATTGAGTCATACACAGGAGATCTACCAGCTCAAAGGCGAGAGCCGTGCAGTAAGGAGTGTTCCCAAGGTCAAAAGTTCGCTATACATGGCCGTACATACAGGTTACTGACTATATAGTGCTCGACTGGCAATTGTGGTTGATTAATGGCTCGGGATTGATGCGCCTCGTCTTTTGTGCTCTTCCGCTGCTCACCCAAACAGCCTAACAAAATTATCTTTCAAGTATCCCCCTACCACGGATCAGATTTTTAAATCTTCGAAGGAGATTCGCAATGGTTACTGAATCCGAATTCAACCCGGTCACCTCAAGTCGGGTCTAGGTACATTGAAAACATTTGTATGGAATGAGACACGATTTCAGGGAGCTGATAATAGATTCGAAAATTTTGTATAATGACTACATATGTGCCGTATTCGAAGGGCTATAACTTCTTCGAGAAAGCGCCGTATTGCGGCGGGTGTTCCTCAGCAAATATGGGCGAGCCTCGGATATCCCGCCCCCGTGGGTGCAGTTGACGACGTACAAGGCCACCTACCTGACCGCAAACCATACACTTCAGAAACCTCACCGCCTGCGCGGCGTCCCTCGTCGAGGCGGACCTCGATTTCCCCACCACCTCGTCGGACGACTGGGTCCGCTACTGCGACACGGCGACGCTTCCCCGCCTCCGCCGACTCGTGGTCAGTCGCGGCGCGCTCCTCGACTCCCTTCGGACGCCCGTGCTGGAGGATCTCCACATCCGCAGTGACACCGTGACGCTCCCGCGCGTCCTCCCCTTCCTCCAGGCGTCCCAGTGCGCGCACAGTTTTGGTACTTTATAAATTTTAAATGTAACGTATCGCCTAATGACTTGTTTTTCTGCTAGAGACAAATTACTGAGAAACGGGAGCTTCTACTCGACTGATATCACCCAAACCCACACCAAAGCTAATATCCCAGGTTCCTTCTCTTTGGGTTCTGTACTGCTATACATGTACTGAAAAAAATTCAAGGGTATCGGCCAAAGAGTCACTGAACAAGTCGCCCGAAACACCAATCTTCAATACCCATCACAGCCCACGGCGGTTCTCAATTTTCGCTGATGTATATGCTAGCTGAGCGTACTCCAACACATTGTGTACTCACGCTGTGGCTGGCAGGGAGAGCGACAACACTGAACATCTTGGAGACGTCGGGCATCCCGATGTTAGATGAGATGGTGTACTTTCTTTCACTCTCTCCTCGTCTGCATTTTTCTCACACTCGGGTTTAATTCTAGCTCGAAGCGCAGTCAGAGCTCAACGGGGTGCACACCGCAGCGCCCGTCGCGAACCCGGACTTGGTACACAGTTCGGGACGATCGAGCAGTTCGTGCAGGAGATCGTGCCGCGATTTGGAGGCAATTGAAAGGGGCGGTGGAGATCCACTTACATAGATAATTGTTTGCGGATCGTGGTGGAGGAAACTCCAACTCGGATTGAGAACTTGTGCTACTGTAAGTACTTGTACTGAGGCAACCGTCACGGTAACGGAGGGGTCCGTTGCGTTGCCCAAAACGCGCCTTGTAGCGGTCACGATGCCTCCGGTTGCCTTCGTCAAGACCGTGATATGGCCTGGAAATTTCCGAAATATTTTTTTCCTGCCAAAAAATGGTCAAAATGGGGTGAAAAAATCGCAAATCAGCCCCAGTGCACCTCTTGTTAGCCCCAAAGTCTCAATTTGTATTGAAATCAAGGCCATCAGCATACATACCAGAGGGTCGGTTGCCCAATTCTCCACTGTCACGGCGAAATCCGGGCTGGTTGCGTTGCCCAAATTTTTTGATGGCGTCACGGTGGGTCGGCCGGTTGCCTCAGTACAAGTACTTACAGTACTTATTCATCAAGCGAACATAAACCTCGTTGTTCATCTCATCATCGCTTCTCCATTCCAACGCCTCACGAGTCAACCGACTCCTCCGGCCAAATCTATGAGCTCAAATGCCAGAGTTATGAACACTGCACTACTCAGGTTCGCCAGTGGAAGAGCTGCATACGGCATTAAATTCCTTCTCGGCTTTTCTCCTTGCAGTGGGCAGCGTGGTTGTGCTGTATGGCGGTTAAACCATAGTACTGTCTTGATATGTTCAGCGGGGACCATCGAGCACCATTTATACTCGAAGCAAGTGCTGTGGGTCACAGCTAAATCAAATATGGAATACTTGGGGGGAGGAGTATTCTCGAAGCTGTTGAACTGCGGAATGGTCGAATCCTCGCCTGTAGCTTCCACAATCGTATATGTCGGCTTACGAGCTTTGAGTCACTGGGTGTCACCTATGTTCATTTTGCAGGGTGTTCATTTCTCGGCAATCATGGGAAAACTCCCATATATGGCAGTCCAGCGATAAGCAAGGCTGTAAAATTCTCGAGCTGAAGAGCAGAGAAAGGAAAAGGGGGCTGGCTTGAAGGAGATTAAGGCAAACATGTCCAAATGGATTGGGCAGAGAATCTCAAGAGAACGGATAATAAATGAAGGCACACTTTTTGTCTCGAGCACTTCGCGCCAAGTTTCTAACTTTAGATGCATATGGACAAGAGGCGTGCGATCATTGTCGATCAAACATCAACTCCATCCCCACACCTAGCCTCGGCCGTCCCCCCGTTCGCTCTCGTACCGTCCCGATCGCTCCATTCTTGTGGTCCAGCTTTCTGATGGGCATTTTTCCAGATTTTTTAGAGTTAACCTTCAATCAAATTTCGCGAAACGACATTAGATTCAGCGACCCCGAGAACGTCAAGACCGAGCTTTGTGTACTTTTTGGTTTCCGCCTGTCTCTTGGATACTGTAAAACGCCGGGGTAAGGTACCGTCCTGCACTGTATCGATATTAACGCAATGATTGCAGACCAGTCATATCGCATTCATATTAAGTATTCTGTATCTATTAAAAGATATTCTTACCCACGGTCATATTAATGAACACCACGCCTGTTCAGCGATCTCAAATTTCCTGTGTTACTCTACTACGTAGCCGGTATAAAAAGGCGCCAAGGAGCGTCGCCTCTCTCCAGCGACTCAATCGTATACCCCCGCGAACATGGTCCAATTCACTTGCTACCTCGTCGTTCTCTCCGTTGCTGCCGGCGGTCTCGCCGCCTGTAAATGTGATGCTGTGACAGTCGAGGCGGACATCGACACGCTGGTCCGCCAGGTGACGGAGTTTGACGATGCAATCGTGGCGTTTCCCCCCACCAACGGGCCTGTCGACGACGCGCTGGCCATTCACGCCGATGCAACCAGCATAATAAACACCCTCAACACCGCGGCCAGTGATGTGGAAGCCATCGGCGAGTTCAGCGAGGACGACGACACCGCGATCCTCTCCGCCATCGAGACGAGCGTGCCCACTGTCCTACGCTCCCTCCTTGATATCATCGACAAGAAGCCGGCATTTGTACGTCTTAAAACTTTTCCCTGAATCCTTTTTCCGTGCCCCTCTGTTTTCATGATTAATATTATGTGCAGGAAGCTCTCTCCATCTGCGGTATCCCGGCGCTGTTCCTCCAAGACCTCCAGAACCTCCAGAACGCTAGCGTTGGCTTCGGAAACGCTCTAATCAACACCGCGCCGGCATGCCCTATTTACCTCTTCACAAAATTCTCCGTGCTGATTCCAGGATGAAGGATACCCTCGTCGCTAACTTTACCGATCTCACGAACAATATCGCCGCCGCGTTCGAGCCCGCCATCACTGCGTACTCATCTTAAGTACCGCAACTCAGAGTGAAGCGTAGTAATTGAAGAGTGGAGTCCAAGCGTGGTGTCTCCGAGTCTATGTTCTACCAATGTTCTACCGTAGTTTACGTGAAGTAATGGATTGTATTCAGCTTGAACCCAGATATTTGACAAGAACGCTGGCATGTGATCGCTCCTTGTACAATGAAAGACGTAGATATATAGCTGTCGGGAAAGGTTGAACAATCCTCATTCCTCATTTGAACTAGGAAGGGATTCAGAGAATTTCGGAAGAGAGACTCATCCACTTGGACTCGGATGCGAATTATCATAATCAAAAAAGATGGGCCAGCGAGGTTGTAATAGATTGTTCAGAAATAAATAGACTCTGCGACTCCGCGGAAAAGTGCCAGCTGCAACATAAGGGGAAATAAATCGACTGGAGTGCAAAGAAGTTCAAAATACGATCCGATATACCAAGCGCTATTTTTTCAAAATCCAGCCAAAGTCAGCAACAGTCCTCGTCAGAGTCCGCGTCTGCATCTTCATCAGAGTGCTCCTCCAGTTCAAACCGGTCTATCTTCATGCATACTGGTACTATTACCCTCAGTTCGGCAGTCAGATGATCCGCCCCCCCCCTGATAATGGAATATGCAATATACGTGTAGGGTAAATATAGTTAGGCCATCAATAACACATTTTAACTCAAACCACGCAAGGCCAGACCAAGTTCGCAACTACTACTCAGCCATGTTCTTCCCGCAGCAAATGTAATATATCGAAAGGACAAAAGTCGTATTCTCGTCAAAAGTATGGCTCAAGACCAAATCGAACGGGCGTCCTCAGGCTGTGCCCGAAGCTGGGACCAAATTATTGCCCGCCTCGATGACGAAAGGAGAGAAAAGACCAAAAAAGGTCGTTGCTCGCTGAAGTCCTGGAAAACAATCGTAGGTGGGAAAAATTCTGTTCGTATACAGAATATACAATCGTATGTGGGTATATCCATGCATGACCTTTCTGACACGAATATACTGAAGCCATCCAGAGCGAGGGAAAAAAAGGAAAGGATATAGCGCATCCCCGAACGCGAGATGTGCGTATGCATTTCCAACCCTGCTACCCTCGTGTCGTCCCACGCTGCCGACGCACACATCCTCCCGCGGCTGATGCGCCTGGTCCTCGTCACGGCTCTCGTACTCCCCGCCGCAGACGCGGGCGCCCGTACGTGGATGGACAGGCAAGCACGAACCATCTGGTTCCATCCACACTCCCATCATGATCCGCACGATCATCCCGTTCCGCACACCGGACGCGGCTGGTCCTCACCGCGGCTCTCGGCTCTCGTACTCCCTGCCGCAGACGCGCGCGCCCATACGTGTCGACGGATGGACAAGCCGTTCGTCCAGGCCGCACCAGCGCTGGGTCCTGCACGCGCACACACATGAAGGCAAGTCTGCGCTCGTGGTCCTGCGAACGAATTACTTCCACCGCCGCCCCGCCGACCGTCCCAGCACCCCTGGCCCCTCCGTCTCCACGCCGGCGACGCGCGCACTCCCGAGGGTGGATGCATACGCTCCCGTACGCGAGCGAGCATCCGTTAACCCATCCTGCACGATCAGCGTTGGTCATGGGTCCACGCGATGCCCCACCCGCGCGACTGCTGCGTTCGTCAAAGGCGAGGTTGCCGGAGCGCGAGCGAGAGCCGCCTCCGAGGACAGAGTCGGTCGCTGTAAATAAGTACGAAAAATGCAGGTCAGCAGCCGCTGCGAACGACTGCGTCCCTGGGGAATGGAAGGGAGGAAACACGAGTATCTCCGTCTCTCGCGAAGAGCTGCCAGATGCGCAGATGGTTGGTGCCCTCAGAGATCCCATCCCCGCGCGCTCGGACGCAGACGCAGGGCGGTGCGGCACCCGTTCCCGCCCAGGGCTTATGCCTGCCTGCTCCTCCAGCAATGAAGTCCCCGCCAGATCCCTTGCGGTCGCGGGCGCATCAGCAAGGAAGCCCAACGACCGACGCGAGGAACACATTCCGCCTCCACATCCTCCTCTCCACACGACTACAAGATGTGTTTGCGTACGATCAGCGCATGCCCCGCTTCATCGCCGGCGGAGGGCACGAGCAGGACGCGCTGCTCGTATGCAACTCGTGCGCCCAAGGCAGCGAGCCGTGCTGCCGCCCAGGAGTGACATGGAAGAGGGCGTGCGCTGCACCTTACCATCCCGAGCAACCGAAGAGCGTGCGCGGGTGTAGGGGCATGATGCACGCAACTCGTCCACGAGAGTATGGTGAACGAAATGAGGGGTCGAGGCCGAGAGTAGAAAGAAAGGGGGAGAAGAAAGGAAGAAGGGAGGACGAAACGCACCTGCGTCTATCCAGTCGAAGTTCTCCGTTCATATGAATGGGTTGGTCGTGGGCGAAGTCTGAGGCTGCGGGGAGGGAGGTTGGGTCAGTACGCGACGTTGGGTGAGAACGAAGCAGAAAATAAAGAAGAGACAGAACTGAGGAAACGAGCAACGAAAATGAAGGACGAGGATGGGACCGAAGGTCGCACGTTGGGCGCACAGGGCTAAGCCCTTCGAGCCTTCCACGGGACAGCATCTTCCCGAATGCGCAAACTGCGCGAGATTCCATTGCGCCCGCGACGGGACGCGTCCGTCGCACCAACGACAAGTGGAGCATGCCTACACAAACGACGCGGACTACACAAAGGGGAAGGACATACCAAGTCTGATGCATCATCTGCCTCCACCCTCGTACTCCTCCCAGCCTCGTCTCTATCCGACCAAATTGTGTGAATCTACATGATCTCCGGGAGACAGGCGCCAGTGAAAGAAGGCTAGTTCTGTGGTGAAAGTTGGCGCGAGGTGCAAGTCAAGAGGAGAGCGCTGTGGCGGTGCCCGGACCGTTTGCTCCGTTTTCTCTTCCATCATGCCCATATTGTCGTTCGCCTCAAAGTCTGCTGCTGTCCGGCGTGCAGGTACCCGCTGGCGATCTTATTTGAGGCTTTCTCATTCCCCCGCCTTCCTGGATCTTGAATACACTGATACCGATTGTCTTGTGGATTGTCTTGCGGCATCTTGATCCAATTTCCTGCGTCAACTACTAGCGCCGCCGCCAAAGGCGTCCTAAGCATCCTTGTAACCTGGATAAGTTGCCAAAAATCTGGGCCTGCGAATATAATCGCCGAATTCAGCGATGGAATCGAACCGCTGGCTCTTCGCAACTAACAACTATCGTCTTCTCGCTCTCTCCCCGTCCACACCCGCTGTGCGTGGTTGTCGCAACTTGTAACTTTTTGAGAAGCCGGACGGTGCCTCAACAATGCAATTATTTGTTTCATCATTTTACTGACAGAGACTCATCGGGGAACTCCAAAACTGTTTTATGCATTAACATTCTGGACAAACACCATTCAGTCACTCCCAAAGCTCTTATACACATCGCTCTGTGATGTAGGCACTGGCAAGCCCCGATGTCTCGATTCTCTGCACCACCGATGCGAGCGTCTGATTGGTGCTGGCAAACAAATGTATTATGAAGGCCTGCTGAGCGGGATGCGGCAACGGGAGCCTGAAAATAGTGGGGGAAGTCAAAATCAAAATCTCCTGTAGTGCCGGGACACGTCGTATTGCGCGCTACATCCGTGTACACCGTGTAGGTTGACGTGAGACCCGCCTGGGTCTCATCGAAGAAGATGCCAGCAAGGCCGGACGCGGTGGGCCATCCCGCATACGTCTCGATATCCTGCTGCACTTCGTCCAGCGGCCGCGCGCCGAAGCTCGTCAACACGTAGCCCACAAGCAACATGTTTGCATGCTTATGCTGCATTGCATATAAGCCAGGGAAGAAATAAGAGAGAAAGGTGTACGCACGCCGTTTCGAGTGGCTCCCAGGTCTCAGTTGTCTCAGTGTAGGAGTAGAGTGGGACCTGGGTAGTCTCCCACATGTCAGACTCAAAAATAAAAATTAAGACAGTCGAAATTTTTACTTGTACACCGCCAAAGTACCGTCACGTTGCCCCCATCTGACGCGATCACATGGGTCCAGCACAACTCACTTCTGGGCGCGGCTGGAAACCGGCTGGCTGCCAGCTGAACTCTCCGGGCCCACTTCCAGCTGTCCCCAGCTGCGCTCGTAGTGACCATAGTTCCTCATGTCCTGGAGGTGGAAAGGCTTCTGGGTACAATTAATCAGAGTAATCATCCTCGGAGTCCGCATACATTTCGCTATCGGTCCTCGATTCACTGGATCCATCCTCCTCGTCTCCATCATCGTCCGCGGCAATCGCCCGTTTTGTTCTCGTGATCGTTCTTTTCGCACGACCCGCAACCAAGCCTTCGTCGTCCCCGAGAGCGTCTGAGGCATAGGAGGGTCGGGTCGGGTCGGACCCGACCCGACTCTCTGGGGCAGTGCTGGGCAGTGCAGATAAGATCAATCAGATAATAATGACAGGCCCATCAGATGGCGGCCTTTTGTCTTGCTGTAAGTAAGTCATTGCTGCGCCGTGCCGCCGTTGTCCTGCTGATCATTGATCACTAATACGCTAGCCTTTTGTCTCTTCAATGTCCCTGCACGACATCAAGGAACTGGTCCTCAGTGAGCCCGAGCTCCGCGAGGATGCCGCTCTTGGAGAGGAAGGTGAATGTTGGGTCTGGCTATTTGGAGAGTTGCTTCCCTGTAAATTGGAAGAAGACAAGGTAGACCGGGAGGTGGAGAGGTCAAGCGAGATGACAAGCTTGTCCACCAAAAGAATTTAATAGAAATGTAATTTATCTGTTAATAACAGTGTTAGAAAGGTGGTGTTATTTATCATTGATTTTCTTACACAGCACTAGACTGACAAGCAGCCCGTAGCGGCACCAGTTTGTTGGCATCAATGCATTGCCGAGATCAAGCCGGAAGCGAGTCGGGTCGGGTCGGCACAGCATTGGTCAGCGGTTCGGGTTGGACCCGACCCAGACCCGACCCGACCCTCCTATGGATCCGATGATCTGTCGTCCCCGGGCTCTCTCGGCGCCGCTTGATCAGCCTGTGCATCCATATCTTCGTCGTCCGGCTCTCTCAGCACCACCACTTGATCGGTCTCCGCCCGCACAACGGCACCTTCGCTTTCCCCCGGCTCTCTCGGCGCTGTTTGATCAGTGGCCGCCCGAGCGCGTTTTTTCGGCTTGCTGGACTCGGCAGCATCACCTGCTTTCCTCTTCTTCTTCTTTGATGCTGTCTTCTTCTTTCCTGCGGCCGGAGGCATGGCCTTTCGTTTCGCCACCTTGTCGGCCCGTTTCTCGCGGAGTGTAGCAGCAAATTCGGCGTGCTTCGCTCTCCGGTCTTCGAAGAGGGGAATTGGAGCGAGAAGATCGCGAGGGAGGGTTGCACGAAGAAGGTGGGCGTTATGGAATGCATGCGAGTTAATGATGAACCTGTCCAGAGGCTTGTGGACAATGAAACTCTCCATGGTGTCGGACTCGACACGTTCTTGTATACGCGGACGTTCGCCGGTAGATTCGCAGTTGGCCGTATAACAATTGTGTTGTACGTTGATTTTAAATTTGATATTCTGCGGTCATAGATAAATCAGAGTTGTTATATTTGCATGGAATCACTCCATACCTTGCCCGGGAGAATGGTGAAAGTTGTTTCACCGTCGCGTCGTACAAGCACAGGCATGCCGTAGAGCGGGTCCCGGGCCGATAACACTTGGAACATCTCCAACACCACGATCGCGGTGCCCGTATGGTTGGTCAGAATGTCAGAAATACGTCCCGATATCGTAGCAGTCTGCAAACAGTGGGCAAAGTTATAAAACAGTTACAGGTGTCCAAGAAGTGGACAGCACTAACCGGACCAGTTGCGGACTGAGCAAAAACCCACGAGCCAACAAAGCATTCGTCCAGGGATTCACTAATAATGAACGGCATTTGTTCCACGTCGATTCGGCGGTGTAGAAGCCATAATTGAGGGCTTCCACAGCAGTCGTCTCTTTGAGCGGATGATCAGCTCGTGCCTTCACGCCGCGTTTGATTGCAGCAAGTTTAATACTCCCTAAAAATGTTCAGCTGAGTTGGTAAATTTTGCAGAAACAGACCGTAGATTAATGGCTTCTCCTCGCTCCATCCAAGCAGCCTTTGCAGGACAGGATGAGCCGACATAAAATAACGAACCCCGGATCCCGCACGACACCATTCTCCATCGGCAGAGGACCACCAGCCACCGGTGAGAAGGTGCTTCAAGACTTCCTGGTTGCCTAACTGTCGCGCGATGTCCCGACTTGGTGCCAGGTGGTTTGAGAGGATTGAACAGAACCAAAATATAGCGTTAAAGCACTCGAATATTTCAGTTGCGACCCCGACAAGGGGACCAAATTCCAGGGCATCATCCTCGATATGAGCGAGGAGATGGTACTTGATCTTGGTGATGATTTTCGAGGGGGTCTATCAGAGCGAAGATGTCGAGCACATTTGCGACCGCTACTCGGATATCTCACTGTCGTTTTGGTTATTCTGGCGAATCAGGGTATGATTACAGAATACTGACCCGATATTCAGCAAGATTGCGTATCTCTGGGAACCAGAGCAGCGCTGCCAGCTCGCCAGTCGCTTTCCAGGCCATGAACTGGTGCTCCGTGACGAGGCCGTGGACGTGAAAGACATTAGTTTGAGCAATTGTTTTGAATTGGCGGCCGATTAGTGAACCAGCATATTGCATGATATAGTTGGCGCAGATAGCATGGATGGACAGACCGTCTGTGGCCGTGGACTGAAGTCGAGCTGAGTATGTCTTCTCTTCTCCGGGGACCATGCCGTATGCGAAATATGCCAAACATATTTGACGACTCCGAGCAGTATGGTGTGAAGAATTTCTACCGGGGTATCTTTCGTCGGATCGAAGCCTATTTGGAAACATCAAATGTGATGCTACTTGAATGGGAAGAACGAACCTTTCGTTGTCAAGAATGAGTTGTAAATCATATCACGATTTTCAACAGACCATTGAACCAATTCGGTCTGGATATCATTATCAGACCGGTTTGGTTCATCGACCTTCATCTCTTTGAACCGTGAGAGCAGGTTTTCGATCCAATACTGTGTGTACATATCTTTTACCCCGGTCTCTGTTTGCAAATCCTTGATGGGCTTTGCGACCCCGGCGCAAGCAAGTTTCACCTGCTTTTCTAGTTCTTCTAGAATTTTTGTCTTGGTACGGGAGATACCAGCCTTTGAACTTGTCAAACAAAAGTCGTATATGAACGCAAAAAGTGAAACCTACCTCAAAGAGAGTGTGGTAACCTTCATCTGTTCCCTTTTCTTTCTGTGTTCTGCCGACCTCACATTTACGACAGAACTTGTTTCCTTTCCCCCCGATATGTGAGGACACCTCACTTTGCATTGGATTGTCAGACGGGCCGGCGTTGATGTGGATACAGAAGCACGAGGTGTTTCCGCGCTCATCTTGAACTTCAACCGGGTCTGTATGCGTTGATCTGACAAGAGAATGTCGTCAGCACGTATCAAAAAAATAGATATGCGTACTCCGCCGTGCTCTTGAATTCTCTGAACTGCTCAGATATGCTCGCGTTGGGAGATGTTGAGATAAAATGTACATGGAACTCCTGCTGAAGTAGTTTTCGAGGTAAGTTTCGGTGCGTCATGTATGCGTTCCAATGCTTGTTCCAAGACTTGGTACGATTACCGGAAACATCGTCCCCGAAGTAATCCACGAAGCTGGTATACAGCGGACGACCTTTTGCGATCTCCCGCTTTGGATTGGGCATGCGCTCAGGGTGCCGTGATTCGATTGTTGAAGCTGGAAATATATATATGAGTGTATCATCGCTGAAAAGCACGTATGGGAACCTACCGCTCCAGGTTGGAATTGCACCCAGATCCTGCAAATCCAGGTAATTGTTGGCCAGATCGGCTGCGCAGATCAAGTGCGTTTCGGTATCAACAATTGTCGCCTCATTCTAAACACTTATATCAAAATATGGCAGATGCAAAAGTAATAATGTATCTCGCTCAATGTGACAGAATAAGCATCCGCATAGACTTTGGATCGAAAGGTGACCCAGCGGATAGGAACGACAAATTGACCGTTTTTGAGGCGAGCCAGCTCGTTCACATAATAGTGGGTTCCCCCAGCATCATACATAGGACTGAGTGCGTCGAGATCCAGATTTTTTGCGCCACTTTTCAGCATGCCAAATTCTCGGATGACACCGTCTTCAGGTATTTCTGGATACACACGAATGTGTTTCCACGTTGTCGGGTTTGCCCAGTCCTGATAAATGGCACTAATCAGGTACTTATCTGGTCGGGGTTGAAACTTAATTCGTACCTGCGCGATGATGACCCTAGGATCGTTCATGAAGAATACATTGCCAAGTGCAGACTTGCATGGAATGCTGGGGATGCCGGATTCTGAACGGATCTTCTTTTGGACTCGACGCAGGTGATCAAAGGAAGGGACATCGCTGCAGTTGGCTTCCTTCAAAATCCAAAGAAATACGCGCATAAGAGAATTTGAGATCCGCAATCGGGGTAAATTGTCGAGAGTATCCAGAAGGAACATCTGAGAGGATATTTAGTTTGGAGTGAACAGTCATTGAATAATAAATATTCTGACCATCTTTGTGGGATACGGGAACCATTCGGGATTTGTGTCTGCTGCGTCAGTTTTGTCCTGCCGGCTGTCGTGCAATTCTCCATCCTCCAGCCCTGTTCAAGTCATTAAATTGTGTCAAGTGGTCGAGGGTCACGTCAAATTGAGAGCAGAGAAGTTTAAACGCGCTTAACGCGACCCAACGCGTGAACATCGCGGCCCACGATTAAGCTCTTGCGCGCACACGTGCCAATCATGTGATGAAACCGAACCTTGCCAATCTCACTCACCAACACTGCGAAGTATCTCCCCCAGGAAGTCAAGCTCTTCCTCTTCTGCAAGAATTTCTTCGGCGATGTCTCCTTTTCCAAACCCAAGCCTCTGAGCTACAGCTTCAGCATTCATCAAGCCAAAGACGTCGGCCTGGCTTTGTAAATGTCTCTGTTGCACGCCCGGGTCTTCGGTGCTGTCTCCTGCATCGAAGTCGGCGCCGTTCTCTCTGTAACTCGCCCACATCTCAGCCTCCACCATACCGCCTACATGGGAACTCTGTGCGACTGCAGCCGGTCCTGGAATGTGTGGTTCATGTGGAATTGCCAAGTCCCGCAGCTCCGACGCCGCAGAGTCGGCCAGCCTTTCCAATTCGAGTTGTTCCAGTCTTCGCTGTGCCTCGTGGACTAGTTCCACCGCCTTCAGATGCTCCGGGGACCGCATGTGTTTTGCTCCGCTTTTGGCCGCTATCCAGGCATGCCGCTCGGTCGAAACTCCTGCGCTACAAACTTTACACAACACCTTGGTACGGTCCTCATTGAACCGGAAGTCTATGGATAGCCTGGTCAAGTTTTGCCGCTGTATATTCTGTCTACAATACCTTCTTCACTCAGTTTTCCACTTCCCTTGGGCAGCATTGGCAAGAGACGAATCAGAAGTATCACAAGCTTTTTTGCCCAGTTCCTGAGGCTCGCCAATCTGTCCCCTGCAATCTTTCCCGGTTTGCCAATCTCTTTGTTGCAGTCATTTCTGCCCCCTGCAATTTTTTCCTGTTCGCCAATCTCTTCGTCGCAATGACTGCAATGTCTCAGATAGTAGCCAATCAAAACGCAGGAAAAAACCCAAGAGGAGCTAACTACTCAGCCTAAATATCCGGGAATGCAGCGCAATTCCTCCAGCAAATTTTCCGCCATGTCTTCGACTCCTGCGCCGTCTACCCCTGCTTCCGACCCTCTCAACGATGTTTTCTCAGCCATGGATCAAGAAACTCCGGTCACCTCGACTCCTACCCCTGCCCAAAAGCGCACCCGCAATGACCTGTCGGACAACGAGGACGACATTGCCAGTGGCCCACCTGCCCTTTTGCTCACCACTCAAAACTCGACCCAACTTGTGCAGCGCTATGCCGAGAAGAAGCGTCTCCGTGTAGACCAGATTGCGGAGGTTAACAGCTTCCTCAAGGTACGAATCTGTTTATATTCTTCTTCTTCACCTTACTTACGGCTTTCAGGATATTCCTGCCGTGCGCGATGCCAAAATCCTCGTCAACATTCTCCAGGTCGGCAACCAGGTCAACGCCATTGTGGTTGCGACTCCGGAGTATCAAGTTTCCGCCAGTCTTGAAGTATGGCTTCTTGTTCTCATCTCTTAAATACATACTGACAATCAATCAGAAAACTCTGCACAACTTCACCGCCGCTATTCTTCTTTCCAGCAGAATCAGCGCCTACAAGGGTGCTGTTCCCACCAATACCTTGCTCGTACGTGTACCAATCCCTTTTGCGTTGCATCGTGGTAATCTATTTCAGAATATACTTCGGAAAAATCGCTTCAATCTGCCCCCGGGCATCGAGAACAAGCCGGCTGACTATGCCAAGGTGGTAGCCTCTGTGCAGGACGCCTTCACCCAGCTACACTCCAAATTCAAAAAAGCGGTGTGTGACTTTTGGTGTTTTATTCATGTCGACCTTTTCTAACCCCCAGCACAGTTGAGCGCTAGTCTGAAGGTCAACAAACAGGACAAGGAGCACGCACCAGGCCCAAAACATCAAAATATCTTCAAGCTGACTGGGATCTTCGTCGAAAATACCCGCTGCTCGGTCACCATCGAGCTCTGCGCTCGAGTCGCACTGATGGTAAGCATCTAAATTTCGTTGTCTCGAGGCGATGAATATTCACCATCCTGTAGCGCCAGGTTTACCTTGTGCGGCCCGGTGTCAAATTTTGGGACCGACTCGACTTGACCCTCGCCGAGATTCGCACCAAGGCGGGCGGGAATGCGAAAAAAATCACCAAGTATGTCCATTCCTTTTGCGATCACCAATTAATTTTGATTGTGATCCATCAGGGCTTTCGCGCACATCCTGACCAAGGATCAAGACTTGCACGGCATCAAGACTAACGACCCAGAGATTCCGCAGAGCAATGTCGATGGGTTCCAGCAGGAGGTCGATGACCTCATCGACGCCGGACTCAATGATGTCGCAACCTCGGCGGCAGCCCAGGTCACTCCGTCTACTCCCACTGCTCAACAGGCTGGAGGCGCCGTCGCGGATGACTAAATTAGACTTTTGTACTGCTTGCGCACTGAAATATATTTGATTTATGCGGTATTTTGACAGACATTTATGAGAAATAGCCGCCATCTGTAGATGAATTGTCGGTAACAGGTGAGTATCTCCCTGGCGCCATCCTTCCATGCAGCTGGCTACCATACAAACCTGGTTCCATGCTGGACCCATAGGAGACCAAGGCTGGAATCCAGCCGACCGAAGGCTGGATTCCAGCCTTCACCAACATGTGGTGCACATGCCGAGTCCAGCCGCAGGCCACATGGGGAGAATTTGGCGGTGTATTGAGTCTGATCGAACTTGTTGATGTCAAGCCAGACCTGAGAAAACGTGATCAACGCATGATTACATGTGACAGATTTGACCAACATTCTTACAAGAACTGACAACGAGAAGAAGCCCAGTAGCCAAAGAATTGTTTTCAACATATTCATTGTAGGTTTCAATGCCCCCAGCTCAATATCTGAATATTTGAGGTCGAGAATAGACCACGTGGAGTCATGTGATGGTCACGTTTCCCCAGGTCCGGGTTCGAACCCGGAACTTAGCACAGACTAGGACCTGGGTTGGAATGGCAGTTGGGTCTTTCAACACTTCAACAAACCGATTCGGATGGACCAGCAATTACTCTGGTCTCGGCATGGGCGGGGACAACTGTCAGGAATGCTAGGACAGCGAGAAGGATAGCGAGAATCATGGTCCGGAAAGATACTGGCTTGGATGTGAACAAGTGAGTACTTATAGCGCATTGTGATAGTAAAAGTTGTCACGATCCCCAAGGACACCGCTGCGCGGCGGCTAAGCTCGTTTCAGCCTCTCTAGTGACGGCCACTAGAGTACCAGGCATGGAATTTGAACATAGTCATTCATACGCGACGGCCAGACTCTCACGAAGGCCTCCGCAGCTGCAAAATTGAGATTGATGCTCTAAGCCTTGGATGCACAATTATCAATAAAAGGTGGGCATCCCTGATCCACCGAATCCCTGTGTGGCAGAGAGCGGCGACCGCAGGTGTCTCACCTGTAGCCTACTATATACTCAAGCCGTACTAAGTACTTATCTGTTGTGAATCGGAGTACTCGTCCGAGGTGGATGCCGGCTGACAGTCCATCACAGTGTAAGGCTACAACTGTTTAGTCTAGGTTTACGGTTGGGCGTAAACCAAACCAAGACCCTAATAAAAGGTTTTAAAACCATTTAAACCATTTATAAACAGTAAGAATTTCCATAAAAAATCACTGTGCAAAGGTCGGGACTTATGCAAGCTGGTTTAAGCTTAAGTAGGATTTTAATGTCAATTAACGGTCTTTCGGACTCTTGGGAGGGCAAGAGAGGTAGAGATAGGGGACTCTTTCCCAATGTGGCAATACCAGTTTCACATCACTGATTTCCGGCCCGACTCCGGCGGCCTCTAAGTAAAGAAGTACCTTTTTGGGAGTTATTTCTCCAGCTAATGCTTCCTGAACTGGCGTCGTGACTATCCCGCGGACGTTCAGTGTCAACGGCCGGATGGCATCTGCAATCTCTGAATGATCTGTGGGAAGGCGAAGACGAGTCTCCCTCTCGCGTCCCACCTGTGACACAGACGTCCTCCACATCTTTCTCCACCATTGTGTGTGCTCGCCTTCAGCACAAAGATGCTGTTCGTGCGAAAACTTGATTAGAATCTCGTCCTCAGGTCGCGGCGCCGCGATCGTTGACATGCGGTGGCACAGCCTGTCAAAAGCAGTAGCACAGCCTGTCAAAAGCGCAGCCACAGCCTCTCAAAAGCGCAGATGTATAAAGGAGGGAATAATCCCCGAGCTAACGTATCTCAGAATGAGCACCTTACCTCTTGCCTTACCTCCAGAGCTTGACGATCTCGTCATCGATCATTTGCGAGATGACAAGCACACCCTATTAGTGACCCTAATATCCTGTGCCTTCGTCAATAGATCTTGGCTTCGATCCAGCCGGCATCGTCTATTCGAAAAGGTAGCCCTCGTCGACAACAACTCTGAAACCTTCCTCGAGTTGGCCGCCCTCCCACTCGCGACTTTCTTGTCATGCATTCGGAGTCTTGACTCTTACCAGCAGACACAATAAATTTTTCACCGACTTGCTTCCACGTCTCCCGATCCTTCCCTCGTTGAAATCCCTTCATCTGGACTACATTGATGGGAATGACGTCTCCGAGGCCGCCCTCACTCGACTTACTGTTGTATTTCCCCATGTGACGGAACTGGGTGTCTCGAATACCATCGGGTTCTGCCGTCTCCCCAACCTCATTATCGTAATTGCGCGTTTCCTGCAGCTTCGATGGCTGTTGATAAATGCCAGTTTCGTGGATGTGGACGCTGCCGCCATTTTGCACTACCCAGCGGCTCCTCCCGCGCTCGAGCTTATCCACATTACACTTCGGACCCAGCAGTGATGATCCCTTTCGCCACATTGCTGTTTGGGTTGGTGCCGCGCAGAAGCCGTGCGCCATTCGATCACTTGAAATGGGGATTCTGCAACGACAGAGTCTGCCTTCGGTTTGCAGCCTGGTTCGCACGCTCGGGCCAGAGCTCCACGCTCTCAGTCTGAATCTCATCTACCATGTCACTGCCGGTGCGTGTGCTGACATCTTCGGCACCTCCTGCGGTCAAACTCGTAGATATTTTCTAATTTTGCATTTGCAGCCGATATTGAAACACACCTCGACCTGTCGCAAAACACCAACCTCCAAGACCTCACGGTGCACATCGGCTTACGGCGCTACCATTCGCCCTCGGCGCACCCACACGCTCCATGGGCGCTCCTCACCGCACCACGATTCTCCATGATTAAATCTCTCACCATCGTAGTGAGAGTCAACCTCATCCACATGCTAGACACGTTGACTGGGAGCGACTCAACACCATGCTCGGGTCATCTCCGCACTTTTCTTCGTTGCGGCGCCTACGTTTTCTTGTGCATTGCCCGTCTGATGACGTGGCAGGTGCTATTCTTGCGCGGGTGCCGATTTGGGAGGAGAAAGGGATCGTGCAAGTTCAGGTGATGAGGCCTTGAGGAGCGGGATGGCGTTCACGCATGGTGACATCCGGGAAACCCCCCCCAGATAATTTCGCATATTTTTGCGCAAAAATTGCCGAAAATATCTTCTTTGTACGCCATCTTGCAAATTTTTCCCCTTGTCCTTTGAAATCACGCTGCCATACACCTACGCCTGTCGCATTTTTGCGGATCTTCACTTTCAAATTTAACTCGGGCTATCGCGCGGCCATGCATGGACACAACCTATTCACTGACGAGTCGACGACCGAACACATCTTGTTGTCGGCGTGATCCGTGTTCTGGCTTCACTTTCCCATTCTGGACTTTCTCTCTTTGGTATATCGCATTTTGGACTCTGGCTTTCTTATACTTCCTTCTGGATGCTCTCGGTTCGCGGCCTTTTGAATCGTTCGTTGGAATGGTCGGGAATAGTCGGCCCATCATCTGCCACCGTCAGTTCAACGATTTTGTGCAAACTCTACTTTGCACGGCTGCCGCGTAAACAGCGGCTGTTTTAAAGGCAAACAAACAAGGTACTCGTAACTCTACTAGTGGAAAGTATGGAATCAGTCCTGGTTTCAGATGCCCAGCTAATTCTCAAATGTCCAAGACATCCCGAGCTCCCATCGCACCCTCATGCTCTTTAACCTCACAGAGCAGATCGAATCCCGACAAAATTGAGGGAACAGACATGGGCATCAGGGGTATGCACGCCACGGCATAGCACTGCAGCAGCCACTCCGACGCAAGAAGTGTTGTCCTCGCTCTCCATTAATGCCATCATGACCTCTGGGCTCACCTCGTCTGCCCAACAGCCAATTCGGCAGGCGCAAACATCGCAGCAGCCATCGCCGCTCGCAAAAGGCTGGCACGACGGATCGCCGCCGCAATCGCGACCGCCTTGCAGTTGATTACGCTCGCGGGGATCCCATCGATTGCGTGGATCTCATCTGTCTCGAACGCCTGGATGGTCCTCTGCAAAACCTTGTTTGCACGACGAGCAGAGCTGGGGCTGGAGGACGCTGGCGATGTCTTGCGTTGGGGATGGGGTGTATCGCGTGGTTATGCGGGGGATCAAGGTCGCTTCCGCTCCGCGAGTATTCGCCTGGCGCCATGCCTCAGCAATGTCGCTACACGGGAGCACCAGTGATTTTTTTGCCACAGCTGCCACGTTACGGACGCTGGTGCTGGAGGACCTCGTAATTTGGCGCGAATACTTCACGAATCGCTCCCAAGTGTGGTAGCGAACGTTGAAGGGCGACCATGCTGCAGTGACGAGCAGCGAATTATCGCCGAAAAGCGGGATGGCACCTTCCTGCAAGCCGGAGACGCGCGTCGCGACTGCGTCGAGAGCAAAGATGGTAAAGATGCAATGCATATTGTAGGTCGCCATTCCTACAGCCGCCACGTACATCATGGGAGCCGCCAGCTGGTAGGTCGCCCGATCGTAAAGGACGTCGTACGATGAAGCGACGATCGTGGCAGCAAACATTCCTAGTCTGCTCTCTGGATAGACACCCGCTGGTTCATATCCGAAAGCACATAGGGCCCCGCAATCGGTGAGCACGGTGCTCGCCCACTCGTCCGCTGACATATCTCCATGAACATGCCAGCCCGCTCTCTTCCCTATCCACCGCTTCTGCACCTCGCGATTATGCAGCTGTACATCCAGGTTAACGAGCGAAGCGAGTGCCATGCCCTGCATGTCGCCCCCAACATGCACGACAGATCTCAGTGCAATCTCCATCGCGCGCGCGAACCCCGGCGAATATTCGTCGACGGAGTCTAGGTCATAATCAACTAGACTGCCCAAGTACATCAAGGCGTCACACTCCCCGATGTCTGCACGCTTGCAACATTTTTCTTTGTATTCCGAGGAAGCCAAACGCCATACAAGGGCCAATGGGAGCGAAACCTGGGGCGTTAGACCACCTCTGCAGCACGGCTGTGTAGACAACGCTCTGCATCCAGGTCCTCCCACCGAGTGTCTTGGGCGGAACTGCCGTGATGGAGTCTCGCAAGCCAGCGCGGGTGATCACCGCGTACAGCTCCGTGGGCGTACCGGAAGGAGGGACAGACGGACGGAGATTGGGGTACGAGGCAATGCCACGGGCAACATCAGCGACGAAAGAGCCAGGGAGCCGAACGTTCGACGCGATGCGCGCGAGACAGTCCCAGCCAGCAAAAGGACCGTCGACGGCGGAGACTGCACGAACCACCCCGATTACCCAGGCGTTTCGGGCTGCAATGGTTTCCAGGGCGTCGTATTCGCGAGGTGTTATCGTTCCCGTACTGCACGCTGTCTCTCGGTCGGAGAGGTCTGTTTCGCTGCCCACCAAGACATCTAGCACCATACCTAAGGGGGATTGGTGGGAAATTATCGTTGCGGTCATGGTTGGGAGATGTGTGGTAAGGCAAGTCGATGTGTTCTTTTATATCACTCTCGTAGGAAATTCCGGAACGTTAATAACTCCTTCTCCTTGTATACGCCTGTGGCGTGTTGGAATATTCAACTGCATGCTCGTGCATTCACCAAGATCGAGGCACTGCCCTACGCTTTCCATCTCCCGGGCTCAGTTCTTCCTGTCTCGGACTTCGCTAGCGCCGGCTCGGACACTTGCAATTCCGGACCTACCTACCGCCCTCGGATATTGTCATTCTACTAAACATAGCGATAGTAGCGAGGAAAACGGACACGGACATATTTTCATCGATGTTTTGGCGTTCATGAAATTTATGCCTTTCGCCACCGGGGCGTCCACGCGTGTTCTCCAGCACAGAACACCGGCATGTCAGGCCTTCTCCTCCAATTAGCGCGAATTATTTGAGAGTATAGGATTGAAGGTGAGAAAGGCTGCTCCTTGAGGAGAAGAGCAACAGATTCGGTCCATTAGTCTGAAGCAGTAAACCCACGATTCAGAAGACTTCTCAAGGACGCCAAACTCGACAGAGATCAAGATCCAACGCCGAGGAATATTTCAGTCGGTTCCAGTAAACCGATAGCAAGTGTATTTCTAACGCAACGCGAGGGGTGATAATGACAAAAGACAGGGGGTGTTTGCTTGTTTGGTCTTTGATTCCACCAGGATCGGCTGCTCCAACCACGACCACGCCGTAACTGCATCCTCACGCCTTCACCCGACTAGGAGGAACTTCTGGAACGAATACATGACCCAGGAATATGGCCAATTATATTGCCAGCAAGATAATGTCGACGGCGTTAAGAAACAGCGAATGTTTCCCACTTGCACACGGTAGGTTCACAGTGGAGCCTTGGGTCTATGCAATATTTATCCCCGAGTGTCTTTCACAGATTCACGGTCAACATTGTACCGAGTGAAATCTCGTCTTTTCCCTGCTTAATGTGTGTGCAACAGAAATATTAGTGAAGCAAAAGCCGTCCATGATGTCCTATCCACACCCATTCCTGAGATTGATAACGATTGGTAACGAGTGCGTGTCTGAAATCCCTTCAGTGCAAGTTACTGACTTTAGGGCCTCCACAGGCAGCCCATTTATGAATCGAGGGCCTTCGTTCGGTGCTACTATGCGAGACGTCGTAGTGGATATACGCTCACTAGCCCATTCATTCGCTCTCCAGGCGCGCTGGGATCGACGCTTGGACGAGCGCCTATTCCCGTGGCGCGGTGCGTAATATCCAATCGGCCCAAGAACGAGTGCGGCGTTGACAAGCCAGGCAGTGCGACGTGTGACTGCTCCGAGTCTCGGTCCTGAGCATTCCTCCCTTGCACGCATTTCCACCGCCGCTTTTTATTCGGCGCTTAATCTTCGATACACACGAACTCGCGCATACTTCCGCGTCTCTGCGGCGACCTGGCCGAATCCGATATCGATATCTCACCCTTCACGTATACCCTACTCTCGACCTCGATTTTTTCATCACCCCACTCCCTATTCTGGGCCATTCCCGCGTCTCAGCGGCACATTCCAGGACCTCTTCTGATATCTGTTGGGTGGCATCTTGCCTGCCCTTGGTGAGAATGCGCACAAGCACGAATTCCCGGCTCGTTTCGGCCTTGAATACATCGTCGGCAAGTACGTACCTACCATTCGTCCCCGTCACTCCAGCCGCTGATCATCGGTGTGCCTAGATCCAGCTCTCGCTGTTCACACTCCCTCATCGCACGGTCGATGTACGCTCACTGCCAAATCAGTATTGTACCCTCTTCGTCTGACTGGGAAATGGTCGATCCGCCGTCGGATATGCACTCGTATGGCCAGTTCACTGCCTTTTTTTGCTATTCCCTCATGTCTCTAGGGCGGGACCGATGATTTCTCTCTCATCGCATATGGGCCGTATGATGCTGAAAGACTACCTTTCGATGGAATCAGACACAATTTAGAAGGGACTGAGCCCAGGTGAGCAGACCATTGTCTTTTGATATTTTCTGAACGACCGTATTACCAGGCTCAAGCATCTCTTGCCCCTTATCTCAAACTCTCTCCGCCGTTAGCCTGTAATAAACTGCGAACCATTGGAAGACTGGGTTTCTCACCACGGCCGTTTGCTTCTCGTTGGCACGGCTGTGCATCCTATTCCTGTACGTCCTTGCCTTCACGGACATGCCTGCCTCATCGTGCTCACTGAACTTCCACCGCAGCCCGCTCGATTCAAGAAAACGCAATGTCGGTCGAGGACGGCGCTGTCCTCGGCAGACTGTTCCTCCCACTTGCGCAGCCGCGACCAAGTCAACTAATTCCTGTGGGCGTTCCAGGATATTCGCCAACCTCGTTGTGCCGCCGCCACGGAGTCGGAGATGCACAGCATTTCAAGTGCATGCCCAACAGAGCTGATCAGGAAGCGCGATGCTGGTCTGCGCGCCAAACTCGCTGCGGGTGTGCAAGTGCTTCAGGCGGGCGGCGACCAGGAGGAGACGCCGGAGTGTCGCGAGGTGAAAGAAATTTTTGGGTACGACGCCGAGGACGAGGCGGACGATTGGTGGGTGGGGTGGGGTCCCTGAAATACAGGTCGGCGGAATACGGCTCCATCGGCATTCAAGTAGAGCAGACCGTCAGCAACTAAGTATTTTATAAGGCTCATTCGTTTTATAATAGGTTAGGGTATAATCGATGGCTTCGAGATAATCGCTGTAATCTCTTCCGCAAGCTTGTACTATCTTTATTGCCTCATATTCAGTGTAAAATCAAGGGTGAGGACTACATTTTCATAATCAGCGTTTAACGTGTAACCTCAAGCTCAAGTTCCGGCCTGAAATGACCAATGATGAACATTCAACTTGTGGACGCCTGTAGGCGCTCGATGGTTCCCGGTCTTTCTTCGTGGCTCCCGCCCGCTATGCTTCACACGTCGTGTTACTCGCTCCGTGGTGGCCCCACTTGGATTGCCACTTCCGCGCTCCCCATTAGTACTCTCTTCAGCCTCAGAGCACTCCGTTTGATCCTTTGACTCTGGCCGGAACTCTCTCCATCTGCCTCAAATTGAGCCCTCAATCTCATCTCGTTTTACGGTTACCGTCCAACCACAAACAATGAGGACTCGCAGCTCTTTGACTCTTCCTTCTCCCGCATGGTGCAGTCTCGTTTGGAAATCCACTCAGCGGCCACTCAGGACACCACCATCCGGGTTATGCCCCACCGTGGTTTACAGTTTTCCGTATTTTCCAACTGAACGAGCGACCGTTACCACCACCAGCCGACCTCGTGGCATTACTAGGAACACTGAGGGATGGAGGACTCGATGCTGCGTTTCTGAATCTTCGGGATTTCGAGGATTTACGGACACAGGACAGCTCGTTCATTTGAATCGATAACTGGTACGTTTCTTCTATTTATGGATGCTGATCAAGTCGGGGACGACTGATATATATGTTCCTAGTCGGCCTTCTCCAACGTTCATCAATCCACTAGTATTTCTTGTTGATACATACTTGGCAAAATAGCGAACGCTGCGCAAGCGCCCGCAGTGTAGAACAAATATATTGCGTCCAATAAGATGCCATCACCCTCTCCAGAGAACGGGGAGACCACCTCGAGAACCACCAAGTTTCCTTCGAGCATAAGTAAGTTCTGGGGCCATTTTCAATGCGCGATAGACGGGATTCCGATTACGCGTGTATTCAATCGTCGCAAGGCTTTCCTCACGCCCGTTGGACCTTTTGGGGCTCACTTCATTGCCCCGAATGGCACAGATAAACGCGACGCGTTTCAGCACGTGGGCGCGTTTTTCGCTTCTCCGTTACGTACTCAAGGAACTTGCTCTGCTCACTCGTGAAGATCTACACCGACCCCGCGTTTCAACCCATTCAATCCAATCCACTCCATCGAATTAATCTGGGCTCCAGCCTCCTGTTAACTCCTCATGCTCCTGGCTCTGGCTCCGTCCGAGTCTTCTAGTAGTTTTCTTGCAAGTTCTTCACCTCGAGGCTCGCCTTTTCTCCCTTGAAGCAATACAGTGCCTTCTAAGCCCCACATACAAGATGTCTAGAGCGCTGCTGGTCATCTGAGACCACTAACGAGAGTTAACGAGATCCGCTTGCATTCAGGAGGTCATCCGTGACGTGTCGCAAGATAAAAACCTCGCGCGTTCGAGACTCTCTTTCCCCAGCTCTTTGCCTTCCCCGCAAAGTTCTTTCTCGGCCGGTACACTCACGAAAACTATCCTTCATTACCCCACATTCTTTTTCTTGAAATGCGTTACTCTCTCGCCGTTACCCCGGCACTTTCCCTTCTTTTTACCCTCGTCAAGGCGCAGACTCCCGCGTATGTCGTTTTTTTCTCGCCGCAAGTGAATTTCGGCTGAACGACCGGTCCAGGTACCTCGGCGCGCTGCTCCTCGAGCCCGGTCTGAACAATGGTGCGCCCGCCTAGTCTGAAAGTGCTCTAAAAGCCCATCTCATCTCGCCGTACAGGTAAATGTTTGACGGCCGCCTCGAACACCGACGGCGCAATCGTCACCATCCAGGCCTGCGCCGGAACCACCGCTCAGAAATGGACATTCACGGCAGGCAGCGTGAAAGTCTTCGGCAACAAGTGTCTCGACGTTCCCAGCGGCTCGACCACCAACGGGAACAAGCTTCAAATATGGACCTGTCGGGCGAATAATGCGAACCAGCAGTTTTCCTACACCGTGCGTGCTGCCTCGCTGCGGCGTACCTCTGGCAGGCGACTGATTCATTTGGGGGACAGGGTGCCAAGCATCTCTCATGGACGAACCACGGCAAGTGTTTGGATTTGTCTGGTGGAAGCGTCGCCGACGGCAACCGCGTAACCACTTCTCGAATCCCGATACTTTGGCGGGGGTTTTGACTGATTCCCCGCGTACGTAGCCCCAAATCTGGGACTGCAGCAGCTCGAGCGCAAACCAGGTCTGGAACACCGGGTACTCGGCCAATGCGCTCCCGATAAGTCGGAGAACGGACAGTCCGGCACCAACGCGTGCGGCACGACGTCCAGCCAGAGCTCGAAGTGCCAGACCGCGTGGATCAAGTGCGTCTTGTTTCTTGTCATCCCTCCCTCCCTGTCTTTATGTATGGTGAGGATGCTGACGATGCGAACGTAGCTCCGCAGACGACTTCTGCTTGTGGGCCCCGCCCTCGCTGGGCAACATCGGCGACACGGAGCGCGACGAGGTCGCGTGGTGCACCAAGTCGGGCCGCGGCACGCGGACTATCCCCAATGGCGCGCTCAAGGGCGCGCACTTTGTGAAGACGCCGGATTATGTTCAGGTATGCTGTCCCTCCTATGCCCCATTTTCCCTCCCACATGCACCATGCGCCGTGTCCTTTCTATGTGGCGTCTACCCCGTTCATCATATCTCTGCGCCATGTACCACGTCGGCCACGGAGTACTCACCCCTGTCGTATAGATCACCGGCGTCGGCGATTTCACCAAGATCAACATCCGTGGCGGCGATTCCGGAGGCGAGCTCGGTTCGTCTGGCTCCTTCCTCACCCACCTCGATCTGATGCTGACTTGACCCCTGCAGACCCTCACGGCGCTGACGGTAACGGCAACCCCGGTGCGCCCCCTCATAGTCATTCATTGATGATTCGACTCCTACTAACGGATACATACTTGCAGTCGGCGGCCTCGTCTTCGGGAACACCTTTGGCAGCGCGCTGCAGTACCACGAGTGGACGAGCTTCATCTCCGACACGGAGTTTTGCTTCCGCGCGTGCATTGGGCCGAACGCGGCGCGCAATTGCCAGCATATCTATGATCTGATGGGGTGCTTCTGGGTCGGTCTTGATCGTTGTTGCTCCTCGAGGGGGAAGTGAAGGCTAACGAGTACGTTAACAGAACATGCCGGCGAACTATGATGCGGGCAAGTATGAGAATTGCGACGCGGATGATGAGTGCGCCTCTTCCCTTTCCCTTACATGATTCGATATTGACGAGACGTTTCTGCAGCCTCCCGATGGGCGTGTACGGCACCTCGACGTGGCACCAGGGTGTGAGCCCCACGCCGACGGCGCACCCCGCCGCCAAGTCGTCGAACTGTGTCGCGATTGCGAGCCCCACTGTTGGCGCGCCCAAGCGCAAGAGGTGGGATGGTGGGTTTGAGCAGTATGCGAGGGCGCCGGAGGTGACGCCCGCGCCCACGTCAAGGCCTTATTAAGGAGGTGTTTGCGACGAGGGTCGTCGCGAGGTGTCGAAGCAGATGGACTTTGCGATACACGCACGCACGGACTGAAGTATGATATATCGGTTTAATGTAACTTGGATGGAATACGACGGAGTTTCTGTTCTTGATTGTGAAGGCGGAAGAGAGCTGGGAGCAGAGAAGGGCCGAGTGAGAGGAGCACTTTTCGAAAACCGCGGAATAGTTCTAGATTTCCATTAAATTAGTCTAAGTAGTCTCGTAGTGAGTAACAACGCAAGATAAGAGTCCTCCAGATTACACCCGTCCCTGGCCCATATCGCCCCCCTTCTCCACCAACTTCTCCGTCTTATGGTCCCTCTCCCCCAATACGTATCCTCGTCCTTCCCCTCCCACAACACTTCTCCCCTCCACACCGCCTTCGCATGCGCGTAGACCACCCCCAAATACACCACCACCAGCACCCCGGTCATCGCGCTCCCCACCCAGCCCACCGCCGCGCTCCCAAACATCTTCCCAATGCTGATCGTCGCGATCGTGAACCCCACATTCGGGAACACGAACGCCCACCAGTTGAGCCGGAAGTGCATCTCGCGGCGCGCGGCGGCGCACGCGAGGAGCGAGATGCAGAAGAACCAGAGGGAGAGCGCCCAGATGAAGACGCCCGAGAGGGTCGCGAGCGTCCGTAGCACCACCTGCACCTGAACGCCCTCCGAGCCGCCGAAATACACGTTGTCATGGTAGATGGCGGGAAAGTCGTTCGCGAGCCCGATGAGCGCGAGCGCGGTCGCTTGCGCTTTGTGTTCTCAGTCTGGGCGGCATTTGGTTCTCAGTGCAATGGAGAAGACACAGGTCCGGCCCCAGTAGGCGATCGCGGAAACACGGCGGCCACGAGGCAGCACAAATGAAAGGTGCGCTGAAGAGCAACTGAAAAGAGAAGGCCACAAGAGAACGCTAGAAGCGAGGACCGTCCCTGCACACAAGAAGCAGCTACACCTGAACAATCCCCAGCAAGGCAGCAGCAACAACTTCAAGTGGCACCTAAAACAAGGGAGACATGAGTGCGAGAAAAGAAGTCGAGATATGATTCTGAAGATTAGATAGTGCACTGCCACCTGTTATCTCGACGTCGACTTCTCTTCTGGCACCCATGTCTCCGGCCCTTGTCCTGTGTAATTTGGAGTACTAGATCCAGACGCACTCACTATAAGGCTACATTCAATGGATTGTTTCGTTGCTGCGGCGTCTTTGCTCAAAAGTGACATCTCCGAATTAATCCTTCTTGCTTCGACTTAATCTCTGCAGGGTCTTCCTCGGACTCAGTCACTATCAATTCTGGCGCAAGACTCGGAGTGACCGGCGACCGCTGAACTCCCTGCACATCTTAAATCCGCATTAATAGCTCTGGTAGCCGTGCTTTCGCGCTTTGAAACTCCCGAAGAAGAACAATCCTAAATCTGCAATCGGTCTGGACTCTGGAGTCGAAACGGTAGTGATAGGCCCCTCCCCTTCGTCATCGCAAATATGCCGGTGCTACGACCGCAAAACGCCAGTCTACCAAGCCTGCCAACCCGAACTCGTTTCCATCCAGGAGCACGGTGTGTACGAGCTATTACCACCAGAATCCATCTCCAGGCAGCCGAAAGATCTTTCGCTCTCGCCCTATCTTGGGGGTGCCGGCGGAAAAATCTTGAAATGCACAGCAAGATCTCCATGGGCTACGCGCAGATACAAGATTTCGTGAAGCGAATTAACTGGCCTTGCTGGTTTATCGACGGCGATCTTATTTCGAAGCGAACACAACATGGCCAAGACTTGTTCGAAGCAGACAAATTAATATTCCGGTGGAAAATTTTTGAAATGCACAGCAAGGTCTCCATGGGCTGCGCACAGATACTAGCTGGGCAAGATTTGTGGAGCAAATTAACTGGCCTTCCTGGTTTATCGGCGGCGATGATATCCCAAAGCGAAGAAGGCTTGTTCAGACCAAACAAAATTAAGCAACCAACCAGTCCCTTCATTCGTGACGTCTGGAAGCTATTCGGCCACATCTATACTCCGGTCTCTCACCATGTCTGTTTTTTTTTGGACTCGGGTTGCTTCTACATCCTGACTGCACTACGTGCTTTCTCCATTCCGTTCACGATATTTGTTATTGATGTGCACCCTTAGCTGCGCAATCGACTCGTTCATAGGGTGAGTGCTTTTCGTGCTGAAAAGGGGTGCTCGGAAATTAATTGCACAACTTAGCTTCCCGTCATCCTGATTCCTAGCTTCCTGAAATGGTTTTTTCCTTCTTGATAGGGTGTTGTCTCATAATAGTGGCACAAAGTATAGTACTAACTGCGCTCACGCTCATCGGGCTCGCGAACGACTTGCCCGCCGCCTACCACGACAACGTGTATTTCGGGGGCTCGGAGGCGGAGGGGGTACAGGTGCAGGTGGTGCTACGGACAGTGGCGAGTCGGCGACGCTCTCGGGCGTCTTCATCTGGGCGCTCTCCATCTGGTTCTTCTGCATCTCGCTCCTCGCGTGCGCCGCCGCGCGCCGCGAGATGCGCTTCCGGCTCAACTGGTGGGCGTTCGTGTTCCCGAATACGGGGTTCACGATTGCGACGATCAGCATTGGGGAGATGTTCGGGAGTGAGGCGGTGGGCTGAGTGGGAGCGCGATGACGGGGCTGTTGGTGGTGGTGTATTTGGCGGTGGGTTTTGCCCATGCGAGGGCGGTGTGGAGGGAGGAGGTGCTGTGGGAGGGGAAGGAAGAGGATACGTATTGGGGGGAGAGGGACCATAAGACCGAGAAGTTAGTCGAGAAGGAGGGAGATATGGGCAGGGGCGCGTGAAATTTGCTTAGATGTCAGTGCAATACGTATACGAGACGACCTAGACCAATTTAATGAACTGCCTCCGACCGAAAGGGGTATGACACAGCCACTCCTTGTTTGCTTCTTGCCTTCTCAACCAACTCTCCGCGCTGATTCGGCGTTCCCAATTCTGGCTTCAGACTCAACGTGGAGGCACTGCTCAATTCCCTGCAGATACTCGTTGGATCTAAAACGCAAGGTATTCGCATCACATTCTTTAGCCTTATCTATCTAGATCTATCCGATGTTGCTGGGCTGCCGTCGCCGAACTTTGCAATGCAACAGCAATATGTTCCCCGTGTTAAGCATTTTGGTCGCCGGCGGTGTGCGACTCGTGCGACTTGGATACTGGATCATGGCCTTGGGTTGTTCCCATGTCCTCGCCGGCGGCGCTCTAACGCGTCCTTTCTCTTCCCTCCTTCCATGACACAGTGGTCGGTCTTGGCCTCGTCTCGTCGTGTTCATGCAAACGTGCTGCCAGTGTCCGTTTGGTCGGGCAGGGCTTCGGGTACGTATTCCCCCTTGCTCAATTTCGAAGCAGTGTTTAACGGCACTTTGAAGCAGGCGCATATTATAAGACCTCGGCTCCAGGTGCGTTTCTGATTACTTACATATGCCGACTAACAATCCCTCAGAGCAGTCAAGTACGGAAGACGAAATAGGTATGTTGCTGTCGAAAATTTTCTAATGCGCTTCTTAATCGAGCTCCGAAGAGGAATTACACTCACCGCAAACCCGCGGCCGCCATGTCCTCCTATCAAGCCATTCATATGTTTCATACTCTACCCCCAGCGCAGAAAATTTCAGCACATTCGGCGACTGCCACGTTCCGCGTCTCGTTTCCCTCTCGTTCACTGCAAGAGCTCAGGCAAGTTTCAAGGAAATGGTCGAAGCCAGCCACCTCTACGAGGGTCCATTGTTTTCCGTGCTTGGGCGCTTCATTCGGGACGACGGCTCCGTTTTGCAGTGTGTGGCGTATCAACGCAGGGCCATTCCCGACCACCAATATGACCGGCCTTCGCTAGGAAGCTGCCTCGACAATCTTCGCTTCGATTTTCACGAACATCTGGTCGACGGTTTGGACCCCTCCGCCCCGAACTGGGTATCTCTGCAGGGGTTCACGACTCCGCAGATGTCGGCGCCGATGAAGCAGGCGCTGTGGAGTCTGTCCAAAGTCGTCCTTTCCAACCGACTCAAAGAAGTTGAAGGCGGGTTTTTCACCTGTCTCCATCAGACACGAGAGCTCCGGACGATTCAGAATGGGGAGCAGATCCCTATTTATTCGGTTAGGCCAGCGGCCGTGGATGCCGTTGTTCCACCCCATCACAACCACGAGCTCACCTCCGAGCCCAACCGCGGCTGTTTGCCTCAGATTCTGGGGATTTATCGGGAGGTAGGCTGCGAGACTCTAAATAACCACCAGTGTCCTTGTTTAACGAAATCGCCAGGAATATCGACTGGGAATGTGTAACTTGATGGAAGACTGGCTGATGGTGGTAGGCGCTCCTGTTATGTTCATAGTTGTCACAATAAACTAACGGACATCCCACAACCAAGTTTGTGGCATTGTTAGACCATTTCTTCTCGCCCGACAAGCAATTCGTTCTGAACGCGTGCTTAAATTACTTTCTCTCCCTGGCGGAGATTGAAGAACAGGCCGCACTCTATGTGCGCCTATCATTTTAATTCATGTGCGTTCATTAATCTCTTCCAAGGCTGGTGTTCCATTCTGCCAAGACATGACGTACGCAGAAACGAAGGCTATCGCGCAAAGTGCGGCCAAAGAGATGTTCCGCTCTGTCCAGCGACATATGAACCTCCCGTTGCGAATCCCCATGCGAGCTGAGATCGAGAACGCCCGAATCTTCGGAGACATGATGTCTCGATGGACTATGGGCTCGCATGCGATGCCTCCAAGCATCCACGACAAGCACGAGGTATGTGATATGATGCCTTCCATCCGATGATCGCAAAGATTTATTCCAACACGAGGATTACTTCTGCCCCAACATAGGGCGAGAACGCCGATTACTCACAGAGACACTCAAATCAGCTCACACGATCTCCGGCTCTATTGTTCCTGCAAATATCCCAGGATATACCCCTCCTGAAATTGCTCGCCAGGTGCGGTCTCATCACTCCAAGTCAAATTTCAGCCTTTTCCGTATGTCAAGGTTTTTCTCTATGTTTGTTCCGGGTCCCTAAATCATGCACAGGTCTTGTTCTCTAGTGGCTGCATTTTACTTCCTGTATTTTTCCGTTCTGCCCGCCGGCTTTGGATACTCATACTCTAAATGCCTGTATGCAAACCTTATGTAAAGCAGAAAGCAGGGGGGTCGTCGTCGAAGAGACCTGGAGGGCCGATAAATTGTCGGAAATTGTTTGTCTCGAGTGCGTATAGATATTATAATTCCTCGTATAAACCTTCTGGGAACAGGATTCTCGCGGTTTTGATTATTGCCTCTGTGTTCTTAACGGAATTGCCAAATTGGGGCGCTAGCGGTAGTTTGTTTGTATCTTTGTCGGAAGCTATTGGCGCGCGATCACGCACCCCGTCTTCCTTCTGCGCTCAGGTGACAACATCCATCTTAGGGCAACCCAGTACATTCAGTAGGCGCTGTCGCCCTTTTTACACCCTAAGAACACGAATACAAACACAAATCCTGCGGCTGGGGTCTATTTAGTGGACCCCGGAAGCGATTCCCGGGCCGGATCCAAGTCTGAGTCTTAGGCGTTATCGGCCGGCGGGAATACATACCAAGCTGAATTCGATTACATTCTAAGACCACGGTCTGTACGAACCAGTACCACCAGAATCCAACCCCGCCGGCCCCAAAATCATTCGCTCTCGCCCATCTTCAAAATAAAGCGTGGAAGTACTGGAGCCGTCTTGAAATTCAAAGTAAGGCTTGCCTTCATGGGCCACATGCAAATATATCGAAGATTCTCGAGACGCGCCTATATCCCATTTCGAATTTTTCCGTATGGCACCGTACCCACACATTTCAAGTTGGGGGCCTCTTTATCGTAAGCTATGTTGTAAAGCGAACTAACTGGTCTTGCTGGTTTCACTGCGTTCAGACCCCCCGTAGACACATCTCAGGCTACCCTGGGCTACCTGCGTCTACCCTGTGTCTACCCGGGTAGACGTACGTGTACCACGACATGTCGACACATGTCGGTCTACATCGGTGTACCCCTGTCTACCTCCGGCTACCTAATGTGGACAGCCTTCGGCTACCTTCGGCTACCTCCGTCCACCTCCGTTTCTTTTGGTAGACTGACCCCGTCCAAAGTTCCACTGCAAATTTGGGCTTACTTCGGCCTTTCCTGTGTCTGGGTATATATTCTTTACTTTGAACCAGCTCTGATTGTCCAGCCCTCGGCGTGGTCCGCGTGTGCAAGCGGTTATGTAACTTGTTCCGCTCTTTGGGGCCATTCAGAAGCCAGCGAGGTTCAAGCGAGGGCGCTACAGTGAAAGAAAGACTTCGGTAGCTCCCAAAGTCCCTAGGCAAGTCCGAGGAAAGTCAGAGAAGAACGAGCCAGGGACTCGGAGGAATGCGTTGGCGGATTCACGGCATCGCCAAACAGGTGTACATACTTCGACAGCAATCGGATCAAAGAATCAATTGATTGCACCTGTACAACATCGGTGGCGACTCAGGCTTACAGCTCTCGGTCAGTGTAATGTAGACTTTTGGCCGTTCATCCATGAAACTCGATGCAGATCTCGACCTGACTCCGTCTACCTCAGGCTACCTGAGCCTGAGTCCGTCTACCTCCATCCACAGGGTAGACACACGGTAGACTTGGGTGAACTGGGTATGTTTACACATTATGAACTTAAGTAGACACATAGGTTAGTCTACCCTGCGTCTACCCGGGTAGACGGACCCTCCGTCTACGGGGGGTCTTAACGCAGTGTTTGTTGGCGGAGACGTTATCCCAAAGCAAACGCAAGATGGTCAAAGCTTGTCCAAAGCAGACAAAATTATGCAACAAATCATTGCCATTATTCGAGTAGTATAACTACAATAAGAGAAATTAAAGCACTAGTAGCTATCGGTGTACCAAGATATCGTATATTCGAGCCTAGCTGCTTGTTCGAATGCACCCGCATGACGGCGCGCTCGCCGTCTGTCCGCCAACACCGTTTATTCCTGTCGTGCGTATCGGATGTCTTTAGCTGACTCAAAATAGAGCCAGTAGTAGCCAGTCCCATCTCTCATTTTTTTAAACTCGTTGTTCTAAATTTGATATCGGCGGTTGAAAATTGGTGCGTCGGAACGCAGTTCCCTCTATGTGTCCAGCTCATGACTGCGGCATTTGTTCACTCGTGAGTTTTTCGGTGTTCAGAGCCCGAGGTTTGATTCCTAACAATGCTCATAATTGAAAAACCCTGCCAATGAATCCTATAAGAGCGTCAATGCAAATTGACTCCCCCCAGTTCTCTATCAGCATCGGGAACTTCAGAGCGCTCGCTTTCAGCAGCAAATTACGGAGCTTAAGCCTTATGGATGATCTACCATCTGACTCGGACTCAGAGTTCCATAGGACTCAAGGCAGAAGGCTGTTGACTAGAAAAATGAAAGAAATGATGGTAAAGAGCAAATTACAGTATATGTAGAGTGGTGGTAGTGGTGTGTGAAGATGGAAAGAATTTCAAGCCCCGAAGCCGCGATCAAAATTAGGCCGAGTCGGCACTTGACTAGGAGACAAGAAGGAACTCAATTGTCCAGTTTCGACGTTCTCAGTTTCGAAACAGTTTTGCTGTTTCATGCAGTTCCTCCTCCTTGGAGGAACTTGGACAGAATCGAATGCGAAACTCAGGCGAAACTATCTTTTTGCAGGTCAAAATCTTTGGATGGCACGAGAATCGAAGCTAGAATTGTTGCGCAGTTTCGGGTTAGCCAAAGATCAAGGTGATTCTTTGTTGAAACTTGACGCAAAATCAGCTCAGTTTCGAGGTCAGTTTCATGTGTCAGTTTCGCCCGAGTTCTGTCCACTCTGACTTGTCCTAATGCCAGCTCATGGAATGCATATTAGAGAGTTTGCGCTGCAGCCATTCGAGCCATCTGATGGCTGTTTGGTGTTGCGCAAATTGATGGCTAATGGCTTGAATGGCTTTGAAACTTGCCCTTATTTTTGGTGCCATTGAGCTACCTCCGAGTCATACAGCTTATGTATGAGTGACTAGCCCCACCTACATATATAACAGTCAAATTGTAGGCCCAAAATAATTAATGTGGTTGAATTTCGAGGTTTCATGGAGTTCAGGGGCATTCTTTGAGGTCTATGTGTGATAACACACTCATTGAGACTATTTCTAGCAGAAAAGAGCTTACACTAACTTATTTCATTAGCCTTCATCAGCCATTAGCCATCAGTTTGCGCAATGCCAAACAGCCATCAGATGGCTCAAATGGCTGCAGCGCAAACAGGCTATTGTTGTGAGTCCATGATTATGTCGCCGCCCAATAGATTGCCGTCAAAGAATATGGGACCAGAACTCAAAAACTGATAATCTTCCTTAGAATCGTAAGCAGAACAATTGAGATGCAACCGCAAAGCAAAAACCTGTACCGGCGTAGTCTCTGTTACAGACCAGAAATGGATGACGAACAAGTAAGTATCCATAGTACCGACGCATTCTAAAATACCAGATTCACGCCTCGAGTGCACCGTTCAATGGAAATGTGAAGCTGTTTGCTTAGTGAATACCTTGAATTTAACAGCCGCAACGCGAGCCTTAGAATAAAGCCACAGTGGATTGTTAAGCTTCACAAACACGTTAACTCGCTAATCGAACGTGATATCGTGAGTATAGAGCTCTTATTCCGAAGAGGGTAGGCAGGAGGTATTGTCTGAAAGTATGAGTGAGATGTGGCTCGCCTGAAAGGCCACACGGAACAGATACAAATGACGCACCACTCGACTGAACGACAAAGTGCTTACTGATTGCGGAGGACACCCCGAAATCGAGAGCCAATAGGAAGAGGCCTTGCCCTGAATGGAAAATCTATATCGGCGCGACTTCTTGTACCATGCCTGTGAACAAGACGCACCTGCGGGCTCTGCGACGGTCCACGGAATCGAGGTGTTGAATGTCCCGGCGGCGAGGTTCGCACCAGCGGGCATGTTGGCATCCAGACTATTCAAGAGCTCACACCGGAGTTAATGGGGTGGGCGGGCAAACTGGGAATACCCTACTATTGTGTATGGTGCTTGAGTTAAACGCAGCAGTGAGAAGCGTCGGGAAGGAATGATCTGACTACTCACGAATTCCGCGTCACATTGGTCACTCCGCACTGAGTAACGTTGGAACTGTGCATAGGAGAATTTAATGGGAGGATTGATAGTTGGTTAGTGACAACCGTACGGTGTATCGATCACGAGCGGCTCAGATGGTTGTGCTTGAGCTCGAGCGTTCGTTCCAATAGACACGATAAGGAGCACCGTACTGACGTTAAACAAGACCCAAGTCATCGACAAAGAAGGGGTTCCCAGGGCGGAGGAGGGTGGCCGACAGTCTTTTATATGCGTGAGGGACTTCCCAGGCAGTCCTGATGGAAGAAACGAGAGCAAATCAGATTTGAATTGGCGCCAAAATTGGCATGCGGAACGGGCGAGGACAGCGCGGACACGGAAGGCTTCAAACTATAACCTTGAAGTATCGGATAAGGACGGGTTGACGAAAAAGCCCCTTGCAAGGGTGCGCGAGTACAACTTCAAAGAGGCAGCGTGTGAACTTGAGCCAAGTCGGGTTGTTGGAATCATGGTTCTTACTCGCTAAGCGGTGAGGTCAGATTGTACATACATGGTTGCTGTTACTGTATTCGGCCCTTCTTTCTCAACCACGTTTCCCCCGAACCCTTCTATTCATATCCAAGATCCCAAACTGTACAGGGTTCAATTCGGCAGATTTTTCCTCACGGTTATTCTGTTGGTATCGTCAGTCGAGGCGGCCAATCAATTAGCTTTGCCTGGCTTCGCTATTCGGTCGATTCAAGACCCCCGAGACATTTAGAAACGGATAAAGATTCTGACAATACAGAGTCACACATTTTGATCCTCAAGCCCGGCAGGAGCGAATAATTAAACATGGTCAAGGTATTTCGAACGAAGTATCAGGCAAATCATAATACGGGTAATAGTAACGGGTCCAGCGAATGCATACCGGATTTCACATGTGGTGTCAAAATTGGACGACATTATCGTCAAAGCGTGTATTGACCTGGGAAGCTGGTCGTTGTTTGTTTGTTTGTGAGATTTCGTTCAGAAGGATCTGTGGGTCACAGAGATGTCAGAAATGACGAACGTTTGATAGTCGAAATAATATCTGCGTACCTGCCGCACAACCGTGTCAATAAAAACTGTTCTGGTCGCGCGTCCCAATGTGGATGCGCATCCCTCGTCCCGCCAGCGTGCGAAGAGGAAGGACATTCACCAGCGGAAGACGCGCAGCGGGCGCCTCGGGATTGTAGTCGAATGTTGGCCAGATTAGACTGAACGACTCGAGTCTGGCGTGTGCTGCGTCCGTCACATCGCATCTGGAACCGAGTGCATCCAGCAGCTCGTCGTCCACCTGGTCCGACCCACAATCCGAGAACACGAAGGACTGGAGCTTCGGCAGGAAATCAGGTAAAGTGCGACGGTCCAAAGCACGGATGAGATCCGTTTGGAATGGCAAACCCATTGAGCGAACGAGCTCCAGCGTCGTAAGCTGCGTGAGTGGGTGAAGCCACTGGACTGGAACGGTGGGCGACATGCCGACGCTGAATGTGCGCAATGTACCGGATACGCGTGACAAAAACGGGACGATGTCGATATCCATGTATGTCTGATGAACCCTGAAGCGACCTCCCAACTCGAGTCTCTGCAAACACGGAAGAGTGAGGAGCGGCAAAATGTCCTGATCCCAGTCGGAAGTTGAGATGGCGAGGGAAATAAGGGAGGAATGGTGCACGGACGATTCTTCCGAAGTAGATTGCTGTCCCTCTTCGGGTGGACCTTGGCGGCGGAATTCGTGAAGCGAGGTGGCCCAGCGCAGGGCATTCAAGCATTCCCAAAGTGGTAACAATGATAAAGTCATCTTTGTCAGTTGCGCCCAGGGCATGATCACCATGGACGGTAGCACACCGTCGAGGGAAAGGTGGCGAAGGACAGGAGCACCGTGAATGCCGAAGAGTTGGATATGGCCTTCATCGTCGTCATCGTAGTCATTGAGACAGGAAAGCATGAGGTTGCTAAGGATTGGGAACGATTGGACGGCAGTGAAATCGCAGAGAACCTCTGAGTTGGTCATCACATCAAGGGATTGCAATTGCGATGCGTGCCGAAGGATGACCGACTCCAGACAAGCCGAGTCAAGACTTTTGGGGCAAATAATCCCCAGCGATAAGGGACGAGTACCGGCGCGGCTGAACCACGTCTCGACAACGGCTTCTGCTCCTGGATGAACGCCAAACTCGATCTCGCTGATCGTGTCCCACAGTGCGGGGGTAGAGAAAGCCAAGGCCCTCCAGTCGCGGCAGATTCGGGTGAGGAGCAGAGGTGCCACGGAAGGAAGCAGGCGCATTCCTGTGTCAATGCACCACTTGAAAGCACTTGAAGATTTCGGCGGTGATTTCTGGAGGAAGTGTCAGAACGGGATAGGCGACGAGATTGGGTTCAGAGAGGATAGCGGATCGTCGTTGTCGAAGTAAACGAGGCGGCATCTTCGAAAGAAAAACGGAGATCTGCTTGGTCTCGCTTGACTGTTCCTTCGGATGCAAGCTGAGCCAAAGGCTTCGGCAGAATCGGCATGGAACCTGCTCAGTACTCAGGGGCGGGGACTGCAACAAGCTGAGAACGCAGAAATCATGGTACCTGCGGAAAGCAGCTTGAAATTCAACTAATCGAAAAGCACTGAGAAACACACGTTACGCAAACTTTACATTTAGGGAGTTGGAACTTGGAGGGGCCGCAAGTACGCATTAGTGCGACGTCTGAAACCAGGACACATGTATTCGACTGATGTACAACCGTTCCTGTCAATGCCCATTTCGTCCATTCTTCCTGACTTCATTCTTGTCGCCCTTTCTACCCCGATACTCTCACAGGGCCCAGGATCTGGCTAGTCTGTAGTTTACCGCGCCACCAGTGATTGGTCGCCGACCTTATTACTAATCGTCGGAGTTTGAATCTACTCTAAAGAAATATCCAACGCACACAGACTCCTCCCCGCAGAATTGAACAGGCAGAATACATTTTAATCCATTTCCTCAGGAAACTGTCTGTTCAGAATTATTCCATTGCGTCTTAATCTTGTAAACGGCGTCCACGGGCTTTCCCGTGTGCCGGGCCATCAAAATCCGGCATCGATGCTCTTTGGCTCTACCGCCACGACTTCGCGGACGAACTTGAAGTTTTCGACCCAATAAACTCGAATGCAACCTCAAATGACTGAAAAACGCGTTCCTAAACCGTGTTCAGTGGCCGAGAAAGTTAGTGATCGGTGATAAGGGCGGCGACCAATCAACTGATCAAGGTGATCAACAGACTACAAACTACCGAGGTACGAGGTTCAACCGTTTGTGGCGTCTGTCTACGAGAGACTAGGATCTGGCATCTATTCCTCAACCCACCATCGTCGCTTGATATAGCAACCATGTGCAGTGCTCGTAACCTCACCCCAGATCTTCGGCTCGGTTTGTTGGTGACTTCGCTCGCACTACAATAGTACCAGTGGTCCAAAGCGGTCTCGAACCTGTCCCATCTTACGTTCAACGAGGAAGTGGAAGTGTTCAGACAAATTATGCTACGATTGGCGATTCTCAGAACTCAGTTACTAGTCTGAATTCAAGCCTCGTATTCGAACGATACAAATCATGTACATAGTAAATTGCATCTGAGCCAATGCCTGTCAGGATTTTCTCGTTGTGGCGACGTACACGTATTCTTTGAAGCCCTTAGAGTTGTGGCAGTTGTACTCGTCGGACGTCCTACGATTTTCACGCCGGACTCGTCACTGCTGTTCAACATGTGGAAAGCCGGAAATAAAAACAACAGCGATTAGTCATAAGATTTCAGGGGGGAAAAAGGTGTTGGAGACCATAACCCATTGGGAGATGGTCGTAGTATCCATCTAGCCTAGTTGGATACGACAACTGGATGCATCTCCCAACAGGTTATGGGCCCCGGTACCCGGGTAGAAACAGCCCGAGAGGATATCAACTGATTTACGTACCTTGTCTGAACGACCGGGGTTGCAACTTGTAGGCCGAGGAATAGAGGAAAATTCATGAAGATGCGATATACTCCGGTTTTTCGAGAAATGGACAGGGAGTATGGCTGGCGCGCTCAGAGGAGTTCGAACATAGGTATTGGGTTAGGGCAGACCACCGATGGCGAAAAGGATTATCAAGATATCAAGACAAGCGTTCAGGCAGAAATTTACAGATTTAGACTAGAGATTACAAACAGAACGGGGTGGGTACAGTAATGCCGAGGTACTAGAGTAAAATGCGAACGAAAGTCAGCGAGCGCCCTTACATATGCGAGATCCTCGACAACGTACTGTAGCATGCGCGGGTGTGACGCCGCCCGAAGGAATCCTGGCTGAGCAGCACGGGTCCTCGCCACCTGCGGCGCAGCGCAGAGTTTGTGGTGGGGGAAGGCGGATCGACGTGTTGCCAGTATTCGACGCCTGGATAAAACAAAGTTCGTGCATGAGCGGGCTGGAATCGACGCGGGAGAGAAAGGGAAGGAGAGTGCTACTGACCGTGATGGTGGTAGCCCAAAGCCGTGGGGATAATTGTCGGGACACTGATCTCTATTCAGATAAAGACATCGGAGTGGGGCAACATACGCACCCGTCATTCGTGTGTACCACTGGAAACGAAGATAAGAGAGCGCACGACAACTCGAAAGAAAGACAGTGACCTCGAAAAGCGCGCGCGCCAAACTCAGCATTTACATACGCCGCAAAGACCTCGTTCTTCGTTGGTAGCTAGGTTGGTAAGCATAGTTTGGGGGAGACAGGGAACGTACACCGGTACGCGGGGCGCCATACGAATACGTGCGCGCTCGGTCCAGGATCGGTGAGGCTGGGAAAATCTGGAGCAGTGAGACGGCAGCGAGCGTCGCCAGTGAGCCGCCCATCGAGTGTCCGACGGTGACAAGCCGGTGTCCGGGATGAAGCCGTCGCTGGGCAGCGAGCGCAGCTGTGATTTGCACCGCGACGGTATCCCACCTGTCGATGAATCAGAGGCATAAAATGTAGATTGGGCAAACCACATACGCTGCGAGAAAGCCGGCGTGCACGCGTGCTTTTGCTAGACATACATTGCTCAGGAAAGTTCCAAAGTAGGCCACGATAGACATACGAGGAAGATTCACACCAGGCGTGATAAACGGGACAAGCAGGATATTCGCGTCAAGCAATGCGTCCGTGATCGAGGCGCTGCATCCCCGACGTCCAAGTCACCGCGACACAAAGGCGAGCCTCGGACCTACCTTCCGCGCAAGGCCACAACAAGTTCTTTGCGGTCATCGTCACGCGCGATGAAACCCTGGATGTCACTCATGTGGTTTCCAAACTGCAAAATCGCTGAGTAAATCGCAGAGTTGTGAGATTCGTTTCTGTAAACCTGCAGGACCAAGGTGTTCCCGTTTGGGCGCATGCAGACTGGGCTATACGCGGAGGAGGCATACTTGAAGTAGTGGGTCAGCTCATCGAATAATTCTGTGGTGTAATGCGTCAAATTTCAGATCGCACCGGCACAACGCAATTCTACGAGGCGCACCGGGAGAGATAGGGACGGGTTCATGATCATCGGTCTTGTTCTCGGAGGTCGTCGTGCGCTCATGGGAGGTCATTTCTGCATGAATCAAAGCCAGCTGGCTGCCACAGTGGCGGTTAAGTGGCCTGAGCGGGAACAGCCGAGACTTAACTCAGCTATCAACGATCTTCGGCCGATCAATCCGACGCTGGGAGAGTTTCTACCACCATCGGGGCCCCTGCTTTTCTCTCTGAAGAGAATCCGATTACGGTGAGGACACAGTGCTATGCCGCTCGGAATCCTTTCATGGTGGGCCCTCGAACCAGATCCAAAATGGAGTCCGCCAAAGAGCTTCGTGCGCGAATCGTGAAGCTCGAAACCGAGATTGAGCAGCAGAAAAAGCTGTTGACGAACCTGGAGCGCTATAAAAAGCTAGCTCAACGTCAGCTTAACGCTGTTCTTGACCCCGTTGCGCGCCTCCCACTCGAAATTTCCTCCGAAATCTTCGTCTTATCTCGCATCTTCGTCCTATCTCGCGCTGCCCCTCCAGAACCCGGAGCGATACACATACCCATGCTACTGCTCAACGTCTGCAATGCCTGGTCTAACATCGCATTTTCCACGCCAGCGCTATGGTCCGCAATCGGTATCACTTTCCCTTGCGCTTGGGGCTTGACGGAACTCCTGCCCATTTGGCTTGAACGCGCTCGTAATCACCCTCTGTCTGTGTCGTTCAGCGGATGGGGGTTTGACCAAGAGGTCATTTCCATCATCTGGAACCATGAGCAGCTGAAACACCTTGAAATATGTGACGTTCATGGAGAGGAAGATATAGATGGAAATACTCGGGTACTTTGGGGACGCACGAAACCGGGGCCACTGCCGTCGCTTGAAACGCTGACGTTTCGTGGCTTTGAAGATGGTGGTGGTTATGGATTCTCCCTGAGTCGTGTCGTCCAACTGCTGCGTGTAGCTCCCAACCTCGTTGAGCGTCTCTTTTCCCATGTGGGTCATCTGGATCGACTTGGGCACCAGCGAAAGATTGGTCTTTCCGAACCTCCGTCGGATGCTGTTTGGAGAACCTGGGACATGTCCTGGTTCGACGACCATGTTCTCGACTATCTTTCCCTCCCCGGGCTCGAGAGCCTCTCCACATCGCGGTCGTTTACCGAAAGTGGGGAGGATCTGCTATCCTTCCTGACACGGTCGTCGCCACCCCTTCTAGACCTGAGCTTGGAAACTAGTTCCGATTTCAGCTCACCGGTTGAATGTCTTCGCTTTACGCCCGATCTGAGGCGGTTCGAGGTATGGGCCCAAAGCGATGTGTAGGAAGAATTCTTTGCGGCGCTGGTTCGCTCCCCGTCCCTCATCCCGCGCCTCGACACTCTGATCATTCACTTCAATTTCTTTCCCCCGATTCCTTTTGGACGGCGCTACTGCCTGCACTCTTTGCCCGTCCTACCCAATTCCGAGTCTTCCGCATCGAGATCCCAAGCATGTTGCCCGCCTCACAAATGCCTGCACCGAAAGTCATCGCTGCTCTCCGAGAATTGGCGGTGGATGGGACGCAAGTACACATTAGTGCCGCCGATCACACATGGAATCATGTATTCAACTGATTGTACGTCCCCCCATATGCCAGCACCTTTTTATCTAGCCCTCACATATGGACATAGTTCCGGCCCAGATCGTCGATGCAGCCTGTTCGTAAATTTACTGCGCGACACATCGTACGACGCATGTAGTTCCGTTGGCGAATCCCAATACTGTCACGGCACTGGATGAGTGTCAAAGGATGGAGTCATTGGGTGCGATGATCAAGAATTCTTCACGGTAGTTCACGAAATGATTTATATCCTTTGAATGGGACGCCCGTGTTCAAATTATCCTCTTCGTGTCATCAGATTCCACTTTTGGGTTTACTTTTCTTTCCATTGAATCAAACTCTAGACGGCCCGCTGAATATTCTTAGAATGTCCCCGGCTGGATGCTGGACGACCTCCGGAAGGCAATCACCGTCTACAATGAGATGGCCGACATTCTGAAAATGTACACGGATCGCGTTGGACCCGTCGTCAATGCCCCACGCGCTAAGTTCTAGGTTGTGCCTTGTGCTTGGCGTCTTCTGTATGTGTTCGCACCAGTATACGGTATATACCCCGAGTTCTGACCATTAGCTTTCTTAGCTGCAATACATACTGGTCGTCGCGCTGGGCGACGACTTGGTTTCAACGTTTCTCGAATGACCGAAAAACCATGATCATATGAGCCCTGCAATCCTTGGTCGGCAAGTCAAGTTGCTGCTTGAATTTCGTTGGCACTCACATGACGATGATTGGAAGCGACTTGGTTCGTCGTTCGGCTGCGGGGAGGTACTTCCAGATATCAAGATTCCATCCAGTTCGAGGATACGAGCTTCAGGGGCGATTTCTCGAAAGACATTGTCGTGGCGAGTCGGGGGAAAAGCCGGACTCCGATCAGCGCGTGATTGATGTATCATAGTTGCATCATCGGCCTCTGATGGGTTCCGAGGCGCGCCCATAAGCGCCCACAATCCAGATTTTGTACTTAGAGCGCGCGGAGCGGCAAATGCAGCTCGGGATAATTTCTGCTCGCAGAAAATTAAAATAAAACATGGCACATCGCATTCGACGATATATGAAGTACACATGTACACATGTACCGAAACTACTGTAGTATTTTATTCAGTTCGGTGGTCACGGGTCACAGGCCCCCAAATCCACGAATATTTTCGTGGATGTCACGGGTCACCGAGGCCGACCACGAACTTGCAAAAAAAGTCACAAAAACGCGCAAAATGAGGCAAAAAACGCATTTTTTCTTCTCTGGGGGTGCCTCGAGTGTTTATTGCTGTGGGGCTCACACGACTGACATCAAACTGCCATGTCGTTCGTTGACATGATCGGGATCGGGTCCCACTCAACACTGGCACTACTGGACAGCTCACCTGGACGATTCGTCGCTGAGATTAGATTCATTCAAGACTGTAAGTACGGTATACTAGTACTAAATCCCGGGTAAAATCAGATCCTCATCCATGTCATTCGCGTGCCGCCAAAAATCAGCATATCTCGTGTTGGGGCGGCGCTTGCGCTTGTTCTCCCCCTCTGGAATTACTTCAGCATCGGCAGGGACCTCAACTGCAACCTCCGAATCGAGGTTCTCCGCGTCACCCGTCGAAACAAGCCCAACACCGGATGTACCGGTCTTGGCTTTCTGTATTGCGGCGAGGCCGACGAGAGCGCGAAAAAATGTTACGGCATCCAATTGATGTCGCGCCATTTTTGATCCGACTTCTCTGGCGCTACCATAGATAAGTACATGCTGACCGCACGAATGTACATATTTAAGTCAGAAATGAAGTTTGGGTCTAGGGACCGAATTTGGGTGTTCCCGATAAAAACACGAATTTTTTTTCGTGTCACGGTCCCCAAGGCCGATCCACGAAAACCTAAGTTCGGTTTGAGGTGTCACAGGTCACAGGCCAAACGAATTGAACGAAATGCTACAGTATGCTATGCTACATTACGTGCACAGGAATATCGAAAGACTGTCTAATTACACAAAAGAAGATGCATGAATATCAGTACCGACCGCGGGCGCATGCGCTGCGCAGAGAGGGATGCATGGAGCTGGGCCAGGGATGCATTATGGTACAATGAATTTCCAATGAAGCGAGACGAAGGATCCGAGTCGCGATGGCAGGGAGGCGTAAAAGTTCGAGCGAAGTGCACGTATTTGAGGCCTGGAGATGGGTGGCATTATTAGCGTCGGCTCAGAGATCAAGGAGGACAGAAACTCGCACTTGGATATCATCAGTGTCGTTCTTGGGCACGGCGGCGGCTTTTTGCGTACGCCTCGTCGGTCGGTGATGCGGGGCCGCTGGAGGCGGAGGAAGGCGGAAGACCGGTGGCGGAGAGCGAGGGACGCGGGTGCAGCGTCCGCCTGAGTGTCTTGGTATCAACGAGAGTAGCTGAACGGGACGACGGCACATAGTAGCTGGACGGGGCCTGCCGGCGGCGCGTTCAGGGCGGGGTCAATGGGGGCGTAAACCTGGCCATATCCGGGCTGGCTGTAGGCCGACGCGCGCCTCTGCAACACGGGAGGATCAATCATGGGTACCATCGACGCACCGCGGCTAGGGCCAGCAGTCGAACCGTCGGAGGATCCGTGCGAGTTCCCACGAAGCCCGGAACCGCCCTCGGAGTACGGCGAGCGACGGCGAGTGGGAGCAGAGTCGTTGTCCTCATTCTCGGAATAAGAACCCTCATCCGAGTCGTCTTCGTCTCGGCCACCGGTCTTCTTGTTGAGCCGTTTCCTCGGCCGCTTGTAGCCTTCGCCGCCAGAAATATCAAGCTCCCAGTAACTGCCCTTTCCAGGCTCCGTCACCGGCCGTTGCATATTTTAAAGACCTTGTTGAGAGATAAATTGTGACGGATTGAATTCTAGCCGACAGTGACGTGCGTGAGTAAAAATACAAAGAACATGGGAGTCGGTCCTCACCTTCCACCCTTGCTCGTGTTGATGCTCCCGGAACCATTGAAAGCGGTTCGATAGCTCGGCGTGGATCCCCTGCAGCGTCAACCGCCTCTTCGGGCTGCCGTATATGGCGAGCTTGATGAGCATCGGTAGGGGTATGGTCGGCTTCTCGCCGCCCTCGGGGTCGGGAAGGGACCACAGGCTGACGTTAGTGCCGGGCGGAAGATTTAGTTGGTTGCGTAAATAGTCCCCAGCGTCGGGGAATCTCGACGGCGGCTGCTGGAAGGCGCTCGGAGGCATTGCGGTCGGCATGGGGGATCCGAAGTAGGGGGTGGGCTCTGTGGCGTAGTACGGCGGCGGGGAGGGCCTCCACTGGTCCTCGACATGGGACCTGTAATGGTATTGTTGGCTCCGGTCTTGCGGTAAATACTGGAGACGTTGGTGAGTTTATTTTCTTTGTGTACACGTCCGCATCCCAAGATCCCTACCTGGAGATGCGTGTTGTCTGACGCAGTGAGGCTCTCTAGCATGGCAGGTGAATCAACTAGGTCGCTGGCAAGGGCTGGAGTTGTAAAAGCATTTCTGAGCTTCATTGACTGAAGGAAAGTCACACCTGAGCTCTGTTAGCAGGGGCTCACAAAAAAACAGGTTTAGTGCCTGACCGTCTTTCTCTGTGATGTTGAACTCTTCGCTTACACGCTCTAGCAATTCTGAAACAGTTTGGATTTTGGGTCCCCACTTGGATTCTAGCTGGTTTGAGATGTATGTCCAGGATCCTCAGGAAAATAACACACCTCTGCGAGTATATCCATCCAATCGTCGTCATGGGTTATTACAACCGCTGCTTCTGGCACCTGAAGTTGTGATGCTGTCAGCAGAGGAACTCACTTTAGAAAAAATGGAGTGCCTTGTAGAGTATGTAGTCGTTGATGAGTTTTCCAGGATGGAAAATCTTTGGGGAGAATGAATTCATGATCAATTATCACTACAGAAAAACATGCCTTTGGGATGTGAGAAAGATCTGACAATACAACATTATCATGCCCCTGGGTATGTTGCCTCCCTTCAGAAGCTGTTCCTCTGCTGAAGGAGCCAAACCACGAAAATGGTGATGAGCTTTGGGGGCGAGCCATAGAACTGCTAGTTGCGCTTCCTAATCTCGACTCTACAATTTCGCATATTTTCACACTTGCAAAACAGGCTTCCCCACAGTCCTTCCCCGAGCGAAATAGAGAGCCCATGTATGAAAGTGGTATGATTCAACGGTCCATTGGTGATGGGGGACCGATTATCGCATTTGTGCTGGGCTGGATTTCGATGGATGCCAATCCATTGGTATTGAGTGCGCTGAGTTGGCTTGAAAGCGATCTGGAACTCATCACCAATGCTGTGAAAGGATGCCATCCCCCATGACTCCGCCTTTTCACAGCCAGTGACAAGGTAGAGCGACCCATTGTCAAGTTCGCGTCCCCTTGCACCTTTGATATGTTTATACCAGCTTGCGGCATGTGTTGCGGCATATGCCCGCACTGTTTCGAGGTTTTCGAGTTTTTGAGCTGTGCGCCACACGGGAGAGCCAACACCGCCCCTTGTGGAGCCCCACAGCTGAAAACGAAATCACCGCCCGGAAACTCGCTATATATAGTGAATAAGCTCCTCGTCCATGACTCAGGGATCAAGACTTACTCAATTTGAGGATCCTGGACTTCGGGCACGACCTTGTGAACCGACGAGGTCGAGACATAAGTCCCTGGATCATGACGTATTATGACAACGTCTTTTGAAGAGTACCTCGGCAGCGGATAAAACCCTCGGGAACGTCATTGTCATTGATGGGGTGGTGTGCAGGGAGGTAGATGTTGAAGAGAAAATCAAATAGTCCTTCTGGTGTAACTCTGCCAACGTCACCGATTGCAACACCATTCTCTCGGTATTCGCCAGGAAGATTTCCGGAGGGACCGGAATATACAGCGGAAATCCGCGCTTTCGGCGCAGTAGCTGGTTGCAATAGATTTCACATTCTGAGAAGGTTTCATCCATGATGTTCAACGGCAAAATTCGATCGGGTCTGGCCTGATTTATAGCATAAGCCATGGGTGACTGAACTGCACCTTACTCACTTCCGAGTGGTAGTTATACACATCCCCCGAAACAAATTGTCCAATGTCGAAGCCAGTTGCATTCGCAAAAAGATTGGAGCTGTTTGAGTGGCTATGACCTTCGGAGAGAAATTACAAAATGCATGTTCGTACCTCTGGGCAGAGAGAGATGTCTGGAGAGATGTTTGATTCTGACTCGGATTGTTCATCATGGTGACTTGAGGGCCCCGCGCCATTGCCGCCAGCACCCCCGACACCTTCCCCTACCCCTACCCCCGCCCGTCCCGCCGACAACCGCCTGTAGAGAAATTAGACGGCTGACAACTGATAGTTCACAGTGCGCACCGCTGATGGTTGTGTGGTAGGTGGGCTGCAGCAATAAATGTCTCTGGTCAGGAGCGATCGTATGACGTGGCGACTCCATATGTTTTCCCCACGTTCATATGATACCGTGTCATGTTCGTCTTTTTCGGCGAGAGGCAGACGAGCCAGGCGCCAGGTTTTGGTGTATATACAGATACATCTTGATTGTCATCTGTGTATCGGTTCTGTAACAGAGACTAGTTTTGGTGAGGGTAAAATACAGTCAGTCCAATTGGCCCAGCACGATCAATTACAATGTAGTCTCACGTACTGTGATGTGTCCCAAACCCCAAACACGATCCACCGAGAATAGCGACACCATCAACGGCCGTGAGCGAAGCCATGTTGGTGGTGGCCTCGGCAGGAAATCACCGGTGGCCACAAGTGAGTACTGCCAGGGCGAGAAATGATCCAGCAAGAATGGTATCATTGAGGGAAGGCTGGTAGTGTGCTGGAAGAGAGCAGAAGTAATGGTCTGGGATTCGGACTTCGGAGAAGAGCGATCTAGAGAAGAACTTAGAATCCATCAGTGGCGGTACGATCGTCAATCTGCAACCGGCCAAGTGTTTGTGACACTTGGGTGACACTTGCTCTTTGTCTTTACACTCATGATCACTCTTCCCGCCACTCCTCGTCTCTGTCATTTACATTGATGCCGCAGCCGCACAGTTGTTATCTTCCCAAACAGCCTAGGGATCCCACTACGGCCCTGGTCTTATACTCTCTGTGAAGTCATGCCAGAATGGTTCCATCACCTGGCAAAATGCGGCAGTGGCCAAATTGCGGCAGTGGCATTCTTTGTTCATCTCCTACTTTTTATCCATAACCAGCCGCGGCTCCCCCCTGATCAACCGGCATAGAAACTGAACTACTTTGGATACGACACACAGAACTTGGCATTTAATTCACGCCCATGAGGTGCGTACACACTCAGCTAAAGCCGATTTCCTTTCGAGGTTTATTTTAAGCCGCTTTGTGCTCAAGTCTGATTACGCTATTCAACTGCTTGAGGCGGCTCAAGTCTGCTTAAGCTATGCAGCTGCTTGAGGCGGCTTAAGCTCTAATGTCCTCTGTGATTTTTTGGCAGGAGCCTTTTGAGCTGCCGCCCGTTCCAAATGGCTGAAGGTGGGTATCCTGACGATAATATATCTGTATGCTAACTATATCTATATTTTATACACTATTTAAAAAATAGCTTAAGTGGCTTCAGCCAGCTTCAGCATCACGGACCGTTATAACGCAAATTGCTCAAGCAATCCTGAACAGGTGACAGGGGCATGTGCAGTGCGCGATTTCTGGCTGATGACGCGATTGCGCTTCACTGTAGCCTCAGGCAGGTCCTAGGGGGCACACAATATTGGTCAAGACTCAAAATTCTCCTCCGCCATCTAACAACTGTCTAACCTCGGAAAATATCCATGAATCCGTGAAAATATGAAGCCAACAGAGAGTCTAGGAAAAGGTGTGCCGACCTCTGTCCGGGGTTATCAAACTCGGAGCCAGTCGGAACCGTGCGAACAGGTGAGGACATCTTCAGGCTGATGTCTGTTCATTCGTGCTTTATTCACACTTTTTCGATCATTTTGAGGAGAATTCCTGTGAGCTGATCAGATTTCTCAAATTCTCTCTGTTTCTCAAAGTTGCATGCAAAGTATCTGGTTCAGATTTGCTTCCGACCAATGCGCGGATCCATGGAGGAGCGCAACAATCCGAAGCAATCCGAACACTCGAAAAAGTGTTGAATTCCTGGTTTGTTCCGCTGTCGAGCCCCTTTTAACGGCGGCAAGTTCAGCCCGCATGTGATAGCTCCTATAAGCAGCACTCAGGCTCATGGTTTCCTTCATACGCCCATGTCAGCAACCCATCGCATGAACAGTATGTGAGCGCCCAATTTCTAGTACATGGCGAAACATCTATTTGTCGCCGGGCTGAAACAGGACCCCCGGACATTCCCTTTGGACCCTAGGGCCTGCGCCGGACAAAAATTTGAGATTTTGACCCGGAAACCTAGGCCCCAGCCGGACAAAAATGAGGGGTTGGAGCCGGGGTACCTAGGCCAGGTGTCCGGACAAAAGTGTCAGGCCAGGTCGATCTTGAGATCATCACGAAGGCTTCCCTGGTGCAGTTGGATTGCCCTTGACTTTCGTAGTGGTAGATAGTATTTTATGGCTTGTGTTCGAGCCTGTAAGGCGCCCTTTTTTTCAATTTTCACAGTCCCACATTTAGATATTTGTTTGCAGTGAGAAGTTTTAGGTATACAAATACAATCAATCTTTTTTCGCATCACCCCGCCGCCTGCTACGGGATATGGCCGCAGCCGACGACATCGAGGCACCCTTCATTCCATCAGACTGGATTGGGAAGAAGAGGGTTTTCACAAGCGACCTACCTGTCGCCGTCACAGCGGCCAAAAATGCCATATACAAGCTTAAAATACGAATTTCTGTAGGCTAGGTCCTGTCCGGACAAAAATCGGGCCTCGACGACGAAATTTGTCCGGACAAAAATCGGCCGATCGGGGTCCGGTGGGCCCTAGCCTCCAAAGGGAATATCCGGGGTCCTGGCTGAACTGGTCGAAACAACGGATGCAAATGACATTGCCACGCGATCGGCTATTCGATCATTGACATGGGAACTTGACGCGCATGTTGTTCTTATGCCTCGCGGCGTTCCGCGAGTTCGCGAGGTCTTTTCCCCCCACCCGACTCGGACGACGGAATCCTCTTTGTACTTGCATGGGTGAGTACGACACAAATGTTGGTACGTGCCAACCTCTCTGCATGTTTCCTCAGCCAATCAATGCGCAGGCCCCATCCTTCTTGGTATCATTCGTGTGTGCTCTTCCAATCTTCCGTGTCATTGGACTGACCTTGTTTGCACGAAAGTGAACACATATCTATATGGTGTGCCCAAATTCATGCGAAGCTTTGTGTTTGGTACTGAATCGCTAACTGCATTGACTTGAAGGCCTCGTCACGAACCAGTATATGAATTATGTGAACCACAGTGAGTTGACTTTCCGGTTTCCCTACTACGACTCTGACCGTGACGTGCTATCCAGAATTTAACGACCCCTCCTGGATCAGGTGCGCTCTGGTCTTTGAACTGTGCGAAACTAATAATCAATCCAGGACGATTGTGATCATACTCTTCGTTTTGGATACAACGCATAGCGCTGTGTACATCTTTTCCCTTCCAGATTTTCAACTTCTTGAACCATTTGGTAGAGGCATCTATGCAGCATGGGACCTGTGGTATGTTTGTTTTTCGAATGGGATCTGGCAGCTCTGCAATAACTTACAACATGCAGCGTCACGAACTTCAACAACCCAAATATTCTCGGCAGTGAGTCTCTCTTTTGGTGTCCGTGGGCGATTGACTTAATTCATACCAGCGGTGGAGTGGACGATCCCTTTCACAGCCATTGCTGTGGCCACTTCTGGCGTAGTTACTCAAGTATTTCTCATCCATAGGTAAGTTATATTCATGCACGTAATTTTGTCCCGAATTTTGCGCTGATTTCATCTCAGAGTGTTCAAACTTACCAAAAACAAATGGCTCCTCGTCTTCTTGGCCACATTGAGCATCGGAGGCTATGTATGCGGATGGATTGCCGCAGTGAAATCTGGTATTATCAAAGAGTAAGTCAGCTCTGTTCGCAGGGTCTGCTCGTCTGACTCAAAAGCTCCTACCAGGGTCGCAAAGTTCCGCCAAATAGTCCCTCTGGTTATCGGTAACCGACCTTCTTCTTCGATTTCGTTTTGAGTTGACGCCTGCGCCTCTCAGGCTGGCTGGCTCTTCTGTGCATTGTTGATCTGCTCATAACGGGTGGGTCATCTTTTACCGGCTGGATAAACGGTCCTTGACGAATACCCACGACAGCCATCCTCATTTTCGTTCTTGTGCGCTCCAAAACCGGTTTCCCGCCGCACCGATACAATAATTAATCGATTAATTCGCGGGGCAATCCCAACCGGGCTGTTCGCCTCTATGTTCGCTCTGGGCGATCTCTTTTCTTTCGTCTTTGCTCCACGCACGACCTTTTATGCAATGTTTGCGTATCCCATTGGACGCATGTATACCAATGTTCGTCGTGACATCCGTGCAGCCTCAACGATTGACTGACTGACCCGTTTGTGGACACAGACCCTGCTCGACACGCTGAACGCGCGTATGGTGTTCTACCGGATGGATCAGCAGAATTCATCTGGCGGAACGGGAGTGCGTCTTATCGCCGTGCATATTCATACCTCGAGAGTGTTGCTAACCGAAGACTGCAGCGATGGCAGACGGGCCCGTTCCACATGCAGACGTATATCCACCCGACGTGTCTTGACATCCCGCCTGACATGCTTCACAACGAGTGCGCTGCGGGAGCCCCGCGGACGGTGGAGAGTCCGCGGCTAGACGATAAATCAAATGGGCCTCGCCGACGCAGCTCCCCGGACGAACCTTCGCTACTACATGATTCCTCAAAAGTCTGATTGAAAAGTAGACCTGTATATTAAAAAACTTTGTAACAATGTGTAATATGTACCCCTCGCACCTGATGGAGGAACGAACGAAGAAAGAGTACAAGGACCAGGGAATGTCGTGAGACAAGTTCCTGGGCGGTAATGCAGCGGATCGTCGAGAAGAAGGACTAGTAGACAGCTAGCATGGCCGGGGTGCCTGTCCAGACCCCTAAGTCTATCGATATCCCGCCCCTTCAGGCATCATAGTGAGTTGTCGAGCAAGAAGGCAAGTAGACAGCTAGCATGGCCGGCGTGCCCGTTCAGACTTTCGCGAGCCCCGGATAATATCAGTGAGACGCTCGTAGGGCACGGTCGATAAGGGTGAAGTTGCAGAACACCGTTTGGGGCAAACCGAGACCCTTTCTTTCGGCATATTATGCCTCCCCCCACCGCCAAGAAAAAAAATCTTCCACGTAGCTCTTCGAAAAATCGAGATTTTGCTTCCCAGTTTCCAGCACCAAAATTCAAAGTAACGGTGGCAAGCCGATCGCCAACCCACTAAGTGAATCGCTAGGGTCCCAGAACACAAAGCGCCGCCACAGACCCGAGTGGTGGGTGTGAGATCCGGCTTTGTCGAAGTTGAAGCGTTAAGGCAGTTTTTGCCAAGGCCGGACTGGTTATGTGGCGGGGATGCTGCGGTGTTCGCAAATGCCAGTCAGCAGTCCAATGCAGATGAAAAGCTTCAGTTCCTTTCTTTCTCTTCCGCGATGTCGCAGACCTACTCCGCTGTACCTGGCGATAGAGAGCAATACAGTAACGCTGTGATGCATTGCCCCTCGACGGCCTCTGGCATCTACGGATTCCGAAGCTCGTTTCAAGCCCGTTTCCACCGTCTAAAGGTTCAAGTCGGACGCGGGGAGCGTTCCACAGTACTCCAGAGTACTCCTTCCTTGGCTTCATTCGAGCGTTACCAGTAGTAGTTACATGGTTGAATGGAACACTTGCGGTTAAACTCGTGCCTAACAGCAACGAGCATAGAAGTGTATCGAAATCGCCCTATTCCTCCTCAGCATTGCGCCACAATATCAATACCAATAGACACAATCGACTCACCCAGTGCGTCGCCAGGAACAATTCGGCTAACCACAAATATATTTCATGTTTGCGGAGAGATATGCCGAGACCCTCAAACTCACCTAGAATGGAAACGCACACGCACTGAATCCTGGGCGGCCTGGGCGGCCTGGGGTGAACAGAAGATTTATTTACTAATTCTATCCACATTATCGCGTCGACTGCAGGGCCTTAAGTCGTTTTAGTATCACACTTGAGGCACCGGTACATGTTTCTTGAGGAACTCCAGCTGTGCGGTGATTGACTCTGTGTGGTGCGACCTCCCATGATACAAGTCGAAATGACCGCCTGGAACGAAGGACCAATTCAAGTAATGCAGTACACGGAAATAAGACCACGCACATGGCACCGACACCAATTCACACTTCTCCGTTGCTTGGGATATCTGCACGGCGCCATCAGGTAGGCAGAGATTATCCTCCGTGGGGAGTACGATGAGGAGTGGGCAAGTAATAGACGCTGCCTTCGCGCGCGGTTGGTAGGAGGGCACTTGCAGAAGAGACGAGGCTGAGACCTGATGATCTGAAATTAACGAGACGGATATGATATCTGGTTCGTAGGGACCTGATTCCTGTATTCTCTGGATAAGAAAAGGGTCAGCCGCAGACCAGAAGATGGAGTTGTTTATTGGATACGTACATATCTTTGGAGCAAATTGCCAACATCCCCGGCTTGGTGCCTTCGGTTGTGAGTGCACCGACAGTCCTGGGTTCAGAGACGACTGGAATATATACCGGGGCGAGTCCAAGTACTTGTTTTACCATGTCGAGGACCGCAGAACCCGCAATCTTGAGGTACGTAAAATCGAGCGGTATCGGGGGAGATAGACCGGTGTATGGACATTGCGCCAGTGCAGCCACTGCATTGACGCTGGCCTGTCGTGAAGGGACTCAGAAAAACCTTGCAAAATGGGATTATCGCTCACGTCTGCACTCAGTGTGATTGTGTGCGCTCCTGTTTGCAGAAATATAAACGATGATTTCAGATTAAATCAATACACAAACTTCCCAGAGAAGCTCGAGCCCCCACAAGACAAGTCGCTGTGGATCGAATTCCGGCTGCTGGCGAGCGTATTTTATCACGGTGCGGTAGTCTTCCAACTGCTCCTTGACTATAGTACATGGCGCGGGGTCCCGTCTGTTCAATTAATTTAGAGTCATCACGCTGATTCCGTTAGTATTTACCTGACGCGCCCCAGCGACGGTAATCGAAGACAATGCAGGCATATCCAGCCGCAGCAAATGTCTCGGCGTAATATGCCAGCCCCATGGTCTTGTCGGCACCAAAACCGTGAGCCCCTGCAATCCTTGGTCGGCACGTCGAGTTGCTGCTTGAATTTCGTTGGCACTCACATGACGATAATTGGAAGCGACTTGGTTCGTTGTTCGGTCTGCGGGGAGGTACTGCCAGACATCAAGATTCCATCCAGCTCGCGAGGATGCGAGCTTCAGGGCCGATTTCTCGAAAGACATTGTCGTGGCGAGTTGGGGGAAAAGCCGGACTCCGATCAGCGCGTGTTTCTTCTGATTGATGTATCATAGTTGCATCATCGGCCTCTGATGGGCTCCGAGGCGCGCCCACAATCCAGATTTGTAAGTACTTCGAGCGCGCGGAGGCAAATGCAGCTCGGGGCAATTTCTGCTCGCAGAAAATTAAAATAAAACATGGCACATCGCATTCGACGATATATAAAGCACACATGTACACATGTACCGAAACTATGCTAGACTATGCTACATTACGTACACAGAAATACCGAGAGACCGTCTAATTACACGAAAGAAGATGCATATCAGTACCGACCGCGGGCGCACGCGCTGCGCGGAGAGGGATGTATGGAGCTGGGCCAGGGATGCATTATGGTACAATGAATTTCCAAAGAAGGGAGACGAAGGATCCGCGTCGTGATGGAAGGGAGGCATAAAAGTTCAAGCCAAGTGCACGTATTTGAGGTCTGGAGATGGGTGGCATTATCAACGTCGGCTCAGAGATCAAGGAGGACAGAGAAACTCACACCTGGATATCATCAGTGTCGTCCTTGGGCACGGCGGCGACTTTTTGCGTACGCCTCGTCGGTCGGCGATGCGGAGCCGCTGGAGGCGGAGGAAGGCGGAAGACCGGTGGCGGAGAGCTGAGGGACGCGGGCGCAGCGTCCGCCCGGGTGTCTTGGTATCGACGAGAGTAGCTGAACGGGACGACGGCACATAGTAGCTGGACGGGCCTGCCGGCGGCGCGTTCAGGGCGGGGTCAATGGGGGCGTAAACCTGGCCATATCCGGGCTGGCTGTAGGCCGACGCGCGCCTCTGCAACGCGGGAGGATCGATCATGGGTACCATCGACGCACCGCGGCTAGGGCCAGCAGTCGAACCGTCGGAGGATCCGTGCGAGTTCCCACGAAGCCCGGAACCGCCCTCGGAGTACGGCGAGCGACGGCGAGTGGGAGCAGAGTCGTTGTCCTCATTCTCGGAATAAGAACCCTCATCCGAGTCGTCTTCGTCTCGGCCACCGGTCTTCTTGTTGAGCCGTTTCCTCGGCCGCTTGTAGCCTTCGCCGCCAGAAATATCAAGCTCCCAGTAACTGCCCTTTCCAGGCTCCGTCACCGGCCGTTGCATATGTTTAAAGACCTTGTTGAGAGATAAATTGTGACGGATTGAATTCTGGCCGACAGTGACGTGCGTGAGTAAAAATACAAAGAACATGGGAGTCGGGTCTCACCTTCCACGCTTGCTCGTGTTGATGCTCCCGGAACCATTGAAAGCGGTTCGATAGCTCGGCGTAGATCTCCTGCAGCGTCAACCGCCTCTTCGGGCTGCCGTATATGCGAGCTTGATGAGCATCGGTAGGGGTACGGTCGGCTTCTCGCCGCCCTCGGGGTCGGGAAGGGACCATAGGCTGACGTTAGTGCCGGGCGGAAGATTTAGTTGGTTGCGTAAATAGTCCCCGGCGTCGGGGAATCTCGACGGCGGCTGCTGGAAGGCGCTCGGAGGCATTGCGGTCGGCATGGGGGGTCCGTAGTAGGGGGTCGGCTCTGTGGCGTAGTACGGCGGCGGGGAGGGCCTCCACTGGTCCTCGACATGGGACCTGTAATGGTATTGTTGGTTCCGGTCTTGCGGTAAATACTGGAGACGTTGGTGAGCTTATTTTCTTTGTGTACACGTCCGCGTGCCAAGATCCCTACCTGCAGATGCGTGTTGTCTGACGCAGTGAGACTGGCTGGAGACACATATTGCTGCGGGGCCTCACGTGGGGGAATGAAGGGAGTGTCGTCAACTAGGTATCCCCCGGCACCCGAGAACGAGGGGGTTGTGTGTCTGTGACCCGCAACGAAATGATCACGTCCGGGCCCATATCCGGTGCGAAAGCCACCACCACCGGGGGAACGGCATCGGACTCGTCGGAGGAATGATAAGATCGGAACGGTCCAGTGGAGAGGTGGTTGTTGATATAGAGGGAGTTAAAGCTGGTTTGCCACTGATCTGACATCTTTTGCACCGCCGTTGGAAGGACAAAAGACAAATTCGGTTATTCTGTGGGAACACGTGGAAGGCGGCGTGGAGGAGAGGGGAAAAAAAAGATGGAGGTAACGTCAGCAAGCAATTCGCTAGAGATTTATCCCACAAAGGAAACACACCGGTTGAACAAAGAGAAAGTCGTCAAGAGACGATGCGGACAATGGGAAAAGTTGGAGGGAGATAGGACGATGCAGATGAAGGTTCTGGACGGCCTTGTGGAAGGAACTGTTCGCCTATAGCCCCGCTTTTTATCTCGTTCAGCGCGCCGTGACGGAAGACCGTTACTCGAGCGTTACCCTTTCCAACAGTTACCGGAAAAGGTAACTTTTCGAGATTACGGAAACCAATTCGCGAACCGGATTGATTCCGGCGCCGTGTGAAGTATGACGTGCTTTCTCTCTGCAGGACCGAGGGAAAGCGGCATCTTCCGAACATCAAACCCAGGCGAAAATTTCCATTGCAGGCAAGTGTCGCGAGACAGGTTCTCGGTGAGAACTTCTCGACAAAAAAGGCGCATTTGGAGGATTGCGGCGGGCAGACTTTCCAGACGCCTTCCTTTCGTGATGCGTCGCCCATAGAGGGCGACAACGGGCCTTGCACACTTTGACGGCCAGTTTGGACATGATACGGGGGCGCGTTAATTCCAGTGGGTTATTCGTGATCCACGTACGCCCTCTTGTTGGTCCATGGACACCCACAAGAGATTGTCGACGAAATCGGGATGGGTGTGCGGGAAGAGGTGGTCCCACGATCAATGCGAATTTGCAATTCGCCGGATGCCCGATATGGAGCAGACACTCTTGCGCCGATCTCCCTTTTCATCCCATGTAGGTCCCGTAGCCATTGCGGGTATAAAATTTGGAGGCGACCAAACAAACATGTCTCCTCAGATGTACTCTCCCGCCCACAGATATCGACGACGCCACTGTAGCCGGAATGGTTGGTGACAGCTGAACTGTGTCAGGATGTGATGGCGGGGCGCACTTGCCATATACACGCATCATTGTGATCCACTTAGTGTTTGTTCTTTCCACCCATCCGCCATTAAGGTCTCACCGGTAGTTGTTCCTAGCCAAGAGCTGCCGTCCGCCGCCCGGTAACAATTTCTCGATGGATCTTTTCGAGCCAATTTTAAGCTCAGCGTCGGCTACTCAAATTTAACGCCCATCCCTGGAATTTATCGTCGGCGGGTCACGGAGCAGCTAATCTCAATCTCGATACAACACAGAGCCTTGAGCGCTCGGTAATTTTGGCCCATGGAGCAGGTCGCAGCCAGGCAAAAAGTGCTAATTGCAACTGGATCCCGCCGTTCTTCGGTCCGTTTACATCCAACCACCTCGGTCCGTTCTCCGAGAGACGGGAACGCCGGCCTCCCCCCTTGTTGCTTTCTTCTTTCTTCTGGATTCCATTCTTCTCCCGGCCGCCATTCACAGGTGATAGATAGTTGTTGAGCGTCGGCCATGACAGGCTCTCCTTGGCATCCCATATTTCAGCACCTAAAGTTGCCTCTGTGCCTCTACCCCCATATCCGCCGTTTCTCACTTTGGTTTTCACTCCCATCGTCTCCGTTCCCGCCGTGCACCCTCTTCAAGAAACCCAACAATCAGAGTGCTCAAATCACGGCCGTACCACTCAGCAGCGGCTCCCATATTGCTGGGTCCGGAATGTAGGTGCTGAGGACACATAGTAACGATACAGGACGCCCGCCTGAGTGGTCAAGCAGCACGACATCGGAGACGCTTTCTGCACTGTGTACAACACTTCTTCCTTACTCGGACCTGCAACGCTCGCTGGTACCTCTCAAACCTTTCTCGCCGCTTCCTTGACTCTCCAGAATTTCCCTGTCCCTGCTCATCGCATATTAAGGGTGAGCCAGACACACGCCCCCAGATCAGCGTACCCAGTAATCCCCTCGTCCCATTCACCCGACGCTCACTCGTCGCCAACGAGCATACGTACCTCAGTACGACTGTTACGACTCCCAACAGCCTGGACCCCAGCCAAAAATACCAACACCTTCCAGAATCTAGCCCCGACTCCGGTCAAGCCCCATCAACACCTCAGCTGACAAGGCTTCTCGTGTTCTTCCATCCTCAATTTCCTCACTGCATATATATGCGCCTAGGTGACCTCTACGCCGTTTCGAAAGCCGCTACGATTTCTAGCATTGGGCCGTTTCATGATCGTCAGCGCCAACTACACCATGTCTTGCTTTGGTTCGTTACTCTTACTCGGCCGTGCTCTCATTTCTCTTCCTCCTCCGATTCTCTCTGGAAAAAAAGCCCGCCGCCACGGATCTTTTTTTTTTGCCAACAGGGAATTGTCCAGAAGCAACTTAGACGCCGACGACGGGGCGCTTGGGAGACAACGGAGACACAAGCGATATCGAAATCAAATTTATTTCGGTCAAATTTCGGTGCCGCGGAGAAAGTGCGTTCTCCCGAACAGCCGCCGTTTTAGGGTTTGATTCAAGTTCGATGGTGCAAGAGAGCAAAAAAATCTCTTCGTTCTTCTATATAAAGAGGAGGGAGTCGCGCTTGATCCGTAAGTGGGAAGGCAGTGCACCGCACACCATATCCGAGTTACTTCCAGGTCGGGACCGTCCGGTGAATCAGGCTAAGGCAAGTGTAAATCCGACGTCGTTTCGGTGGAACTGCGTGAGCAACAAGCAGTTGGGTTGGTTGAAAGTTTGAAACTTGGTTCCAGACAAGCCTGATATTATGGCAACCTGGTTGTTTTCCGCCATGTTGAAGAGTTCAACTTCAGGAATGAATACGGAAACTTGAATATTCAGCCTGTCCTCTTTGTGGGGTAGAAAAAAATCCCCGTCTTGGCCGAGCCGGATACAGGGAGTCGAACCCTACACTGCCTCTGCATCCTCATCCATTCCTCGCACTTGGAAAGGCCATGTACCGTACACCTTGTCGGATTACTTCCTACGCAGCAGAAATGAAGAGAACTATATATGGTGACGCCATGTTGAAGGGTTGAAGTCGAACCCCGCACTGCACTCGCAGTGAGACGGAGGCGGATCCGACACCGTATCCAAGTTACTTCCACGTCTGTGTGAATTAATAAAGTGAAGCCAAACTCGACGCATGTTCGGTGGTTTCGGTGGAGTATAAGCACCAAGCGGATTGGTTCAAACTTGGTTCGAGCCAAGTCTATGATATGGCAAGCTAGTTGGTTGGTTTCCGGATCCAACTGATGTCGCGGGAGGGTTAAACTTTGGGGGAACCAAAGCTTATATCTCAATCCACCGAAACGTCTGTGGCTATTCGGACGCGAGAACCCCGCCGTGCCTCTCCAAATTCGAAAGCTAGAACTTGGTTAGGGGCGTGTACTCTATCCGAGTTCCTTTAGCACGGATGAAGCGACCATAAATTCGGTAAATAAACGCAGTTGCGCTCGTGTCCGGCCCGAATCGATGTGTTCCAATGAGCATCACTTGGTTGGTTCAAATCGAGGTCCCGATACCGTGATCGCGGGACGGTGAAGAACCATACCACAAGCTGCTCACCAACTGCCCGACGCTCAAAAAAAACCGTCAGGCCCACTGGAAATTCAGGACACAGGGAGTCGAACCCCGATCTGCCACATATTATTTCGGTGTCCATTCAATTTGGGAAGGCGGTGTACTATACACAATGTCCGAGTTACTTCTGTACATGAGCGACATCATGATGGGTTGAGTGAAAGCAATCGCATGAGGCTGAGTTGTCAACGGGTGTGAGAAACATCACCAAACATGTGATTCAAATATCTTCTTTCCCTAATATCGATCTCATTGTCCTTTTCCTCAAACTGACTTGTCCCTGTTTTTCAGGCTTTCTCGAGATCGTGAAGCTGCTTCGACACCTCCCGGCCCACCGCTAGCCTTCGCGCGCCACCTGCCGCTGCTCGGGAAGCTGGACGCGGGGACGTTTCCTGACATGTCGCCGACACCACCTGTGCTTGAATTTCCACGAGTGCCAACGCACCCTGCTTTTGTCCTCCCACGGCGTTGGATCCAGGTAGACCTCGACACGAAGCTTCTCGTCAACGCAGGTTGCCGCGTCCATCTGGGTCACTCGTAGTCCTTGCGTCTGCCGTCGTCGTAGCTTTGGGACTGCCACGTCACTTTTCCGACGGCCGCCTTTTCGTCAAGGATATGCCGCTGTAATCGTCCATCTCCTCGTGTTCGCGTAGCGACGCACGTCCAGCGGCCTGCAGGCTTGATGGACTGTCGCCCGATTCACTCCGCATTCGCTTTTCGTAACCCTCACTCGACTTCCGCACCGCGCCTAGTCCATACCCGAAACCGCATCGCGCCAATGGGCTGCGCCCCGCGCTTGCGGGAATACAGCCATTCCCCCGCCCCTCCCTCTCCAGCGTCTTGCCTCGCGCGTCATACTTTCATACTTGGGGCGTCCGTGATACCTCACCACGACGCGGGCTGACAGGTGTACGTGCACGATGCGGATCCGTCGTCGGGTTTATGCTCTCGCTTCACCGTCGATGTGGACATGGGGCGGAAGCTGGGGGAGAAGCTGGGTAGGCGTAGGGACGAAGGGAATCGAGGGAGCGGAGGATGGGGATGGGATAGCGGCGCTGAAGTAGGGGGCTATACTCGTCGATGGCCTCTCGGACTTTCTTCGCTTGCGGCGTGCGGTCGGGCGTCGCGGGCGTGTCGTGTCCAGGGGCGTACTCGCCGTCCTCACGCATATCAACGATACCCTCCCTTCATAATGTGTTCTGGTGCGTAAAGCTGGTGAGGCGCAAGCTGGAGGAGTTGATGCGGGGCGATGGAAGGCGAGGTCAGAGATTCGTCAGATTGGGAACGGTGGTCTTGATGCTCCAGATATCCGCTCAAACATCCTTGCAGATTTTTACTTGGCTTTATCTGCAAATTATACCTCTTCTGTGTGCGTTGGATCCTGCGTAAAACCTGCGGTGTACTATGATTTTTGGAACGAAATGAGATGTTGATATTTTGAATCCATTTTTATTTATCTATTGTGGACCCAATCCTGAGTGAATGGTTTCGCCTCAATTTTCTTTGCGTTGCAACGACGAGGAAACGGACTTTTAAAACAACGCGAGTTGAGGGGCAGTGAAATTTCCATCCGATTTATTCGTTCAGCCACTCTCGGTGTTCTGTCACCAAGTCAACCGAAAAAGTCTAAAACTCGACCAGGAAGAGAACCAAAGTTCAATAATGCAACGGCGTTTTGAGTCACACATGATCGTTTCCTCACTCAGATTTACTCGAGAATTTACAGACATGTAGGGACCAATATCCGTTGTCCAGGGCACGTTTAAAAGATCTCAACAGAAGTACGTACACAGCGGAGGTTTTTGACCTTGCCATCTGATGCATCAAACTGACCTTGTCCCAAACTCTCACCATGAGTTTCGACGATCTCATGCCCGAAGAGCTGTGGATGAAAATCCTCCAAGATATTCCCAAGGAGACTCTCCAAAATGTGGCTCTCTCTCATCGTACCCTACGCCGCATTTCGCGCCCTTTCCTCTTCGTCACCTTCGTCTTCCATCCATACGCTGTCGCCTCCATCCCTCAAAATATCAACCGCATGCGTTGGCCAGAGGCGGACGAGCCTCTGCTTCTCTCACAAGAGGCTCAGGGTCGTGAACTTGAGCGCCTCAATTTCTGGTCTTCCGCAAAAATTGCGCCCTTGGTTCGCACTTGCGCTTAATTCCTGTGCTCGGAGGGCCTGGGGCGCGGAGAATGAACCAGATGTGGCGACCGCCTTGCTCGCCGCCTTTTTCGAGAGGCTTCCGCAGCTCACCTCCATCCAGTACTTCCATGCGTATATGGTTCGCTTCACGCAGACCGGGCTGGCAAATTTGTGCCTCTTGCCTGCACTCAGCCGTCCTGGAGATAATTCTTGGCACGATCGTCGAGCCAATTGATTGCCATTCGCTCCATTTGGGCCGCATTACCAGTTTTCAGCTCCGGCACGCACGTCATTCGATTCCTCCTCTCGACTCTTGGATGCGTCTTCTCCGCCCGACCCAACTCGTCGAAATGTGTTTAGGATTCGGTTCCCGCCTCTTTGCCGACATTAAACACAGCGATATACCGCCCTTTCCGCATGTGCGTAAACTGACACTACGGGCCCTTCCAGTTGGCGAGATAATTAGACCTCTGATCGCATCGGTTGTCCTCCCGATTCTGTCCAAATTTATGGGCGTGGAGGTTTTCGTGATGAAAGGGTATTGGACTGGCTCGGAACATGGGACTTCTGGGTTTTCTGATTCTCTGCCCATTCTCAAGGAGTATGATGGGCCTCAGGAAATGCTACCCATTCTCCTTTCTCGGCCTACCCTCTCCCACATCACCACCGACTGGATTAATTGGCCCTGGATGGCAGAGATGCTCCATGCATCCCCACCATCTGGCGGCATCGTCTCGCTTACCGCCAGCTCCCGCCGCATCACATCCGCAGAGTTTGGTTTTCTATTCAAGATATTTCCCTTTCTCCCTGAGCTCAGCCTGAACATTGGACATGGTCAACGGCATAGTCCCAATTCACTGGTGCCTTCCACAATTTTCATTATTGCATGGCCCCCGCATTGACCGGTTCATAGAAAGCATTCTCGAAAACATGGACAATGGTACCCACCTCGCTCGAATTCTTATCTATCCGCTGGAAACACTCCGAAGCGGAAGATCTCTCTTCTTCGGACAGCGAAGAGGATGCCTCGACTCCGGACCGCAGAAAACCATGCCTCCACCGCTGATAATTGCACCACGTCGTGGAATTGCGCACGCTCGTGGCCAGGTGTCCAGCGCTTACATCGCTCTGGATTGAAACACAAGACTTCTTATTTCGATTGCCATAGACGGTCCGATGGGACGATGGACGAACGAACAGCGCTCGATACGGGTGAGTTTATCAACCGCGCCTCGTTTGGACCATCTCATTTAGGGTGCGAAACAGATGGCGCGGACACTCTGCGCGATGAGTGGGCCGTGTTTGGGAATAGAAAATGATGTGGGGAAGAGAATCACAGGACTTCCTCCAATTTCACATCTAACCGATATCCATCCCTCTTCCCTCGTTATCGCCAATTCCAACTGGATCGATCGAATTGCTCACTATCATACATGTGTATACTGCCACCTGTAACAGGAATTCTACTGCTCGCGTTCTGCGCCGTTTGTTTAGTTTCTATAAGGGCTGTTCACCCGGAAGCGGGAACTGTGGCTGAGCAGTCGCACCCAAAGTCCCACCTAACTTGATGCCGAGACAATTTCAAACGCTCAAGTTGCATTGCATACTTGTGTTGAAACTCGAATCCGCAGAGAAACTCGCAATTAGGTATTTTGGCTTCAAGGACAATTTACATTCAACAATGCGCGTATAGAATTCCGTCAAGTAGTTGAATTTGATTTTCATTTAAAGTCTCAGCCTCATAGGATCTTGTGTACCGTACACCTTGTCCGATTTACTTCCTACCCTGTGCAGCACATAACTTATGAAGAGAAGCAAATGTGGTGACACCATGTTGAAGGGTTGAAGTCGAGCCCCGCACTTGGCTTGCAGTGAGAAGGAGGCGGTGGACCGAACAGTGCACACTTGATTCGAGACGTCTGTGATATGGAAAGCTGGTTGGTTCCCGGCAGCAGGGTTGAACTTTTTGAAAACAAAAATAGAAGCGACCTCACATTCCATCCTACGCTTACTGTATGTCTCAAAAAAATGCTTCTGTTTATCCAAAGTTCGGATGCAGGAGTTGAAACCCGGCTACCCTCGTGGTATAGCCCAAAGCAGCTGAAGTGTAGCTAAGTACACCCTGTCTGAGTTACTTCTTACCTGTGCAGCATGGATTGAGTGAAGCAAAAGAAAATGGGTTGAACCAAGGTTGAACTATCTGTTGAACTAAGTTAGGCACTTGCAGGAAACACAATAATGGGGAGAGAAACAGTGAACCTCAAGTGATACCACTTGTAGAAGGTGTACAGCTATCAGGAAAGTGTTATGTTATGGATTTTAACAGCTCCGAAAATTAGTGCACAGTGGTTGTGACGGATGCGTGAGCTTCACGAGATACGGCACACAGGAGATCAGGGAATCAAAACTTCAACAACCTCATGGGATGTTCCAACTCGGGGGTGCTACAGGCACACTGGAAACATCTGTATCTATGGCATTTGATGCTTATTGACTCTTCACCAATGTTATTGGGGGGGGATGCAGATACATTGGTGAGTGGCACATTGAAGAGCTAAGCTATAGCCTTCTGTTCATTCACAGTACTAGAAAACCCTGAGCATTTATCTCCATTCTAACAAGTCCTCTTCATGTTGATATCTTGCCAGCAAGTTTATCTAGGTGCACTTTGTTGGACCAACATTGAAGCTGGGGAAAAGGTGAGTTGTGCTGATGTGTTGATCTGAGAAGGGTCTGATCACTGAGCTGCAGGCACCCAATCAACAGTCATCATTCATTTTTCTGTTGGATCTGACTTGATGGTTTCTCACCACATATAAAAATGATTCACAAACCGACCATTCAGGGAACAATGGCCTTACCAGACAACAGTGAGGGGAAATAAATAGATACAGTCTGGACATAAATACAACAGGCATATGGGGAAGGAATTTAGCATGGCATTAAAACAGAGACAACACCTTCTGAACCCTCCAAATGCGCACTTTCAACCTGCTGGATCTCAAACCCCATGTTCAACCACTGATCAGGTGCAGTCAAAGTGGTCAAGGCTTCTGATCATGCTTTTCAGCAGCTGAGAGCCTCATATCAATCTGAGCAACATCTGCGGCCTGCAATGATCGCTCAAATAGTGGCCGGGCTGTCTGCCACAAGGAAATTGCCTTTGAGGTATGTCCTTGTTTGTTTGCAAGATCTCCCAGACGGATCATGCATTGTGCTCGGCTGCGATGGATGTCCATCTGTGTGAATCCTTCCAGCACCAGCATGTACAGATTTTCAGCAGTTTTCCCATCTTTGTTGATAATAAACATATCTCCTAGAAATAGAAGTGCTTTGTGTAGTGCAATTTATCTTTTGTTTGTAGGCAAATCCCAAGTATGTCACTGGCCATCTGGATTGCCATTCCAAACTTGGCCAAGCTGTGATATCGGCAAGTCTTTCCAAGCAGAATGACTCAACATCGTTGTCTATCCCCCAGATAGAATGGAGGCATTCCTGCAATTTGATCTTTACCAAGTCAAACTTCTTCTCTCTGAGTTCAATACCAGTTTCAGTTGCATTGCAATACATAATTCCTCTTGAACTGCCAGCAAACTTGTTGAAAATTTCTTTTGCTTGGTTCAACTTGTTATACACATCCTGCATATCTCCACAAATTGTGTCAATATGTGCAATATTGAGAAGTGATATTGCATGGGTGAGGGCATCTTGGTCAGGAGAAACAGTTGCAACTATTTGACTGTGGATGCTTCTGGCTTGAGCATATTCTGATTTCAGAAAATGGATCTCTGCCTGCTGGTTTGCCATTTTGTGGTCAAGATCCCCGCCAGCCAGGCCACAAATACCAAGAATGATTCTGCCTCTGTGGATGCTCTCTATAGCCTGCAGGAAGTTCCCCATAGATGTGGAGCATAGAGCTCCAATGTACAGTGCTCCTGCTTCCAGATACAAATTTGGGACCAGTTTTGATAGCTGCAGTGCCTCGGTTATATGTGCCTGAGCTGCGCAGTAATCTCCAGTCCTATATTTGAGCAGGGCAATGCTTGGCAAAACATTACACTGCTCGTTGGTATCTTGACATGACCTTGACAAGTCCAGTGCCTTATTGTAGAATTGCATAGCTTGATGTATATCTGAGTGAAATTGAAAATAAATCCCTGCTGCATGATAGAATTTGCCTAAGATGTGATCATATGAGACAGATAGTGGCTTACAGAAGAAGTGCACCTACACTCAAGAAGAGAGTTGTTGATATGTTCAATCATATTTGGTGCCTGTGTTATTAATTGCCCCTTATCAAGGCTAGGGTAATAGGCAGATGACTTGAGAACTTCAGTGGTGAATTGTATCTTCAGTTGGTGGTCATCCAGTCCAGGTAAAATAGGTAGAATGCTGTCCAGCAACCCTGTATAACCTCGTCCAGTGAGTCTGTAGAATGAGTTCAAGGATGATACACTGTGGATGGTAATCTCCAGATCTGGAGTGTGGTTGTATAACCCCTGTTGGAGGACTTGATGGAAATTTGCCAGATTCGATGTAATTTGATTGATCACAGGCCCAGCTGCTCTCCATTATACTTCTGATATAGCTCCAAAAGTGCATAGAACTGCTTGCAGAGACATTGTACAAGGGCTAGGGATGGGGGCAGGAACTTTTGGACATGTTCTTGCATGGGCATCAGTGACCGAAGCCGCCTGTTGCCATCTTGGTATGCTAGTGATGTGGCCAGCAATGCAGTCTTGCAACTGAGAATATTGTGGATTGGAAGTTTGTATTGGACCAGTTCACCATCTGAGAGTCCATCAGGGAGGATTGAGAGAAGGCTCAACAATTGCTTGCTCTCTGATGTGATCCTGGGACTGGAGAGAGAGAGACTGATTGACACATCCATATTGGATTTTCGGTCATACCCCAGAGTCAGCAGAGATGTCCTTTCAGTTTTCCATCTAGCCAACACATTGGAAAGCCCCCTCATAGTCAGACAAATGAGCAATGAGGTCCACTGCGAGGGGCATATTATCTGTAAATTGGAGGATTTGCTCCATGTCCTCCTTTAGATAGGCATTATCTGTAATATCCATAAAGGTTTGCTGTGCAGCTTCAGCTGACAGAGGTTGCAGTGGCAATAAGAATGGGTGAGTCCAATGGACTTTGCCAGGCCTCTCAGCTCCTCGCATTGTGATCTGGTAGAAATCAGTGAAGCAAAAATGGAACCAGGGCCAGACATACTAAGAGCGGCAAGGTGTTTCACTTCTGTAAGGAGCGAAAGGAATTCTTCAATTCCACCTCGGGACTGCATTGGTTCCCACACTGTCTCCAGATTGTCCAAAATCAGAAGACAAGATGGCTTTTGTGATAAGTACTGGACGACAGGTCCTGTGAGATTGGTTCCTGGGTTCAGCCCAACATGTAGTCCAATGAGGGCTGCAAGTTCAATGCTGGTGGTTGCAGCTTCTGCACTGACAAAAAACCTGTGTTGGAATTTTTCCAAGGTCTGTGGTAGTGCAGGATTGCTTTTACAAGGCTTGTCTTGCCCATTCCACCTCCTCCAAGAATGGCTATTCTGGGTGACTCCTGTTTGAGCATTTTCATGATGGTCTCCACCTCTGATTGACGACCATAGAAGATCTTGGGCTTTGAAGGCAACATTGAAAATGAGGTTGAGCTATAAGAGAAAGATTTAGAAACTCAGTTAGTCACACAACCAAGTTTTTACCTATTTTTCGATTCATTCCCACCCTGATAAACCTGACTCCCAATTAGTTGGATGTACTGGTTGTGAAACTGTTCACCTACCGATGATCTGTTTGAGTTGGTACTACTATCAGACAGGGTCTGAATCAGCTCAAACAATTCCTCATGCATGAGCTGGGCTGTTTTCTTCATCACCTCAATGTCATTCACCCACAGAGGTCTGGTGGTAATCTAAGACTAGTCAATCAATGTCTTGCTGGAATATATAGATATATTACACACCTTAAAGACTTCTGCAGCCTGGTCCAATCCTGCACGACAATCCCTGAATAATTTCTGCACTTCATTATTGCGGAACAGATACTTGATCCTGTTCCCATCCTGTTGTCCTTCAAGGAGAGTATATATCTTGTGCAGGGTCCTGGAGAAGCAGGCTGTTCATTAACTGGTGTTACAAAAATGGCCACAACCTACTTCATGAACTCCCCAATGTTATCCAGCATTTCAGGAGACAGGGATTCAACTGTTTCAGCCTTGAGATGGAGGTTGATAATTGCATACAGGAATAGATGGATGTTCTCCATGAGTTGAGTACATTCATCCTTGTTCCGTTTTACATTCTACACCATCTTTTAAGTGCCTCAATTGTTAATGATCAAGCCTTCTTACCTGAACCATGTCAATCAAGGATTCAATGGTGTGTGCAATGGGCTGAATAAATGGTGGGCTAAATGCATCATTCAGCTCCTTGAGAAGTGTTAGGGCAGGGGTTAAGCAGCCTTTAATATTGTTCAGGCGAATTTCTGTGACAGTGGACTGGCGGGGCATTTTGAGATGGGGATCAAACACGGGGCTTGCATGTTATATGTGCCCTCTCGAGGCTGTGTCCTGCATGGGAAGTCCATTACCCATCCAACTCAGCTGCAAAATTTGTCTGTTCATCAGTGCACCCATCTCCAATCCATCCACTTCTGATTGTGATTGTTGTGTCTTCTTATGGACAGGAACACCCTCACAATAGCCAAACCCAACTGATGACTCTTTCACTCCATATATCGACATCAGCATATTCATCTCTGATTCATCTTCTGCTGCCGGTCCCACCCTTTCCATCCAATTCATAAGATGAACAATACCAAAATAAACAAATGATATTGACTTATCCATGGTGGGAGATCAGTACCCACACTCGACCTCCGCTGACCAAGAACATATTGATTACCTAAGATGTGACAAATCCGGCGCGGTACTGCTGTGAAAATAGGACGGCTTGCAGTCTACATCTATCACCACCTTGTTTAGAGCTCCGGTGAATTTGGCATGGGGAGAACATGTCCAATCCAACATGATGTTGGTCTCCGAGCTCACACATGCTTCAGCACATCGGCGCATCCCGCAGTGAGATTGTTGAAGGCCATATATGCTCTGGCATAGCAACAGCTGATGGCATTGGTGACCAGTAGTGCATCGGTAACGAGGATGATAATTACCACAATGGCTGGTGCTGCTCTACACATTTCATGAGCAACAGAGAATGTTCCTCCGGGAACAACAACAAACCTGTCTCTGAAAACTGAGATGACTCGGTGATATCAATGGGAGTTTGGCAAACAGAAACACAGACCAGAAAAGGCCACACATCAGATTTTCCACCTTCCTCCCCGACACCATCAGACGGATTTATCTATACGGTTTGGGGTGTGTTCCATTCACAAATGATGCGCAAAATTCGTCGGAGATTTATTTAATAAGAGTTAACAGAGGGGGACATACTATATTCATCAATACAAGAAACATTCAAATTGGCGATACCTCCCAGAAGCCTGTGGCCACGGGAAGAATCAGCGGAGCCACTGCTGTTGATGCTGGCCTTATCCTCGGAAGAAACAGAACCCGAACGAGGAACACACAGCATTCAGTGCTATCGACTTGATTCAGCAAGGTAATCACCCAACCCAGGGCAGAAGGTTCGAGCCACAAAAGATTCGAAGAGAAACAAAGGAAGAAAAAGAAGGGGAACTTATGAGCCTAGACGTCAGTTCACAGAAGTATGAAAACAAAAACA
>JARKIC010001066.1:0-154335 GCA_029378375.1 Mycena olivaceomarginata
TTTGTGGTGGATGTAGGGCAACGATACAAAGTGAATTGGTGGTCGGATGGAAGGGTTAGATGTGTTGAATGCGACGATGGGGTTTTATGCCGTATTCCAAGTCCAGATTGGTTCCAGACCCTCGGAAGATGCTATGGGCACACTTGGAGAGCAGTCAACATGAGTCTGAGCCGAAAATGAGATGGTGCGGGCAGGAGCGAGTGAGAGATGACATCCAGCAAGATTTAGGCGCCCTGTACAAACAAGACCCAACAGCCTGGGACTTTTTTTACGTTTTCCGCAAACTCATGATAAGCACTATAATGGTGATCTCATTTTCGATGTTATGCAGGCCTGCAGGCCTTTGCGGTTTCGCTGTTCTTCACGGGCCAGACTCTCCCGGTCCGCGACCCCGACAACCTTGACCACACTTGGTAGACGGAACTTCGCCGCACCTTCGGAAGAAACCCATCAAGAAGCGATACTGCGCGCGACTCGTCCTTGGATTCCGCTGATTACCCTGCTGTCGCCGCAGCCTTCGAGCGCGGATCGCGCGTGCTGTACGCTGCTGCTCTGCAAGAAGCACAAGTGGGATGGCACATGGGCCGCGCCGCCGCATGTAGCGGTATCTGGAATGGCGCGGGGATGCGCGTTACGGTGCACGAGGTCGGGGATAATTCCGACTTGAAATCGGTGTATCGCGAGAGATGCGAAGGCACGCTTTTGCGATATTGCAGGCGCTGATTCGAGTGCGTTATCATTGTTATTACATCTGTCGCGCTCTGTCGAGTGAAACAAATATTAAGGTGTGCAGGCCCATGCACGCCTCCTGCTGACCCGTTCATGATTATCTGTGCATATCGCGTACTGCGCAAATTCCCCGCCACCTCCTCCTCCTCCGGCACGCACACCAGACCTTGTAGGTACATTATAATGTGCCCTGGATTTTCCAGCAGTGCACATTAATATGTGCACTTTGCATCTTCCTGCCTGGTGCACATTGTAATGTGCACCCTTCCCCTGCCATTCCCGGCATGCTACTGCCAGTTCCGGCATCAATGGCATGAGGTTTCCTTATTTGTACCTGCTTATACACCTTCTGCATTGGGCTACAAATTGATTGACGGCACCTTGGCCTGTCATCAACACTATAACAACAATTGATGGAAAGTTCCCAGGCATGTACATCAACTTTGCCATCATTTATCGCCGGCTCTGGGAATTTATTTTGTGTTTTGCGCAATAACTAGGGGGTCTCTTGCAAAACTGTAAATACAGCCAAATAGCCCTCGGCCGGCTCTACAACTTTGATTTTGAGACCATTTTTAGCCAACTGCCTTTTTTGGTCACTACGCTTTTGGCCCAAAAAGGAAATTACAGTGTTTCTCTGTCTCCCTAGCTCAATTCTTAACCATTTTGGATGATCTAACCACATAGACCTATAGATCTGTGGTCATTCAAGCCACCTGGGACACAGTAGAGCCCATTAGAGAACAATAATAGGGTTGAAAATAGCGAAAATCCTTAAATTACATTCTGATCATGATATCTTGGGTATATACCCTTGTAAATGACTCATGGATACACAACATTGTTTCTTTGGGCTGCAAAGACATTCCTCAGATAGGTGATCAGATGCTAATAATTAAAAACATCGCATTTTGGCTATACAAAGAAAATCTATTTTGACCTTACTATGCACTCCTCCATCATGTGAGGCCTTCCCAAACACATCATTTGGATGTTTCTCATGTATATGGAATAGAAAAGTAAGTAATGCACACCTGGAATGGGGAACACTCCATAGTGCAGGGTGATCTTCTTGGATGTACTTGTTCACTATGTTCTGGCTGCCATAGGGCCAAGCCTACTGTTAAAACACTTAATACTAGTCTAAATAAGCCTTAAGAACGGTTTTGGGCCAGAAATTGTCACAATATTTGATAGTAAACTTCAACAGTGTGATTTGACACTTTTTGCTTGTTTCATGAATAGTGCATTATGTAGGCCAGATAGTGCAGAATAAACATCAGAAATGGAATCAGACAGTCAAAATACACCAGATTATTCTTTACCTCAAGTGATTTGGTTAGGTTTTGGTTGAATGCTGCTTCCGAGCATATAGGTTCAAGAGCAAGTTTTCACACTATATGCTCACCTTAGCTCAAAACACCATCTGGCCAAAAATTGACCAAAATGCTTCAAATAAAGCCTAATCTGGTGTATTTTGACTGTCTGATTTCATCTGTGGTGTTTATTTTGCCCTATCTGGTCTCCATAGTGCCCTATTCATGAAATGAGCAAAAGGTGACAATAGACACTCTTGGAGTTTCCCTCACTGTATGGGCGCTCTTTTTGATTCAGAACTGTTTATGTAGCTCAGTTAGACTGGAAATGGTCTTCAGAACATTGTTTATGACCCTGTGGCATCCAGAACATGGTGAACAAGTACATCCAAGAAGATCACCCTGCACTATGGAGTGTTCCCCATTCCAGGTGTGCATTACTTACTTTTCTATTCCATATACATGAGAAACATCCAAATGATGTGTTTGGGAAGGCCTCACATGATGGAGGAGTGCATAGTAAGGTCAAAATAGATTTTCTTTGTATAGCCAAAATGCGATGTTTTTAATTATTAGCATCTGATCACCTATCTGAGGAATGTCTTTGCAGCCCAAAGAAACAATGTTGTGTATCCATGAGTCATTTACAAGGGTATATACCCAAGATATCATGATCAGAATGTAATTTAAGGATTTTCGCTATTTTCACCCTATTATTGTTCTCTAATGGGCTCTACTGTGTCCCAGGTGGCTTGAATGACCACAGATCTATAGGTCTATGTGGTTAGATCATCCAAAATGGTTAAGAATTGAGCTAGGGAGACAGAAAACACTGTAATTTCCTTTTTGGGCCAAAAGCGTAGTGACCAAAAAAGGCAGTTGGCTAAAAATGGTCTCAAAATCAAAGTTGTAGAGCCGGCCGAGGGCTATTTGGCTGTATTTACAGTTTTGCAAGAGACCCCCTAGTTATTGCGCAAAACACAAAATAAATTCCCAGAGCCGGCGATAAATGATGGCAAAGTTGATGTACATGCCTGGGAACTTTCCATCAATTGTTGTTATAGTGTTGATTGACAGGCAGGTGCCGTCAATCAATTTGTAGCCCAATGCAGAAGGTGTATAAGCAGGTACAAATAAGGAAACCTCATGCCATTGATGCCGGAACTGGCAGTAGCATGCCGGGAATGGCAGGGGAAGGGTGCACATTACAATGTGCACCAGGCCAGGAGATGCAAAGTGCACATATTAATGTGCACTGCTGGAAATCCAGGGCACATTATAATGGTACTACAGGGGCAGCTCGCACGCAGGCATGGACAACATCTACCGCCCCTTCACAACCATGACGGTGTCCAATCTCCCCGCGCGCACGACCGTGCGTGACCTGTGCAGGCGCATACTCGGGGCCCCGTGCGGGCGGCCGAGGTGGATGAAGAAGGGTGTAGCGCTGACTGTGAGAATCTACTCTTTTTCGCGTTATCCCGATTATATACTTGAGCATCGAGCGCTGACCTCACGCACTCACACAGGACGTAACGTTCTTCCACGCGCGACTTCTATGCAGGTTCGCGCTCCACGGGCAGAAGGTGCGGGTGCAGCTGCGCGTCGGGGCGGCGCCTGTCTTGTCTGCTTCGGTCTAGATCTCCGTAGATGCAGCCGCAGATGCAGAAGATGGAAGTGCAGACGCAGACGCGAACGTAGACGGAGATGAAGGTGCAAGCGCAGACGCAGACGAAAACGCGAATGTAGACGTCAAAGACACCTCCGCAGGCGAACGCGCAGACACAGACGTAGACGTATCTACCTCTGTTGATCCGAACACCTCTGTATCCGCTGAAGACGCACACCCTGCCGACACCTCCACAGACGAGCGCCCCCAGGCTCGGAGTGGGACCGAGTACGCCCAGCTGCAGGATCGAAACGAGCAGCCTCTACCGGACGACAAGCTCGCGCAGCCTCTACTGGACGACGCGCAGCCCCCACACAGCGCAGACGACCACGAACAATACATGCGCGTCCTGCGCCTGCGTGCGTACAATCCCGCGCTGGCACAGCGCCTGACGCGCCTGTGGGGGCCGGTCGCACAGTACGGCATGCTGGAGGGGGTGCAGGTGTGGCCGTGGGTGGATTTTGCTTTTTTCTTTTTTGACTGTCTATTTCACTCTGTTGGCCGCTGCTGCGCTGTCTCGCCCCTGCCATCGCCCTCCTCTTGTTCCTCCGCCTTTGCCCCTCCCCCCCTCCCCTCCCCGCTCCCCTTCCCCGCTTATCCCCACTCCATCCCCTACTCTCTCCTTCCTTGCCTGCCCCCACCCATCCTTTCATCCCTCCGCCCTTCGTCGTCCCCTTCCCAGCGCATTATCTCTATGTATTGCTAACCTCTCTCTCTCTCCAGCTCCTCCTCCCGCGTCCCCCTCTGCCCGCACGCCCTCGCGCGGCCCGAGTATGCGAGCAAATTCCAGATTGAGTTCAGGAGGGATGCAGAGGTGTAGCTGTACCTTTATTGCAATGTACTCAGCCATGGCAGGGGGGTACATTGGATTAAAGGCACTGCTTGGCTGGTCAGCCAGGGTGTACCTTTAATGCAATGTACCCTTGCTAGCCAATGAAATAAAGCAAATCAAAGCAAAATGATGCTGTTGCCGGGAATTGAACCCCAGACCTCCAGATACCATAACTATTTTAAGCCATTGGTTATTACCACTAGACTATCAGACCATTGAGATGGGTTAAATTCTGATGACCACATACAGCAGCCTTGCTTTCTTATTTGACACTTCTAATACCCAGACCTAGGGCAGGCAAGCTGCCCTAGGTCTTTGAAATTGTTCCTACATGCTTATTCTGTGTTTTTGTGTTTAAAAATCCTTTAACATTTTTTTTTTTCAATATCCCTGGGGCCTAACACTAACCAACCCTAACCTCTAACCCTAACCTCTAACCCCTAACTCAAACCTCTAACCCAGACACTAACCCTAAACACTAACCAAGCCCCTAGCGGGGCAGAATAGGTCAGCACATACTAATTATGTGTTTGGGACCACATAGTATATACCCATCAATTTTATCCATGCTATCTCTCCCTTAGTCTAGTGGTTGTGATGTTGCCTTCTTTCTGATTTGATGCTTAGGTAATATGTGTTGGCTTTTGGTTCAAACCTCGGGACTAGCACTTCTTTTATTTAAATAGCCCAGGGTACATTGCATTAAAGGCACATCACGGCTGCTCAGCCAAGGTGTGCCTTTAATCCAATGTACCGCCCTGCCATGGCTGGGTACATTGCAATGTAGTTACAACTACTGGTGGGATGCATGCGAGGGCCCGGGGGGTGCTGGGGCGGGATGAGGGGAGGGAGAGGAGGCGGAGGTGTGGGAGGACGGGAAGAGGGAGGGGAGGGGCGGGAGGGTGGGGCGTGGTGCGTTAGATAGTGACAGGGAGGGAGTGGCACGTGAGAGTGAGGTGGGGGAGAGCTGGGGGAGTGAGGGGGCGGAGGTGTGGGAGGAGGAACGCGAAGGAGAGGCTGAGGCTTGGGAGCAGGCGGCGCAGCGGTCGACAGCGGTGGCGGGGGCGGCAGAGCATTCGGAGACGAGGGGAGAGTGGTGGGGGATGGGGCCGTACGAGACGGAGCGGGACAGCGAGATCAGGGTAACGCACGCGTTTTGGAGGGAGGGGAGCTGCCGGAACCGTCGGATGAGTGGGACTGGGAGAAGGCAACACGTGCGTTTCAGGAGGAATGGGAGGGGACGGGGTCCCCGAGGGTGGGGCCGGGATGAGCATCAGAGGTGGAACGGGGCTGGGGAGAGGACATGTTGTACACCCCGGGGCGCGCGCGGGATGTGGCGAGCGGTTGGGCAAGGGGGAAAGGATGTTCCTTGCGTCCTTGATGCAGCGCAACAAGTGGCGCAGGCAGCGGCAGCGGCACAGGCTGCGTAAGGCTGCTGAGAACCCCGGTGACCTCCTGATCTCTGAGGCTCTGCTGATGGTGGCGCTTCGATGGTGAAATCAACCATAATTTGTGTTCTCCAGGTTACCTTGGTACTCTTTTGCATCTGCATCTACATCCTCCTGAACCGGCCCCGCAATTCAGGAAACACCATTCTCTTGGTCACTGCCATCGCCCTCTTCACCCTTGCCACTGTCCAAGCTGTCAGTGATAAACCTCGTTCTCGGCGCGGCTGATATCGACGGCATCGATCTCCCTTACGACCAACTTGTCGTTGCAACCAGCGTTGTGTACGTCGTCAACAAGTGCATGCTCATCCCTTCGAATTCCCCGCGGCGTTCTCAAATTGCCCCAGCTTTATCGCTGATGGCTTGGTCGTACGATTCCTTGTTCGATCTCCGCTTTGACTTGGGCTCAACCATCTTTGTCCAGATATACCGCTGCTATGTCGTGTGGAATATCAATATACTCATCACAATCCTGCCCACACTGATGCTCATCGCCGCCACCGGTTAGTGCCCCTCCAATACTGTATCGTTGTCCTTACGCTATTCCCTACCCCAAGTGTTCGGCGTAGTTGGACCTTTCGACTTCAATCTGACTAGGGGTGCTCAATTCTTAACTCGCCCGTCCCGTCCCGTTGAATAATTAATTAATATTTGCTCGGAACAAACAAACTTCAAACTCCGCCACGTTGCAAGGCAACCTCTCTCTGTTTCCTACCTCTAACATGCTGCTCAAACCGTGAAAGTGATCAATAAATTCCTATAATATAAGCTCCTGGGCCAAAGATCTGCCCAGAGAAAATTACATGACATTGTTAACAAGCCGAAAACGTCGGGAAGACAAACAGAGTGCAACTTGATGAGATAATTTTTTCTTTGCCCATGATGGATCCCATACTGTCTATAACACATTTTAGCTCTGCGGTGCTACTCAAATTCGGTGAATGTGGAGCAGAGGGCCGGCCAGTGGGCCACCGGAAATGCTCAGGCTTAGCGGAGTTTGAAATTTGTATGTTCCGAGCAAATACTAATTAATTATTTGATGGGACGGGACGGGCGAGTTAAGAATTGAGCACCCCTACACTGCCTACCCCTTCTTTGCGCTGTCCTTGGCCACAAATGTACTTGTCACCATCCTAACAGGCGAGTACTGCTTTTATTTGGGACATGTTACAGTCAGTTGTAACTGAATTCGCTGCAGCCGGGCGCATCTGGTGGATCTGCCGCCAGTCTCGCGGTGCGTACTCGAAACGGCGGAAGTAACGCCGATATGTATTCACTGTGGCTATCTTTACGTGGCTCGTGTTTGCGACCTCGAGGAGCTCGCTCATGCTTGTCGTTAAACTGTTGCAGAATCGAATCTGGGATGCTATATTCCGCAACCGTGCTAACTTACCTTATCGTCGTCTCCATCCCCCGTCTTTTGATACTCGAGGAGCCGACTTTCCAGGCACTCACACAGATCATGGTTTGCTGTTTATTCAACGCCGCCGGCAGGTCAGCACTCAATTCATACAGGGCATCACACCCACGCTCATCATCGTCCGGGCTGGAATGAATCTGAAGGGTGAGGAAATGCCCATTAGCGACACCCAACGTCCTATCCTTGGCGCGCGGATTGTTCAACCTGATCTCAACAAGGCCAAGTATGAAGAAACAGCAATCAATGGCACTACACCGCAACTGCCTCCGATTCTTTCGGCGTGGATATCTCAACCTGATCTCAACATGCCAGCCATTCCCCAATGTTGAGAAGGGGCAGCCGGATTACGGTTCGGGGAAGACGTGGTCCTTCTGAAAAGGCAGTAAAAGATAGAATAGGGGTGCTCAATCTTAACTCGCCCGTCCCGTCCCGTCGAATAATCAATTAATATTTGCTCGGAACAAACGAACTTCAAACTCCGCCACGTTGCAAGGCAACCTCTCGCTGTTTCCTGCCTCTAACATGCTGCTCGAGCCGTGAAAATGATCAATAAATTCCCATATAAGTTCCTGGGCCAAAGATCTGCCCAGAGAAAATTACATGACATTTGTTAACAAGCCGAAAATGTCGGGAAGACAAACGGACTGCAACTCGATGAGATAATTTTTTCTTTGCCCGCGATGGATCCCATACTGTCTATAACACATTTTAGCCCTGCAGCGCTACTCAAATTTGGTGAGTGTGGGGCAGAGGGCCGGTCAGTGGGCCGCTGGAAATGCTCAGGCTTAGCGGAGTTTGAAATTTGTTTGTTCCGAGCAAATATTAATTGATTATTCGACGGGACGGGACGGGCAAGTTAAGAATTGAGCACCCCTAATACGAATTGAACTAGTCAGATTCGAAGCACTTTGTACAATGTAAATATGTAAATTAACAATTCCAACGGCGATGTTGTACCAAGTTCACGAGTTTGTAGGTAGTACAGAGATGAAACCAGAGTAGGGACAGTGATAAAATGCGAAAATAACCAGGTTGTGCCAAATTCAAGGATGCAGTACCAAGACAAAACCAAAGTAGAGACAGTGAATAAAATAATTGCCAGTTCAGGAGACCGAGCCAGCATTATAGGAAGGCGGGGATGAACGTCCGCTGATCTGCAAAGGAACACTCCTCCTGCTCGATCATTGGAGAATCGTGGCGAGAGTTTCAATACGCCGAAAGCAGGCTTCGAGTCTGCGCAAGTGCTCCGCTACATTGGACACAGGTGATGCAGGCTCTTTCTCATCGATGGGGAAGGGTTGTTCTATGGCAAGGTTCCTCCAGCGTCTTGAGCGGCGCCAAAGAAGGAAGACTATGCTGGAGACTCCAAGGAAGAAAGCTGAACCTCCAACCACACTTCCGATAATGACTGCATTTTGGCTCCTGGAATGAGCAGACACAGTGGACCCAGTACTACCAGTGGATGAACTGGATGGTGACGCTTCAGATCTATAAGGTTGTGTCAGTGCAATCTGAACGGGTCGGCTTTCCAGAATGAAAGACATACTGATATACGAGGGCATCGAAATCAGTGGAGCCACCCTGCTCAGAAATAATGACGAGTTGATGCGAGCCCTTTGGAAGGGATGTGTTACTGTAACCGAGAATACTTCCTTGTCCTTCTGTCTTATATTCAAAACTGCCGACGTCTTTGCCATCGATGTGAAACGCGCAGCTGATTTTGTTCATGGTACCCAAGAAGACCCAAACGCTCGTGCCTGGGAGTAAATTTAACTAGGAATATACTCCAGCATGGACGGAACGCACCCGTGAAAGGAATTGTGATTTGACCAGCAACGGAGGTCACCGTCCCCGCAATCAATTGCTTGAAGTCCGCGTCTGGAGACTCGGGGCAAGCAGTCGAATTGCATCGAATGGGGGCATCATTCGGCTTGTACGTGTCGTACTTCACCACCGGGTCTGTATCGTCGATGGTTTGATTTGTGAGCATCGCCGCATTTCCGCACCAGAAAATGAAAAGCGGGCACAGAAAAGAAAGGCTCGGTTTCATTGTTTGGGGCGATACCTGCAAATGAACAGTAACTGGCGCAAGGGGAACTCAGGATTCGAAATAAGTACATAGGGTCGAAAAGTTTTTTTCGACCCTCGGCGGACCCCCCCTCCCCCCCCCCCCTTCCATATAGGGAAGGAGTTTCCCACCCCTAGCACCGGCCGTCGCCTCCGCTTAGGGCCGCAGCTTAGGATGCCACTGGGGGCGGGCTCGATGGGCAGTTTGACTATCTTACAGTGTAGTAGCAGCTTCCTGGCCATCTAATATACCTCTGGTGTGCTCTTCCTTACACTCCTGTACTATACTGGTCTATCACCCCCACTTTAGCACTGGGCACCAAATTATCATAACCTAGGTGTATATTGGCAGGGAAAAATAGTGGGACTGTATATCCATGATAGTGAGTCTCAAGTTATTTTTTTTGAACATCAGGGAAGGTGGTTGAGCCAACGGAAGGCAAAATCTATGCGTCGTACGTGATCCGGCATTCCATATTAGGAAATTGACCTCCAAGATGGTTCGGGCATCGTACAAACTACCTGACATTGTCCAAACAGTAAATTGAGGGTTTTCAACCCCTTCTAAACAAAAGTATCAAAAAGTTTTTTTCAGCCTCCCCCAGGACCCCCCCCCCCCCCCCCCTCCCCACATACGAAATTTTAATCCCGAGTTCCCCTTGAACTGGCGGACAATTTATAGCCTGAATGTTCAAAGGAAGATGGTAACGCCGCGTGGGACGGAATACCGAGCCATTCTGGGAAAGATTTGGGCTTGCGTGTTGGTACAGAGAGGAAGACCCGGGGCTGTCAATGCGAACAGTCATCGTAACCCGCGCATGTTTCAACAAGCGTGATATCATCCTGATTTACACTGATTTATTAATATCCAGATGCAACAGATGGATGACGGTCATATTGCATTCTGAGTTGGACGCGATGAGAACGGTATATGGCGCCTGCTTCAAAGTAACCTCTGGGCTTGGTGGGCAACTTCTCCAGCTCCAGCAGTGTCATTGGTGTCAGATGCGCCGAGGATATTTGTATACCTCATGTATTAAGCAGATGCCTCGTATCAGTACTATGTACAAGTTTACCATCACCTCAATTTGCCATCTCTTTCTCATCCACTTCAGTCATTGCTCTGAGCCCACCCAATTTGCTTTCATTTTTCTCACATCTATTCCGAGACAAAGACTTTGATCTTGCTTCGATCCCCGTTTGGCTCTAGCCGACTCCACTTTATCAACGTGCCCCTCCATTTGGAACCATCACAACTCAGCAAGGCCCAAAATCGCGCTCAAGACCCGCTTAAAAGGCAGGTCGCGCTAACGTCTGCGCTTTGCTTCCTCCCACCATCATCCCACTATTCCCCATTGCTAAACGACCTTCCTCAAGCCCTCCACAAGATAATAACTCGTATCTTAAGCAGATGTAGTGGTTTCATTTGTACATGTTTGTGCTTCCGAATCTACCCCGTTTGTCTTCTTCATTGCGCAAGCGGGTTCCCATTTAATTTTATCTTGGGCAGCTGACCCATTCCATCAAGTATCACCCTCGGTCCAGGAAACTGGACACGCCACTGGGGTATTTTCGACCTCTCCGATCAGCCGCGCGGCTTCTGTTCAAAAGGCATGGTCTCCTGCGACGCCTTATTTCTTCGCAACCTCCATCATCTTTTCCCATATTCCATCCCTCCATTGCTCTGCCTGTCACTCTCTTTATAAAATTAAGCCTGTCCATCTGAAGCCTTTTCAAACTTTGCCATCTCCGCAGCCTGTCGATCAGCTTCTAACGGTCTAACCGCTTTCGTAGATCTCTCTCCAGGCTCTCATACTGTGTCTGTCCGGATCCGGCTTCACAGCATATCTATGGAACACTGCAAAGCTCTGTCTTGAATGCTCAGTTCAACACTCAAAGCTCGGAATTCATTTTGTTGTGAATTACAGGCTCCTTTGCTCAATTCTCAACTGGACATTGACATTCAACTGGGTCGAATCTGCACCATGACCGAAGGAAGGGGATGCGAGGCCGCAAGCGGCCGAGCAGCCGCTTGTACAATTTCATTTTTGTGCTGTCTCTGCAACCAATTCAAACTTCCCCTAGAACCCTAGGATGATGCAAGAGTCCCACCGCCGCCGCAATATGCATTCACTCACCTTCACTCCGAGGTCGACATCGCACTTTGATTTGCATGATGTTACCATGGCCGTCACATCGTCCAACTCGAGGTACACCCGGTCTGCTCAATATACTCCGATGTCAATTTCGCGCAGGTTACAGCAGATGGCAGTACCGAAGGCGCAAATCAGAAAATTGCTGTTTTGAGCATTTTCTGATCCCCGCAACAGATTCCCCTGTATCTCGATGAGTTCTGCACGGATCAAGATAAGACATAGCTAGATAATTCGGGGTAATTCGTGCGCAATTAGGGATAGAAAAAGTCTCAAAAATATGCTTTAGTTGGTGAGCTGGGTCTGGGGGTGATTTTGGGGGGTCAATTCAGTCTACCGGTATCTAGGCATGTTCAAATGACCTAGATTTTGTGAGGGAAGAGTTTTATGCATTCTGAAAGTCATGATAGAGTCGCAATCTTCAATATCCTAGTTTATCGTGCTTGCAATGACATTGAGACAATGGCAATACACTGTAATCAGGAAATATTGTGATATTTGAATCCATTGCTGAACTCTTTGCAAATCTGATTCTATCACATCTTTCAAAATGTATCAAAGCCTTACCTGACGAAAATCCACATCATTTGGATGTGTCTAGATGCCTTTAAACTGCAGTCATCCGCAAAATTGTCCTTTAAACCAATGTCGCTAAATATACAATATTCTTTCAACTTTTTTTATATCAATAATTCCGCATAGATTAGCTGAGTATTTCCATCTAGGTCGTATGTGAATCAGTGCAGAACTCATTGAGATATTGGGGATTCATTGAAAACATCCCAAAACAGAAAGTTCTTGATCCGTGCCTTTGGTAATGCCAATTGCTGTAAACAGGGAATTGGAGGGCTAGTCCAATGTGCATTGCAATTGAGTGTCCTCCACCAGTGTTTTGTTCAAGTGCGCTATGTGCTTCAAGGTCGGTGTCTATTGTTCTTGCCCTGTCTTGACAACGTACTGATGCTGCATTTACCCAAGAACATTTAGTTCTCTGCCTGGATGAAAATGAGTCTGCATTCAGTGAGGACCGAGCCTGAACTATGCTGCATGTGCTGAATCCACCTTCCAGCCCAGGCCTGCATCAATTCAATGGCCATTTCTAGCGAGCGTGTGGTATGGGCACCCTTCTAATCTTCTTCTCCATTTTACTGAGGCGGTCCACAGACTATTGCACGATTATCCTACATGCTGGCTGGCATATACGCAACTCCACCCTCTCAAATTCAGTCTCTTCTGATCTGAGGGGCGCACTGGTGTGTGATACCATCTCCGATGTAGAGTGCGATTCTGGCATGATTCGCTTTCATTGAAATTTACAGAATTCTGCTCATCTCAAAGTACGTCTCATCTGTACACTTTATTTGGCACCTCACTGACACAGTTAACAGTCCTACTTCAATTGCCGCCTGAAAAATGATATCTGGCGCTGGCGCTCCAGCGATGGTATGGCCTGTGCTTGTGTTGTACTAACAAAGGGGCTCCCATGGTATACAAGTCAACAGGTGCGACATTGCGCACAACCACACCACCTTTATAATTTTTATTTTCGATGTCTCAAAGCTCGCCTGGCCAGTTTGTCACTCTGGCGCAATTTCATTCCCCAGTGCAGTATCATATTGTTACGTTTGCCAGTCAGTAGAATAGGCACCAGATAAACAAACCAGAAGCACCACACCTCAGCCATGGAATTATATGGTGCATGGGCCATGAAGCACACAAACTGGGCAGGGATATGCTCCACCGCATTGACTGTCTCTGCCCAAATCTCGTCCCAAACATCCAAATCAATTTCATAGTCCTCTGACCCAACATTGAGATGTTTGAATTTGCCACTCCAGAGTTTTTACCAAATTTGGTATGATGTTCTCAAAGAACAAATGCATGATATCCCACGGATAAGAGCGTGCAAAGTCCAGTGAGCCAACATGGAAGACCATTGACGCCTTCATGGAATGTGAGCTGTTTCCGATCCTTCACCAGTTTCAGCGTCTGGAGGTGATTTGTAATGCTGATAAAATTGTTGTGATGGTGCAAGGGGAGATTTGTTGGATTCCAAGAACAACGAGGTTCGCCCGGAAGATCTGGATGGGTGAGCGGAATATAATAGATCATGTCACCGCCGGAAATATTCCGGTTGCCCTTCATTTTGCAAGAATGGCAGAAACAGAAGGCATTGTGGCCCTTTGTATTCAGCAGCTTCTCAACCGCGAGAATGTTGCCCATGCCAAAAATTGTGTAGGCATGGAGGTCAAAGACGGTGGTGGAGACGCAATTGTACATGGGAATGCGGGCTGCGAGTAGCACACATTCGTCTTCAAAGGAACAAGGAAGCTGTGGTAATTTTTCAGTGTGCGCAGGCCAGGGATGACACCAACACAGATTTCTCTTGACAAATGAGTGCAGACTGCCGGCCAAATGTTGTAATTCTGCAAGAGGATAGGAGTCGCAGAAGGGCCTTTGGGTCAGCGGTCAAACAGAAGGTAGCAATCCATGCAGACTCTGAGGGCAATATTGTACTTTCCTAAGAAGTAGTAGTGTGCAAGCTCCCTGCCATCAACGGTGACCTTTGTTTTATGAAGGTTCTGATAGTGAATACCATCAAACACATCCAATACCTCATCACGGCGGCTTTGGTAACGGTGCCGATGGAGGAGCTCTTCAACTGTCTTTGGATTGGAGAAGAGGCCCTGCAGGCAAGGGATAAGGGGCAAGTAGCAAAAGAGTTGATGAAGCGTGCCAGCTGGTGTATAGTGTGTTTCCTGACAGTCTGGATAGGGACAATGAGAGAGATTGGAATGCTGCGAGGTATAGGCAATGCAGGAGTTGGGACAGCAATGAAACCAAAGCGGCTCTATGCACGTGGGAAGCGCTATGCGGTGGAGAATCACCCATTCTGAGCTTATGTCCATTTTGTGTTTCACATGTGGTTGAATGCAACATGCGACATTTTGGACAGCATGAGCAGCTTGAATGCTCGAATATTGTCGTGATCTTTCTCAGTCAAAACTCTATTGCCTGCAGTACAATCAGAGTTCATGAAAAAAATTAAAAAGCGAGAGACAACATACAGATTTCCCATAACTCTCGCTCATTCTCTGGAAACAACATCTCATCCAGTTCTCGCTCCATTTCATCAAGTCTTTTGGGAGTCTCTTTGTGGAGATCTTCATCAAATTCGATCCAATCAACAAGCCAGTTGTCAGAGGCGTTGGAGAGGTCAGAGTTTGGAGGTGCAGACTCAGTGTCAGCAACGGCCTCTGGGTCGGCTAAACAGTGAGTAACCCGACGAGAACCCCAACCAGGATAAACCCGATAGACGCTAGTAGCTCATGTGTTCCCCGAGCAGTAGGACCAGTCATACGGCGTCCTCCCTAGGAGGCCGTATGTCGTAGGTCGGGATGCGAGGCGGAACCCGGAACGAGTTGAAGAGGGTGTGATATCCACTCAGGTATACAACCTGGGGCGTGGATATAACCCGTAGTACGGTGCGAAGGAAGCGGGGCAGGGTGGAGACAATGCCTATGTCAAGCCAAGGTAGAAGCCTGAGATTAGACGAGGTAGAATCTACTGTACATGAAGATTCTACCGTGCTTATATAGGCTTCTAATGAATTAAAGCGATCACGGTCAATCGCGATCAGTTCCTGCACTGTAGCATTAAGGAGCATTAATGCTGATGCTCCTGGACTCCTCTGTGTTGGTTTCCGTGGCGTCGGTGGACCTAGGAGACCCGATGTTCGGGTTTCCTAGTCCTAAGTGTCAACGTATCCAGTGGTTCAAACCCCGATCGGGTTTGCCACCACTCCTGTACTTCGTGTACTCTTCTATGTCCACCTCAGTAGGCCACTTTTTCGCGAAATGTCCGGTATATAGCCCACGGGCGCTTCGCGAAGTTTCTGGGCAACCCTCAAAGGGTAGTCGACGGGTTGTGTTTGTACTGGAGGCTTATGGGCAGCATTCCGGCGCCGTCACAGCCATCAGTACGATGCTCGACAGCCGCACGGCGACCATTCCGCGTGAATCGGACTGCCCGGCATCTCGGTGATAATTGCCAAAAAGAGAAACAAAAGTAATTTAATAGGGTATTAATGGGGGCGCGCCGCCGTCGCTCCCCACGCAGCCTCTGCCTACATCTAGCCCATCTTAAATGTATCACTAGCAGTGCTCCTTCCCCATCATGTGCGCCCTGCCCACAGCAGGCAGCAAACACGTGTGCGTGCACCGTGCACAATCCGCACGCCATGTTATACGGTGCGCCCGCCCGGATCGACCGGGGGCAGCGTAGGAGTGAGCAAAGGTCGGGTAGAGCCTGCCGACGTCCCGTAAAAACCCGGCTCGTGGCGCGCGCACTGTCATTTCTGAAATCAGGGCGCGCCGCCCTCCCGCCGCTGCGGGGCGATTGTGAGCGGGTGGGGTGCGCTTGTGCTATATCACGGGCGTGGGCCATATGTGGACGTCTGGGAAGCCTGGCCTGGGTCGGGCAAGTCCCTGCTGCACGTGTGCGTGTCCGTATTTACGGTGTAATGGAATTCGGGCAGGGGCGCACCCCTGCTACGGCGCACACGGCGTGCATGGTGGATGCAGCGTATCATGGGCGCGGGCCGTGCACAGCCTAGCCTTGTCGGGAAAGGTCACTGCTGCCCGTGCAGGTGCTGGTATTTACGAAATCGGGCAGGGGCGCCCTCCTGCCGCTGGTGGGTGGAGCGGAGCGCTTGTGCCGCATTACAGGCATGGGCGGTATGTGGATGTCGTGGGCAGCCAGTCCCACGCTAAGGTAACTGCTGCACGCGTGTGTGTCAGTATTTATGGTGTAACGGAATTCGGGTGAGAGCACACCCCCGCCGTCGCGCACATGACGGATGCAGCGTATTACATCTACCAGGCGAGGTGGCAAGTTTGGCGAGTGGGAGTCGGGCATACGGGGTGCAGATGCCCACAGCAGGCAGCAGATGTGGCACGGGGTAGGGTCAGGGATAAAAGCGGTGTGTGCTGGGCACGGGACGAATGTGCACCTGTCAAGTGCATGCAGCTTGAAACGTAGATACGGAATCAAGTGGGCATATGATCCCGGGCGGGTACTGTTGGGCCGGCTGAATGCGAAAGAGAACACAAAAAATGTGACGCACCTGATATTTAAGGCCTTCAAATACCCTCGGATACCCTCCTCAATGCATCAGTGAATATCCCCATGTCAAATACAAGAATAACCGGAACACATAGGCCTGCGGTTGTCGTAGAGGCTGAGTATTTGCCCGATGTTGCTCATGCCAGCGTGGCAATTTGTCGGAATGCATCCACGGTGCATCAGCGTCCGAAAAGCCGGGTAAAAGTCAAGTTAAAGAGTTGAAAGTCACTAGGCGAGTTTTTGGTGCCGAAATGGGGGATCCAGAGCGAGTAGCGTTGGTGTAAAGTATGGGCGAGTGGTGGGAAGAGACGAAAGGAAGCACGCACTGCCACTGATTGGCAGGTTTACCATGCCGGATTTAGAAGAAGACAAGATCAAACCGCCGAAACCGCATATTTCAAACACAAAACTGGATATCTTCTCAGTAATGACCCCCAAGAAGTAAATCACAGGTATGTATGTATTTTTTGGAGAAGAAATTAGGTCTCTACCATTTTTTCTTATGGGGCATTCACTCAAATACCATTCCCAGGAGAAATAAACCATTCTGTGCCAGGATTTGTGTGTACGGCTGGAGTTTTGCAAAATAGGAGTTCAGGTAGTATATAGGACCTCTGAAAAAATTATTTGACGATGGGGAGTGGGCCTACGAGATGTTTTAGCCGAGTTTGTCTGGATATAGATGCCACTATTTCGTGTGATTGACCCACATTCAGGGTGTTATATCTTGTGGAAAGGGATTTCTGTATGATATCTTCAATCTGAGACTGAATTTGGATTGATCAGACGACTTTTATTTTTCACTCAAAATCACCTTGTTTGGGAATTTGCGAGACATAGGAGGGTTGAATACCATGCTCGCTGTCCTAGGAGCAAAGAAAAATGTTGTATGAATATGAAACAATCGAAAGATCTGGGGTATTTAAGACACCAGAGCTCCAATTTGCAAAACATTGAGAAAATGGATCACTGACTCACCACTGGTTCAATAAATTCAGGTGCAACCGCACTTTAGCTTGGCTTTCGAGACCTCAATCCAGGATATTTCCCTGCCATCTTCAAAAGCCAATGCAATTTTGACAAATGTTGTTCATATAGTTTGTATGTATCCCATAGGCATTTTAGAGCATTTTTAACATGCGTGCGCATACCTATATGAACGAACTTTTGTCGAAAGTTGAAGATTTGGCCGAGGTTCGAGCTGTACAAGCAATAAAATATTCTGTGCTCAATGGTTTTGGGTAAATCTTGAATATATGGTTGATATAGGATATTAGTACTGACCGGGGGCAGCGATCAACTGGAAATACAAGCAGTAAGCCAACGAGGTTCAAAGTTTCATTTGTTTCGGGCATTTCCGATAACGGTCCGGGGCGCCGCGCCAATGAGATCGCGCGATCAAACTGGGCGCTTGCACTCGGAATTTAGGCGCCAGCTTCAAAAATCAGCGCAAACCAATGTATTTCATTGCAAACTCATGTATTAATGTGCATAGAACCATGTAATCTATGCAAGTATCGATCCTTCAACTATCTACACTCAATTCCATCGATCATCCACCCCTATCCCGACCGATTGCACTCACGCACACGAGGGAAAGCACGTCCGAGGTGTGATTTGCCGGCACGGTGTAAGAGGAGCATGAGGGTGGAGTGAACAGTCGAGAAGCGCACGCGTGAGTAAGTCGAGCGGAGTGCAGCGGCCGAGTTGTCGCCGGGAAACGAGTGGCTCAATGACATCCAGTGGATGTGGATCGACACATCGTTGCGGCGCGGCGTGCCCGGGTGCGACAGAGTGGAGGGCACCCGCGCAAGGCAGCGTTCGCACTCTGCTCACATCCTGTTGCACGCCCCGTGGCCATGGCACGAGCGTACACAGCTCGTTCAGGCGAGGGCTGCGATGGCAACGAACGGGAGGGAGGGGTGCAAGTGGTGTGCTGTGGCAGCAGGGGAATAGGTGCGCGGGGCGGAATGTAGGCACAAGCAAGCGGCGCGCACGGAGGGCGGGAGCATGTGGGCAAGCTAGTAGTGCCGAAGCGCGCCAGCGGAGCGGGCAGTGCACACAGGGCAGTACGAGAGTTGCTGTTCGCTGGGTGCAGGGTAGAGCGGGAGGTACAACGAGCGAGCGAATGGTGGGCAGAGTGGATTGCGCTGTGATTTGCAGTTGTGAGGGGGCGTGCGGATTGTGGGCCAGCAGGGGAGCCGGGCAGGGGCGAACGGTGCTGCAGCATGAACGAGCGTATGCTACATGCTCCAGCGCGAGCACACCGTGCACATACAACGGGCGGGGAGCGGGATTGGGTGCGGTGCTGGAAACGGAGGTGTGCAGCAACATTGAGCGGCGCAAAAGCAGGAGCACCACGGGGCAAGCTGGATGATGCGGGGGGACGAGGAACCAAGGGCATGCAGGCAGCGGGTCAGGCGAGCGCTAGGGCCGGAGCGCTACTGGGCGTGGTGAGTGCGCGCAGGGGTGCGGATGTAGCGGGACACACAGAGCAGCCGGGAGCGGGTGTAGGGCGGCGGAGCAGGCACGAGACAGTGCGAGGCAGGTCCGCAGGATGCCCACACACGGCATAACTGTGCGTGCTCGCGGATAAAGGCCAGCGCGCGCGCAGCTTGTTCAAGCACTGCGGTGAGATCTATTCTATGCGGACAGTAGCATGAGTTTTGGTGTCGTGGCACAGCGTCTGACCGATAACACATACCTACCGGGTGTATGAACAGACAAGAGCGTACAAATCAAGAAAAAAGCGGCTGAAAGGAAAGCCGTGCTGCAGCGCAATAAAACGACGAAGAAGGGACCGCGGGCATAAGGTCGAATACAATTTATTTGTATCTAGGTGGATTGTGGAAGAATTGAGGGCGCAGGGTAGCGGCAAGCGAGGGCAGGAGCAAAAACAGGGGGAAATTTGGCGGCGCTGAGGAAGCCGAAATCGAGCGGCTAGAGTATCATTGAAGAGCAGAATAGACGCCGAATAAGGCCTGTTATGGTCTAGTATGCGGCGGGGGCAGCCTGAGGATGAGCGGGCGGCAGAGCCAGCGAGCGGCGGTGGTGGCGGGAGGAAAGCAGACGTCACATATGTGACGAGTGTGATGTTGGGAACTCCCGGCCGTGACGGCAACCTCAGAATGATGGCTTGATGCAGTTTGATGGTGCCCAGCCGCCGAAACGGCCGCCTGATGCCCCACATGACCCTGGGCAGGTGCCCAGAAACTTCGCGAAGTACCCCTGGGCTACGGCCCACTTTTTTCGCGAAGGTCTAACTTAATGGGCTGCTATGTCAGCCCTTGGTGCGTCCAGGGACTAGAGTCCGCCTGTACGGGTTCCTAGTCCCTAACGTCTTCTGTATCCCGTGGCGCAGACTCCCCGAGTCTGCGGCTTTAGAATCCGAGGCCGGGTTTCAACCGTGAGAAGGTCACGTGGTGGTATCATGAGAGTCCCGTGCCGCTAAGACACGTCTGTATCCATACAGATGCGTCGCACGAAAAAGTAGAACCCGGGCGATTCATGACACTCAGAGTCGGAACTGGTAGAAGCTGATGAGTCAAGATCCATGGTATCATCAGGCTCAGGTGACTCTTGCATGGCTGGGCCATGGCCATAATCGATATCCATGGAATCATCAGGCAGAAGGGGGTCTGGATGAGCTATAGTGTCATCAGGAGTGAAAGAGTGCGACTCTGAGAGATCTGTTGTGCTCTCAGACTCAGAGGGGAGCTGCCCAGATGCCTCTGTGCGCCGATAGTGTTTGCAGCGGGTGCTTTTGGCGAGCTGCTTGCCACATGTCAGCTTGCAACGGCAAATCTTTTTCTTTGACTTGGGCATGACAGAGTGCACTGCAGAACTAGTTTGAGGGCTAATAAGCATCTCTCAGACTGCAAGCCAATGACTGGGACCAACAGTGTGTAGCCGAGATTCCAATCAGCTGAGACAAGGAGATGATGCCTGAGGCCTGGCTCAAGCCTTGGATATTCAAAGAGACATAATCTAACAAGACAAATCTTGGATATGGGTTGAGTCCTACCAAGACGTAGCAAGTATGGGAAAGCTTTAAAGCCAATTGAGCATCCAAGAGGAAGTGAAGAAAGGAAGCAAAGAAGCAAAGGACCGTATCACGATGAATGCCGGGTGCACCGGCATCCCACATCAGATGCACATTCGATAAGATCACAGGATGTTGAAAATAGTTGCACATACTGGGATTCAGTACTATGGTCATTTCAAATTTAGTACCTCAAAGATACTAATTTGAAGTCACCTAACAATTAGTGCATCCGAGCTACTAATTTGAAGTCACCCAACAATTAGTGCATCCGAGCTACTAAAGTAGCCCAAAATGCACTAATTCACACAGTACTGCATATTAGTATGCAAATCAAAATTAGTAGGTGGGTACTACATTCAAGTGCAAATACTTCCCGCAGTGTGATGTTATTCTCCGGTCAATCATTCCATCCACGCACGTGCTATGAAGCGAAGGAAAACAGCCCACAGCTATGTTATCCGACCGCTAGCATGGGTAGAATGCATGCTGACACACAAAACCGGAGAAACTGCGGAAAATCGATGCCCTGACCGACCCAGTCATCATGTACATCGTTGGAGCGGTGTCGCGGCACATGCGCGTGTACTGGAACTGAGATCTGGAGATGTGCCCCGGTGCCGGCAGAATTGAGTCAGACACGGAAGGGGCGGAGTGCAGAAGAAGATGCATTAGTGACGGTGAAATGGTGCACTAGGGTGCAGCCGTGTAATCTAATGAAATCAACTAGAGAGTGAAGCGAGCTAGTCACTAATCACAATCCAACCAAAATTAAAACAAAACACTGATCCGATCCTAATGCTCGTGTGTGTGTGTTCGGGGAAGTAGGGTATGTATCACCCATCAAGAGGGTGTGCAAAGGTTTTATAAGACTCTGTTTCAATAGCAAACTATGTGGTTTAAGCACGGTTATGCTGGGGTAGCAGGGACTTCATGCCAACAGGATATCAAGACTCAAGTAAACCTTAGACTGTTCAATTCTTCAGTTTCTTTGTGAGTGGCAGAACCTAACACTCCTGGCAACTAGCCAAGAAGCAGAAGGTAGGGCAGACTATCAACAGACAGACACTACTTCAATATCAACTTTAACTGCATGAATGGCGGTGGTATCAACGAAACGAGAGCAGTTACACAGAAGGTGGGGGCTGGGCTAATTGCGCGTACGGTTACACTGAAGGCGGCGGTCTCACTTCTATTAACAAGTCTTAACCTGGAGGCCTAAAGCGCTGCTACAGGAGACAAGTTGAATAGGTTGAACGAGGGCTCTTATATCAATGCAGTGGTAGTCTTTTCGACATCCCATATCTTTTAATCTTTTCTGTGCGTCTTCAAATCTGTCTGATATCTTTTCACAAATCTAGAGTCTACTATATTCCCCGTATATCTGGGTGGATAGTTTACTGGCTAATACAGAGTACACAGCTGGCTTTTATACATTTCAGAGAGAAGTAAAGGAGATAGACGGAATGAATAGGAACAATAAAGGGTGGGAGCCCGAGTAGTGAATGGCCAATGGCGTAGAAGACATTCTCAACCATGGGTATTATGACCTGCTACCGGGGCTAGTCCACATGTATTTCTCTAGCACGCCATAAGATGTGCTTAGTTGTCTTGGTTTCTATCTTTCTGACTGAGCAAGTCAGTCTTTAGTCATTGCTGAGTGGTCAAGTCAGTCTTAGTCAATTCCTATTCAACTTCTGTATCAGTCCCGTACTTCACAAGCTCAGTGGAACTCATAGTACATATCAAGCAAATTGACAAAATAGCACGGCACTATACTGGTGGACCAGTATAGTGACCAGTGAAATATAGCACGGCGCTATTCTGTAGTGCCAATCCTCATCAATCATATCAGTAAATCCTTGATGCGAGGCCCGCATCTTTCTAACAGCCAGATCTACCCGAGTAACCACAGTGATGGTCAACTCAGTAACATGTCTTCATCTCAATCTAATCAGTTGGTCTTATACACAAAATGGCGCGGTGCTATATCTCTGCCAGCCCTAATGTGGTTGTACCAATCCTGACTTCATATATCTTGTTTTAATAGTCATCAGACTATTCAGAGGCCGTTGAGGCGGCAAGTCAATAATTCTGAGTAGTTCCCTGATGTTTCACCTCCAGCGCATAAGATAATGGTTTACCGCCACCATCTATAGCTCAGTGTAGAATATCATAGTCAGGACGTAACAGCCTTTTGGGCTGCCTTGTCAAGTCTACTCAATCCTTCATAGTTGATTTGTTACACTGACTTTCGGCCATCAATAGTGTAGCCTACTACCCCAGGGAGGGTGTACGCTCATAATCTAATGCCTCACTTCTGCCCGCTAATAGGTTCAAAATGAAATAAAAACTGGTGTTTTCATGCATGTTTTGGTACACGCCCTATCAACGGGGTGCAAGGGCTGTGGACGAAGGGGAGAGTTAGCTGGGTCCAGGGAGAGGGAAGGACAGACCTATGCTTGTGCACTGAAATCTTGCTCATATTACGTGCTGTTTGCGGGTGTTAATATCTGAGGACATAGGAGATCTCATTTCGATGTTATGCAGGCCTGCCTGCGGCCGTTTGCAGTTCGCTCTTCTGCATGGGCCAGACTCTCCCGGTCCGCGACCCCGACAACCTTGACTAGACTTGGTAGACGGAACTTTGCAGCACCTTCAGAAGAAAGCCACCAAGAAAACAATACTGCGCGCGACCTGGAAAGCGCGTCGTCCTCAGATTCCGCTGATCGCCCTGCCGGTGGCTTGGATAGCATACTGGGAGCGGCACGTGAACATGACACGCTCGCCAGGGAGGTAGCTTTGGACGAAATCCTTGGTCCCCCTGGCCCGTTCCGCCGACAAGATCTCGATGTTAAACTGGAGGAAATTGCAACTTTTAACAATCTGCGGAAAAAGCATTGTTTACGGGCCAACCAGAAGTGGGATATCGAGTGCGCAATTAAGCGCAGCGAGTCTGCGGACCGCAAAGCGGCCAAAAACAACCAAAAATGCCCAAAACAGCGAAAAAATGGCAAAATGGCCACTTTGCGGTCTCTGTAGTGAGTTATTGCCTGTATCTTTTTCATGATTCAACCTAGTGAGTTGCTTAATACATCCCAGGCTACAATTTGGGTGATTTAGATCTTCTCCAAAAATGTTATTTATCAAGCTTGAACCTGCCAAAAAATATGTATAATACATGTTCCATATTCGGCATCTTCTGATGGAAGGAAGGAAGGAAGGATGTATTACTGCGGAGGTCCCAATTAGGAACAAGCAGGTACTGTACCAATGATGGCACATCAAGGTACTATGATGTGATCAACATATGTACAATGCTGATGCCGCCTCTCTCGCCAATGTGACATCTTAGTTTGGCTCAAAATCCTAAGTGGTTCCCGAATTACAACCAGGTTATGACAGAATGGGGGTGCACATTTTTTGTGACACACTGTACAAATATGATACGGGCCCGGAGCACTGAATAAGTACGATATGAATATGAATACGATACACCATTTGGCGTATCGTATTCATATTTGGCCAGCACTATAAATTAAATGACAATGCGGCCTTACCCCCCTCATTGATTTTATGCATGAATTATCTCATTGATGGAGAGAAGGCCAGAATGGTTATTGCGGAAGAGTTGGGTATTGATGACTTTTGAAACCAAGAACACGTTATTGACATGTTTGTATATACATACCATTGTTTCAGTGGTTGCGATATAAAAAGGGACACGGCAAGACAGTACATACTGACTACTGATACACGGCTGCAAGTAACGAAGACACTTTGCTTCTGGATTTTCTCCATTGCGTTCCTGCACCAAGATATTTTCAACGGTAAAGGGATGCTTCGTTTAGCTATAGAAGACTCTGCCGTAAGAAAGTTTTTTCACTTCCATAGACTCGTCAGCGAGTCTGGACTCTGAACGGGAAACAGAGATTGAACCTTACCGAGCAAATTGTTTGAGTTTTCTATATCCATCCCTAGGTGCCTAGCAAAGTTGGCGAGATCCTCATATGCATAACGGGAGCAGAGAGAGCAAGAATCGATTATGGCGCAGATGGCTGGTGGGATACTGAGGATCTCTGCTTTCACCAGGTCGTGATCTGGAACGACTAACCCCTTCGCTGCCACGCCTTCCATGTGATCGTGGAACCAGCGCAGGGGAACAGCACGGAAATTGTATTTGTCGGGTGCACCGTCCTGATACTCGCGAGGCCCACACCGTTTGCCATGCTTGCCCGCTATTGCCCACCAGATGTAAACGTCCGTGGTTTCCGTGTTTTGAATCAGTGGGTGGACCAAGTCCAATATTTCGTCGGGGCCGCCGATCGAGAACGCCCCTCTCGGTTTCTTTGCGTTGTGCATGACAATTTTCTTTGCATTGAGTCCGCACAAATGATGAAATTCCGCAAGTTTGTTGGCATTTGCCCAGGTCATGAGTTCCATTTCCGGGAAGGTGGCTAGTGCACGCTGGGAAGGAGAGCGCAACGCACAGAGGGCCGCCTGGCGAACGACCCAGGGTTTGGAACAGATTCGCGCAATCGCAAATAATCTGTACGGCTGTGCCTCGATAAGGGTGGGATTGTCCAACATCTGGGAAAGCAATCCTTGCACATGCACAAGCTGATATTTCTCTGCAGCTTCGTATGTGGCGACGAACACGTCAAGGTGTCGAGCGTGCAAGGTGTACTGGGACACAGACACGGGAGGGTACGCAAGAGTGAGCAATAAATGGAGGACAGCCTGGGGTTCGGGGAGGATTGAGACCGGCTTCCCGTCCCTCGGCTCATTACAACCATCTCGCGCGGCCGTAAACATATCGTCGAAGCTGCTAGAACCGAATTTGAGGATATCTACGTGCACATGAAAGTCGAAGCCGTCGGAGGACCTAAGGATAAAGTCTGCCGGCGGATTGGGGCCCCCAGCGTATCCGGAGAACGGTGTGGGGGCATCGTGAAAGCCAGCCGACATCGGGGTAGAAAAGATCTCCACTTTGTGTACACCGCCTCGTGGTCCCGAAGCTGTGGAATTTCGTGGGACTCTGAGCGGTGATAAAAAGGCGAGTACTTAGGTCGTGGTTGAATTGTTGAAATTGTGGTTGGTTGAAGTGCTTGAATTGAATTGCAGTGCAGTGACCGTACTGGATACATGGAGCATTCTTCCCCTCTCTCTGGACCAGATTTTCCACGAAATACAAGAAATACTGACCTGTAGTTGAGATTGCCAAACCGGGAGCGGCTGTTTGCGGGTGTTAATATCTGAGGACATAGGAGATCTTATTTTCGATGTTATGCAGGCCTGCCTGCGGCCGTTTGCGGTTCGCTCTTCTGCATGGGCCAGACTCTCCCGGTCCGCGACCCCGACAACCTTGACTAGACTTGGTAGACGGAACTTTGCAGCACCTTCCGAAGAAAGCCACCAAGAAAATGATACTGCGCGCGGCCTGGAAAGCGCGTCGTCCTCAGATTCCGCTGATCACCCTGCCGGTGGCTTGGATAGCATACTGGGAGCGGCGCGTGAACATGACACGCTCGCCGGGGAGGTAGCTTTGGACGAAATCTTTGGTCCCCCTGGCCCGTTCCGCCGACAAGATTTCGACGTCGAACTGGAGGAAATTGCAACTTTTAACGATCTGCGGAAAAAGCATCGTTTACGGGCCAACCAGAAGTGGGATATCGGGGGCGCAATTAAGCGCCGCGAGTCTGCGACACGTACGTGTTCTGCCGCGTTTCTTCGCGCTGTCGACCTCATCTTCCTTCATTCAGCCTTTGAAAATCCCGCGTTGGATCCCAGTACACAGTCCGAACACGAATCTTCCGGCTCCCCCGCTCCACGGCCCACACGGCCGAAGAAGTGCTTTACCTGCGGGGGTGCGCATCGCCAAGGTTCTTCCCATTTTTGTAAGGAAATCCTCAAGCTCATCTGACGATCCAGCGGACTGCCCGAAGGCCAAATGCTACAAGTGCGGCGACAGTATGTGTTCTGTCGCGTCTTCCACGCCGTTGATCTCTGATCTTCCCTTAGTCGGTCATATTTCCGATAATTGCCCCCGTGGGCAGCGCGTCTGCCTTAATTGCAAGCAGCCCGGACACGAATATTCTGCGTGCCCCTCTCGACGCACTACACAGCTCAGGAGTCGCTCTTCCGGGGGCGGGTTTAAAGGTCCGTCCCTTCAACTCTGTCATTTGCGAATTCCCAAGCTCACTCTAAGGTTCAGGGGAATCCATCAATAAGCCAGAGGTGGCCCTTGCGAAGTTACAGGAAGTATTGGGGCATGTGGCCACCAAGATTCCAACTGAGGACGACGCAGCACTGACGCAGCGCGTCTGCCATAATTGCAAGCAGCCTGGACACGAATATGCTGCGTGCCCCTCTCGACGCACTACACAGGCGAAGAATCGCTTTTCCGGGGCCGAGGTTGACGGTCCGTCCCTTCAACTCTGTCATTTGCGAATTCTCAAGCTCACTCTACGGGTCAGGGGAATCCGCCAAGCAAAATGTCCTTGCGAGATTACAGCAAGCATTGGACGTCAAGGATGAGGCCACCGAGATTCCAACTGCGGACGACGACGCAGCACCGACGCTGGCCCGCCAGGGGGTGCCCAAATGCTACATGTGCGGCGAAAGTACGTCCTCCGTCGCGTCTTGCACGCCGTTGACCGCCCATCTCATCTCCCCTCAGTGGGCCATATCTCCGACAATTGCCCCTGGGGGCAGCGCGTCTGCCATAAATGCAAGCAGCCCGGACACGAATATGCTGCGTGCCCCACTCGCAGGCCGCGCGTCTGCTATCATTGCAAGCAACCCGGACACGAATATGCTGCGTGCCCCGCTCGAGGCACTGCACCGGCGAAGGATCGCGCGTCCGAGGGCGAGGTTGGAGGTCGGTCCCTTCAGCTGTGTCATGGGGATGAATTCTCAAGCTCACTCTACGACTCAGGGGAATCCGTCAATGAGCAAGAGGAGGCCCTTGCGAATCACGAGGCGGCCCTTGCGGAGTTAGGGAAAATGTTGGGCATGAAGGATGAGCCCGCCAAGATCCCAACTGAGGACGACGACGCAGCACTGACGCTGGCACGCCCGCCGCCCTCCCTGGTCTTCGGGCAACGCGCCGCAAAACGGTTCGAGGCCGCGCGCGCCTGGCCCCCGCCCCCCAAATCGTCGCGCTTCGCGGAAACGCGCGGTCCGGCCCCGTGGCTCACACAATTCATTGGTGGGGTGCCCGCCCCCTCGCCGCCGGCGCTCCCTATGGCGTCCGTCGTGCTCATGCCGCTGCCGCCGTTCACCACGCTCGCGGATGTGAGCCGCATCGCATTGCGCGCGGGGGCCGCGCCCGGCGACGTCATGGGCGTCAAGCTGTGGGTGAGCAGCAAGCGGGAGCGGGGCGATTCAGCCTCGGCGCAACACACCGCCGCCACCGACGAGGAGGATAAAGATAAATTGACCAGCAAAAATAAGCCGACCGGCGAAAACGAGGATTTCCGTGTCGACTGGACCCTGGGCGCGGTAAGTCCCGTCCTCGTTTCTATTTCTCATATTTGCGAATCCCCCCGCCGCCGATACTTGTTTACTGACGCAATTGCGCCTATATATATAGACGATTAACTTCCGCACGGCCGAGCTCGCGCGCGCGTTCCGGGCGACGCCGCTCCTGCTCGAGGCGCACCAGCCCCGGCCCCGGCCGCCGGAACGGCCGCGGGTGCGCGTGCACGTGTCCCCCCCCGCGGAACCTGCGGAGGAGTGGGCGCCGACAAAGCTCGTGAAGATGGCGCAGGGCATCCTGGAGGCGGCGTGGGCTGCGAAGGCGAAGGCGGCGGCGGGTGACGCTGCAACGGCAACGGAGGAGCGCACTGCGGCAGGGCGGGCGGCACCGGCGCCGGCGGACGAGGTCGTCGACTTGCCGCAGCCCGATTCCGCAGCGGGCGCGGGGGACGTGGAGCAGGTGCTGCGCCAGCGCTCGGAGGTGCTCAAGTCGATGTGGGGCCGGCTGGAGACCACGCTGGATCCGGGTGGCGCTGCTGCACGTCACGTTGACGTTGCTGCCTCTGATGGCGAGCAGGAGGCGGAGGCGGAGGCGGAGGCTGCGCGGACGGAGATGTCTACTGGCGCACCGGAGGTCTCTCTCGAGAATCCATTGCCGGTTAGCAATCCTGAGGAAGGCCGCGCACACCTTCCCGAACGCCCCGAGGCGACGGCGGACGGGGCGACAGATGTCGCGCCACACCCCACTGAACAACAACTCGCCGAGATTGCAAAGGACGCTGTAGCGACAGATGTCGCCGAGGCTGACGGTCCAGAGGCTTTGACATTACGGTATGCCTGGCTTCATACTTAGATTCCCGGTGACTGAAACAAGCCGTCTCACCCTGCAGCGCGAGAAAACCGCTGCCACCGGAAAGCGGGCTCGTCTCTGTCGTCCTGAAAGCCATCGCCAGTCCTCTCCCCCACACGAAGCTGCGTGAAGAGCAAACACGCTGGCTCGCGCTGCGCGTCCCAGGCGCGGACGTCCCCGCATTTGCGCCCGAGCCGCATACCACAGAGCCGGACGCGGCGGCTGCGGTGCTGGAGGAGGAGGAGGAGGAGCACGAAAACCCAATGGTGCAGCTGTACGCGGTCGCGCTGCGCAAGGCCCTCGCGCGCGAACGCGCGCTCGAGGCGGAGCTGCGCCGCGCGCGTGCGGCGGCGCGGGAGAGCGCGCTGGAGACGGCGCGCGTCGCGGCCGAGGCACAGGTGCGCGCGGACTTTGGCGCGTTCGGCGCGCTGGAGGGCGTGTGGGTGCGCGGCGTGCGTGTCCCTGTCCCTGCACACTGGGCTCCATCCCGCCGCGCTGACTCGGATGCGGGCTCTGGCTCTGGCTCTGGCTCTGGCTACGACGACCCCGTGGACACGAACGAGGGGCGGGAATGGGTGTATGAGATGCACGCGCTGGTCGCGTTCGCGGATGGGGTGGCGGCGGGGTGCGCGCGGACGGTAGTGCCTGTGCAGCTACCTGCGTATGCGGACATGGGGGTGCGCTTCATGGCCGACCCGTGGCCTGAGGCGCTCGCCGGCCGGCGCCCGGCAGCGGAGGGCCCCGAGGCGCCGGACGGGGCGCGCGAGGGGTGGGCGAGGAGGCTAGATCGGGAGCTGCGCGCCGAGGCGCGAGCGCGGGAGCGGGAGAAGGAGCGCGAGCGGCAGAGGGGCGCGGCGGTGGGGACGTGGGGGAAGGAGAATCTGAGTGAAGTTCGGGAGAGGCTGAGGAGGGCGAAGCGCCGCGCGGAGCGGGAACAGGAGCGGGAGGCGACACGGGCGTGGGCGAGGGCGCTCCAGGCGGAGTTGCGGGCCGAGGAAGCTGCGGGTGCGGCGGGTGGGAGCGCTGTGGATGGAACCGATGACACAGTCTCCGATGAGGACTGGATCTACTCCGAGTTGGATTCAGATTCAACCTCGAGCTCGTCCTCCTCGGGAAGCTCAGACTCGGAATTCTCGGACTCGGACTCAGGTTCGGACTCAGAAAGCTCGGACTCTGACTCCGGTTCGGACTCAGAAAGCGACGAGTCGACGCCGTCAGAGCCCTCGGCATCTCTCCCCTATGTCGCCCGGTTCTAGGTCCAGTCTTGTGCGGACCTAATAGCGGAGGGGATCGCATGTCGACTTTTGCTGAGCCGTCAGCACAACTCGCGACGAATCCTTCGCCCTCGCGTACGCTAGCTGCCCGCCGCGACAGGGTCCCAGGAACATTAGACCAGAGCGTCACATCCACGACGGACCCAGTGGGGGATGAGGCGAGAAAAGTACGCGTACAAATTAACTAGTAAGAACGAAGATGCCGTATTTTATGCAAAGACCTACTCTTCAGTCTATCCGTGGCTCTTCTCACTGGGCTTTTTCATGGCTTCTCAGGGTATCACGTTCGTTGTAGTCTCACCTCGCTCAGGACACGCCGTCTCGCTAAGGGCATCCATCACTTTCTGTCAACGCATGGAGATCGTCTCTATTGAAGTAAGTAGCGGCCAAGTTTTCCCGTTGCTCAGGTTACTCTCCAGGTTGTCCAGAGCACCCATCGTGGCTTCGTCCTCGACCTCTCTGGATGTCGGATCCCCCGGGGCCAGATTCCAGCCAGCCTGTATCGCTCCCTCCTGATATACTGCGGCAACTTCATGTCGCAAGGTTAGTCTTTGCATGCACCACGGCCGTGCGTATCATTTCTCCCTCGGTTCATTTTACTTCCTTACATACCCTCAGGTGTTTATTTGGGACATTCTTCATAACCTCGTCGACGATTATCACCTTTTCTTCAAGCACAAATTCCGGGTGTCTGCCGCAGCGTACTTGGGGTCCAGGTAAGCGTTGATGAGTCGCCAACGATATAATCTCACCGAGCAGGACTGCGTCGTTGGCATACGTTCTTGGGTTCACATTATTTTCCAGTACGGCATCAATGTCGTCGCGTCCTGTTTTCTCAATGACGCCTTCATGCAGCATATCCCCTGGCCAATTGTCAAGCCGCCATGGTCGTCTTCAATAGTTTCTACCCGCTCTCTACTGGCTGCACTTCTCTCCTTTTCTTCTTTCGTGTACGGGCCATCTATGGCGGCCAGCGCATAATTTCCTGGATTTTCGCCTTTCTGTGGATCTGCGTGGTGGGGGCGGCGATATTGGTTCCAATATATAGCTATGCTGCCTCCGTTGGGTCCGTGTGCATCGTCACCAAGATTCCGTCGATCGTGGGGGCCGCTGCGACTGCCCTGACCGTACACGACACGAGCGTCTTTGTCCATTTCGTATCGCCTACTTGCGAATAGCCATCGCGAACACACCCCCAAACAGATGATACGCGCGCTCTTTCGTGGCGCGAACCTGCACACCTTTTCGATGGCGTTGTTTCGGGATGGCCAGATGTATTATATGTACGCCCGTTTGCTTGATCTCTTGCACCAGTCCGCCATTCAAAGCTTCGTAGGATTACGATCCTCAGCAACATCCTGACGATATCATTGGTCTACGCCCCGTCCGTCAGCCCTATCTACCACGGCGTGATGGGGATACCCAATGTCACGCTGACGAGCATCATGGCCTGTCGGGTGTACCGCAACGCGAAACTTCACTACGTGCACGTACCCCACCTGTCCCTCCCTACGCTCAGCCCTTCAAGGGAGAATCCGGCTGTCATCGTGCCCTAGAGCTCGAGCTGCCGCTGACGGCTTATAACTTCTGGATTAAATCGACCTACCATATCGCTGCTATCCGAGTTTTGCCTTCATCCGGTGATACCCTCGAGCAATCTGAGGTCTCCAGTGGTCCCATCGGCCTCGCGTCCACCCCCCGTCGCCATACACTTCCGCAACGGCCTCGACGCGATACTTGACGGATGCTATGACCCCATCCGCATCGCGTCATTCCTCCGTGCGTCGTGCACCTCCGCGACGACCACGACTCGACAATCGGTGCCTCACTGCTTCCATCCTCCTGCGGTCCCTGCCTCCGCGTCCTGCGCGCCCTGTGTGCCTCGGACGACTCAAATATTATGTTGCCGCTAGGCGCGTAGCTCCTCCCGCTAGGCGCTAGCGGCGCCAACTGTCCTGCTCGATGTGACATCACGGACGACTAGAACGGGCCCCGCGTACGCCCCGCTCTTATTCTCACCGCTGCGCCGTCTCTGCTCGAGCTGACGCCGCACCTCGAGTCGTGTGCGTACCTCATCAGGCCCATCTGTGCAACGTGCGTACGCTAATATATTTTGGATCCAGCGATGGCTCGACACACCCACCACGTCGAATGGCACCCAATGCGTCGAATGGCTCTATCCGCCTTCCGTCTTTCCCCGGGCCTCCACGTCCTGTGCCTCCGCGACGGCTACTACGCGCTCATCGGCACCCGACACCCTCGCATTCCGTCTTTCCTGGCTCAAGGCGGGCGCGCCCCTTGGGTGTGGCAATACCGAGAGGGGAGATGCGCTCCGCCCATCACCCCACTCGCACCCGCGGGCTTGAGCACGCGCGCGAGTAGAAGCAAGGAAATGGCCGATACACAGGAATGGAGGGACGAGCAAAAAGAATTCCCGAGGGAAGGGGCGCATTGTCGTGAGCAGGAGAAGGACGTCAGGCGCGACGTCGGGGGGTCATGTGTGAATGGGGGAGACGGATCTTCTTTCGGAGTCGTAACACCTGACGATGTATCTTGAGACAGGTCTTTCCATTAATCCATTTGCATATCCAGCGCATATCCAGCGCATATCCAGCTGACGAGCGCTGAAAACACGCCCTCCACTTTCATGAGGGACGTGGTTTTGGGACATCTTTCTTTCGCTGAGGTACACCAAGCCCTGTGTTTCCTTTCTCGCGGGTGGGAACGGATTCAACGATATTGAAGTCCGAATTTAGATCAATGGAGCCTTGGGTCGTGGTGGGTGCGCGTCCGTTATGCATGCAGAATCCCGTCGCATCTGTTTTGGCAGTGAAAAGAGATAGATCAGGGCCAGAGGTTGAATGCGTCGTTGATCGGGACAGCAACTATTGATGTATCCGGAAGCTCACGGTGAGCTCACGGATCTCTCCCGTGACAGCGCTGAGAAGAATAGTCGTGCAACAGCGCCTCGTTGCTTCCACATCACTATCATCCAGTGCCCCGGCGCCCACCTATAGCTCCGCTTCCCCTGCACTTCGTCAATGGCAGCAGCCCCGCCTTCAGCATCAGCAAGGAGTACCCATGCTCTTGACTTTATCGTTATGGTTCTCAGTGTCACAAAGGTAGGAGTTACAGGAATAGGGATTCCCGCCGTCGAGCCGGTTGTCAATGGGGTTTATGAGCTAGCACAGATGATTTTGGTAGGGACCCTCTGTCTTGATGCTAGCCTTGATGAGAATTCTGTGTTTCAGACAATGAAAAGCAACAAGGAGGGTCTGGCAGCACTTGAGAAGTCGCTGACTAATTTGGCTGCTATTGATATCTCGGGTGCAGATGGAGATTTGAAGGACCGACTAGAAGCAATCTCATTGCAAGTTTAAAATCCTTGCAACTCATGATTTCATGACTTAATGGAAACCACACAGAAAGTTCAGAGCCAGGGTAGGGAAGTGTAAATTACTCGGTGGTAAATCACGCATCAATCGCCTTTTCCGGAGCCAGAAAGACAAGAAAGAAATTGCGGAAATTCGGGAGTTGATTGCAGCCGATATTCACGAGTTTATGGTGTGTAATCACAACAGTTTTGTCTGTGGGTGATCTCTCATCCACTCAGTTCTTTGGGAACATTTCTATTGAGAAACTAGTCAGAGACATTTCACTGAAAGGTATTCAAATTTTATCCTTTTGAACCATGAAATTCTCATTGACTGTTTATCAGCCGACAACAACATCCTGGAAAAGCTGAAATCCAGTCCAGCCCGCTACAATGCTGCCAATACACCCGAGAAATGCATGGATGGCACACGGGTTGATATAATCAACAACATTGTCAGCCAACTGATGGACCCTCCGGACCCAGACCAGTGTGTGGTCATCCTCAGTGGCTCTGCAGGCTCTGGGAAATCAACCATAGCAAAGAGTGTTGCATCTATCCTGGCTGAACAGAAAAATGTTCTTGCAGCTTCATTCTTCTTTGCCTGGGACACTGCAGAACGCAATCACATAAAATCTCTTCCAACCACACTTGCTCGGCAGCTGGCAGACTATGATGACTGTTTTTGCCGCCTTCTGGTCAAGCTTATTACTGAAGACCATACTGGGATCCTTGACATGGACCCACATCTGCAGTTTCAAAAACTTGTTGTGGAACTACTTGCACAGATGCCACCCATCCAAACACCATGGATAATCTGTCTTGATGCATTGGATGAATGTGGGAAGGACAGGGGGGGACTGTGCCTTCGGTGGCTCTCAGATAACATGGATAAAATCCCCAAGAATATCCGCTTCTTTTTGACAGGGAGGCCAAATGTTCCACAGTACCTCAAGTTTGACAAGCTGCTTTCTCTGGTATATGAGATAATTCTCGACGATGTCGATGCCAGTCAAGTCAGACAGGATATCCATCTCTATGTCGAAAAGTCACTAGATGGTAGCACCTGGGATGTTCGACATTGTTGGAAGGCCCACACTCAAGATGTGAAGCAGATAGCAGCCCATGCAGATGGCCTTTTTGTCTTTGCTGCAACTGCTGTCCGTTATATTCGCTCAGCAGTACCACAAGTGCATCCACAGAAGTCTGTCAACTACCTCCTGAGAGGAGCTCCTCTCACTGATCTTTGTGATCTTTACTACCGTGTTGTTAATGAAGCTATAGTGATTCCTGGTCCAGAGGACCCCCGCGGCCAAGATGACTATGACCAAGTCAGAAGAATCCTCAGGATAATCATTCTCCTCCTGAAACCTCAGTCACCACAGTCTCTGGCTAAATTTTTGGGGATAGATGTGACTGACCTCAGAGGAATGCTACACCCACTAAGTGCTGTCATCCACATTCCCTGTGAAGGAGGTACAATAAAGATAATCCACCTGTCGTTCCGGGAGTATATTACAGATGCAATTCAGAAAAGGCGTCCTGACCTTCTTTGTGGAACCATTACCCAGCAAGAAGAAATGGCCTCTGAGATTCTGCAAATCATGGAAACTGAACTCAAGTTCAATATCTGTGATTTGCCAACTTCCTACCTAAAAAATATGGACATGCCGAACATCAAGCGGTCTATTCAAACAGCTATTCCAGAGCACCTTCAATATGCATGCCAGTTTTGGGCAGACCATGTGACTGCTGACAACTATGATGATAAACATGCTCTACTAGTGGCAACAGAAAGATTCCTTCTTGAAAAATTCCTCTTTTGGCTAGAAACCCTGAGCTTGTTAGGAATAGTAGGGTCTTCAAGCCATACACTCTCAAAATTCATTTCATGGGCTCCAGTGGTAAGGAGATTCACTGGGTCACTTGAAAGCTGGAACTGATCAGAAAGGGTTCAGGATTCATTAAGTGTTCACCTTGCCCAAGACGGAAAAAGATTTGTGGCATTTTTTCAGAGGTGATTAAGGAAAGTGCTCCCCATATCTACCTATCAGCATTGGCTTTGGCACCAACACAATCGGGAATTGCTCAGAGGTTTTGGCCTCAGTTTCAATATTTGCCATCAGTTCAGAAAGGACAATTGGTGAGATGGCCTGCCAGCATGAGAGTTCTAGACCACCCCAGTAGGGCCAATTCTGTTGCATTCTCACCTGATGGCAAGCAGATTGTGTCAGGCTCCAGTGACTGCACTGTGTGCCTTTGGGATGCTGAGAGTGGGGAAGCTGTTGGTCAGCCCTTTGCAGGCCACACTGACTCAGTCACTTCTGTTGCATTCTCACCTGATGGCAAACATATTGTGTCAGGCTCTGGTGATTACACTGTGCGCCTTTGGGATGCTGAGAGTGGGGAAGCTGTTGGTCAGCCATTTGTAGGCCACACTAGCTGGGTCACCTCTGTTGCATTCTCGCCTGATGGCAAGCAGATTGTGTCAGGCTCCATCGACAGCACTGTGCGCCTTTGGGATGCTGAGAGTGGGGAAGCTGTTGGTCAGCCATTTGCAGGCCACACTGAGTGGGTCACCTCGGTTGCATTCTCACTTGATGGCAAGCAGATCGTTTCAGGCTCCAGGGACAGCACTGTGCGCCTTTGGAATGCTGAAAGTGGGGAAGCTGTTGGTCAGCCATTTGTAGGCCACATTGACTCAGTCACCTCTGTTGCATTCTCACCTGATGGCAAGCAGATCGTGTCAGGCTCTGGCGACCGCACTGTGTGCCTTTGGGATGCTGATAGTGGGGAAGCTGTTGGTCAGCCATTTGCAGGCCACACTGAGTGGGTCACCTCTGTTGCATTCTCACCTGATGGCAAGAAGATCGTGTCAGGCTCTGGCGACCGCACTATGCGCCTTTGGGATGTCGAGAGTGGAGAAGCTGTTGGTCAGCCATTTGCAGGCCACACTGACTTGATCACCTCTGTTGCATTCTCACCTGATTCCCAGCAGATCGTGTCAGGCTCTGGCGACTGCACTATGCACCTTTGGGATGCTGAGAGTGGGGAAGCTGTTGGTCAGCTATTTGCAGGCCACACTGACTGGGTTACCTCTGTTGCATTCTCACCTGATGGCAAGCAGATCATGTCAGGCTCCATTGACAGCACTGTTTGCCTTTGGGATGCTGAGAGTGGAAAAGCTGTTGGTCAGCCATTTGCAGGCCACACTGACTCAGTCACCTCTGTTGCATTCTCACCTGATGGCAAGCAGATTATGTCAGGCTCCAGCGACAGCACTTTGCGCCTTTGGGATGCTCAGGGCAGGGAAGCTGTTGGTCAGCCATTTGCAGGCCACACTGACTGGGTCACCTCTGTTGCCTTTTCACCTGATGGCAAGCAGATCATTTCAGGCTCTGGTGACCACACTGTGCGCCTTTGGGATGCCAAGAGTGGAGAAGCTGTTGGTCAGCCCTTTGCAGGCCACACTGACTGGGTCATCTCTGTTGCATTCTCATCTGATGGCAAGCATATTGTGTCAGGCTCCAATGATATGACTGTGCGCCTTTGGGATACTGAGAGTGGAGAAGCTGTTGGTCAGCCATTTGCAGGCCACACTGACTGGGTCACCTCTGTTGCATTCTCACCTGATGGCAAGCAGATTGTGTCAGGCTCCAGCGACCGCACTGTGCGTCTTTGGGATGCTGAGAGTGGGGAAGCTGTTGGTCAGCCATTTGCAGGCCATATTGAGTGGGTCACCTCTGTTGCATTCTCACCTGGTGGCAAGCAGATTGTGTCAGGCTCCAATGATATGACTGTGCGCCTTTGGGATGCTGAGAGTGGGGAAGCTGTTGGTCAGCCATTTGCAGGCCACACTGACTGGGTCACCTCTGTTGCATTCTCACCTGATGGCAAGCAGATTGTGTCAGGCTCCTATGATATGACTGTGCACCTTTGGGATGCTGAGAGTGGGGAAGCTGTTAGTCAGCCATTTACAGGCCACACTGACTATGCCACCTCTGTTGCATTCTCACCTGATGGGAGGCAGACTGCATCAGGTCTCAATGATGGCACTTTGTATCTTTCTCCAATTGTGAGTTCAAAATTCATCCAAATCTATGAGTTCACATTATCCCCCTCTGTAGGCAATACAATCCTGGTCTTTTCATGGTGGTTGGGCCCAATCTGGGTCCTCCAACCTACGTGTATGGCTCCCTAGTCACAACAGGGTTGGATTCTGGACACCATCCACCAAGCTAGTCATTAGCACACAACAGACTAAGCTTTGTTTTGACCACTGTGTCCATGGAGAGGAGTGGATGAAATGTTACATAGGGCAGGAAGCTGGAAATACATAGATATTGTTACTATATAGTTTTGACAATCCACATATACAATCAACTCCACCAATTCACCAGAGAATTGAAGTACATTGTCATTCAAACAACATTGAGCCAGAGGGGCATTGTACGCACCTGCATTGAATATCCTTCCCCTAGTACAGCAACTCAGCACATTCAATTTTGAGACTGCATCAGTTTTCCACACACAGTGTGTAGGGCTGCTACCTGTTGCTGTAATAGTGAAATGGTGCACCAGGGTGCAGCCATGAGATCTAATGAAATTGACTAGAAAGTGAAACAAGCTAGTCGCTATCACAATCCAACCAAAATCAATATATATCACTAACAACTCCTACTAATGCTCGGTGTATTGTGAGTTCAGAGAAGTAGGGTACATATCACCCTTCAAGAGGGTGTGCAAGGTAGAGGATAGTCTTTGTGGGAGTAGCAACAATGTATGCAGTCAAAGCATAGTTGGGCTGGGTAGCAGGGACTTCCCGACAGAATATCAAGACTCCACAATGAACTCAAGACTGTTCAAGTCTTCAGTATCCTTGTAAGTGTTTAGAACCTAGTCACTTGATTGACAGCTAGCCAGGCTTCAGCAAGTCAAGGAAGACTATCCTCAGATAGACTTCTGTTCAGTACAATGAGTCTGCAAAAATGACGGCAGTATCAACAACACAGGGGCAGCTGGGCTAACAGCAGGGGCTCTTACACTGCAGGCAGCAGTGTTACTTCAATAGGTGAGTAATCCTGGAGGCCCAAGGCACTACAACTGGGTGGTTCTCCTCAAAGGTTTGCTGGAGCACTTATATCAATGCAGCAGATGTCTTTTCAATAGTCCCGAATCATATGGTCCTCTTCTTATGTGTCTTCAAATCTCTGATATCTTTACTAATCTCAAGTCCCACTATATTGCCCTAATCACTGGGGATAGTTTACTCGCTAATACAAACAATATGGCTGGCTTTTATACAATTACAGCTCTTTGCACATGTAATGACACTCATCAATTTTGATGAAGAAGAAGGAACACATACTCTCCCTCTTGCAACACTCATTGCGAGCTCAAATCTTGGTAGAATTGTATAATTTTAGGTGCGTTCTGAAGCGTTTTGGCAGGGCTATTCAGCTCACCCACTCCGTGGTTCCAATTCACGCTTTTATTTTTTGGCCAAATTCGGCGACGTGTAGCTCGGTTCCCATCTTGTAACGTGCGTCCTGGGCGCAATACTTGGCCAATTCATCTCAATGTAGGTGCGTTCAAACCGCATTTTCAGCCGCATTCTCACAGTACCATCTTTCCCCCCCCACTTGGCTTGCTTCAAAACTCGAACGTTTTCCCTCGCTCATTTCTCGTAGGGCTGCAAGCCGTAGACCCGTACCTGTAAATGGGTACAGTACAGGTATTTCCGGGTGGACCCATTCACGGTACGGGTTGCTACGGATGTGCTTGAGGCCCGTACGGCCGGGTCCCGTAAGCGCATTTTGGCGCAAGGATCTACCCGTAAACCCGTATACGGTCGGGTACAGGTGACCCGTACCGTACCCGACCCGTAAGGTTAACCGAGGACATCTGTTATGGCTCGGCGATCTCCCCCATGCCCGATTACGCCGAGCCGGCAATACAAGGGCATCTCAGGCAGATTTCGAGTTACAAAGCAACTGCAAGGCTGATACTACCTATGTAATGTTCTCACCAACCTGGTATGCCCTCGTCGAGTTTGTATTAAGATATATGACAATGCAGACTTGATATCAAGCTGGTGTGTGCACAGGCAGAGGTAATGCGCACAGCACAATATTGAAAGAATCGATTTACATGACCGAGTATCCCTCCTCCACTGTGACCTCCTCTTCTACATCACCCAAACCATCTTCTGGGCCGAGATCCAGCTCAAACCCATCGTCACTGCCGGCGCCCAACGCTGACCCTGATCTGTTCGACTCCAAAGACCTCTCTGAGTTCTGAGTTCTGCGAGAGTGACGACCCAGGCCGCACATCAGGGAATTCTTGCTCTTTAGGCCCGGGTGTAGGTGGAGGTGTGACTAGCGGAGCTGGGGGTGCTTCAGGCACTCAAATTTTCTGGTCCTGGTCGTCCTCACTGTGGTTGTCTCGGACACGGTCCTCATCCTCGGGTGGAATGGGTACTTGGTAATGACCAACACCACGCCCTCAGTAGCGCATATACATGTCGTGATCAACAAATCTAAAATGGTTGGAATCAGCTCTGCTAAATGCAGCATACAGGAATTTCCACCTAAACATTGACATAATAATAGCGCCAGTCCTCGTCGTCGGTTAACCCGGGTCGAAGCAATCGTCCGATGAAGCCGAACAGCCCGATTTTTGTTGGTACGTGCATAGAATCTCTTGACGCGCCGGTGGTCCAAATCGCCCTGGAAGCTATGTTTAGTAATTGTGCGCAATGGATAATCACCCCTTGCTGGTTGCGTCGAATATGAATCACCGATACCAAACCACAGAATCGTGGGGATATAAACTCTGAGCGCGCAGAGTTTGTATGTCAAGAGGCTGAATATCTTGTTCATCCCCTATCAGCGTCTGCTCAGGGTCCATATCGGTTTCGGCATCCGAGTCAATGAGGTCTTCAGAAGTGACGGTGGAAATGGTGGAGGAGATGTTGCATGCAGACTTCCGGGTACCCATCGCGTTTGCTGCTGGCCGTGAGCTCAAGATGAGGACTAAAGGCAATAATAACGAGTTGGATCCCCGGTTTTGATGATGGTCAAGACACCTTGGATGATAGGAATTGGACGAGAAATGAGCGAGGGAAATTGTGCGAGTTTTGAAGCAAGCCAAGTGGAGGGAAAGATGGGTACTGTGAGAACGCGGCTGAAAATGCGGTTCGAACGCGCCTACACTGAGATGAATCGGCCAAGTATTGTGCCCAGGACACGCGTTGCAAGATGGGAGCCGAGCCACACGTCGCCGAATTTGGCCAAAAAATAAAAGCGTGAATTGGAACCACAGAGTGGGTGAGCTGAATAGCCCTGCCAAAACGCTTCAGAACGCACCTAAAATTATACAATTCTACCAAGATTTGAGCTCGCAATGAGCGTTGCAAGAGGGAGAGTATGTGCTCCTTCCTCTTCATCAAAATTGATGAGTGTCATTACATGTGCAAACAGCTGTAAGAAACAGGTAAAAGGAGGTATAAAGAACATATAGGATTACTCCACAGTTGCAGTGAAAGGATCAAAATAGGTACATTCGTGAAAATCTTTAACCAAAGATTGCCACTAAACAAAACAAAAACTTTGAAGCTTGTTGTTTGTGTTCGAGGGTTCACGTGGCAGGAGACCACAAATGCGAATTCAGATTAAAAGGTATGTGTGTGTGTGTGTCGTTTGGAAATCCAAGCTAACTTCTTCTTCGTCTAATCCCTCAACAGCCAATTCCAACCCAAAACCCAATCCCGTTCCCTTAATGTTCCCGTAAGTCCGTTCCCGTTCCATTCCAACAATCCTATTAACAATTCCGTAGAGTTCCGTAATCCATTCTGTTCAATCCAGCAAAGCAAGTCAATTCACAGGTATAAAAACTGGGCATAAAATTGTGCCCCTGTACATTGTTTCGTGCCTCTTTTATACCTCTATTGTTTGTACTTTCTAAATAACCCACAATGAATGTCAATTTGGCTCCCCACAGCTTTGATCCCTAAGTAACTGGTGGCGGAGGCGCCCGTATCTTAACACCAGACGCGCCCCCTTGACGATTTTCTAAATGGCAGGGCATTCCCTTGCCATTGCCTCTGGTAACGGGCTATGCTGGTTGGTAACCCAGCCAATCTCCCTACCCACTGCCCGTTCCTTGGCAATACACGTCCCTAACGCATCCGTTGTGCACCTTTTTCCAGTCCACGGAGTTACCCATTAGGTACGTATTTTGATCCTATTGCCCGCTTTGACAGTTCTTGATCGCCGTTATGTCCCCATCAAACCCGTCGTTCTTGCACAGGTAAGGGGTGATGTTGTATTCCCCTTCTGCCCATTGTTCATTCCTCTTCCGTAGTTCGTTCACTGTGAGTTGAACAAACCCCAGAAGTCGCTGAGGACCCATATCTACCCATCAATCCCGTGAATCGGAAACCAACCCACTGTGTTTTCAGGTGCGTAAATTCCTGCCGTTCGTCAGCAGGTTCATAGTTGGGCTGGTTGGGCTGGTGAATGGCCAATGGTATTGAAGGGATTTCTGAAGTGTGGGTAATATCACACCAGGGGCAAGGACCGATGCATATGAAAACCATATGCGTTAAACGCATATGATTCACATATACGCGGAGCATGCAACAAAGGTGTCAATCATCTTTGTTGCACCTTTGTTTTCGCCTTTGTGTCACCCCCGAAAACAAAGGTGCAACAAAGGTCGTTGACACCTTTGTTCCATGATCCATGCATATGCAAACCATATGTGTTTAACACATATGGTTACCATATGCGGTCTTTGCCCCCGGTGTCAGCTCAGACTCACACAAACTCTGTGAGCACACCATAAGGTGTGCTTAAGGTCAATCAAGTGTCTTGTGATTCTTGGCTTTCATCATACCCAGTGGTGTACACCAAACATCAGTCAAGTAGTCCAGCATCTGTTCAATCTAATCAGACGGGTTATTAGCAACAGCTGCTGGGTCGGTGAAACGGCGTAACATAAATGCGCGGCATCTAGGGCTAATTTTGCGATTTCCTATGACCAGTATATTATACAACGGGAAGCAACTAGCACTTCTGTTGTTACTAGCATATCAGCTAGTACGCAGACCACTTGTTAGGTGATATAAAGGAGAGTCAGAGCGAGCCCTAACTGCTGACTGTAGCACGAGGCTGCACTAGTGTGACGCGCTAGATGCTAGCTAAGTGTACAAACAACCAGGGATTAAACCACTGCCTATACATTCATGAGACATGACCTAGGAGACTCTAGTAGTCCAGAGATGACTTGGGACGGAGCTAGCGAGGGTCTAGCAGACGGATATCTACGATGGAAGTGCAGCTAGGGGACTGCGCCTTGAGCTAGGAAGCTTGGTGAGGTAACCGGTGGTACTATCTAATCTCTAGATAAGCGACTAGACGGCGTTAGGCGGAATAAACCGACTAGCGACCGGCTAGGGCTTTGACAAAGACATACCACGACATACGAGATGAGGCAGCACGCGGCTAGCGCCCGATCTGGGCAGCTAGGGCGAAGGGGAATAGCCAGTCGGCTATTGGAATGGAGCTAGGGACGATCGTACAGCCTGTACCGATGACCGGAGGGTGGATCGATGTTCTGACCAACAAGCTATGACCATTTGATGTCGGTCGCAACACTGCGTCGCCTAGATGTAATAGATCGACGCTCTGACGGAGTAGAGATGACCTAGATCACCGGCTACATCGCCGGTTGGTCCGGAAGGGGTACTCGGCATAGACGGAGGGCTGAGGATCCATTGATATACCCACGGTTGAACACTAGCCGGTCAGCGAGGCTGACCTGGCGTATACCAAACCAGTCCCAAAACCAAACGGCAGTCGTCTCATTGGCTGACCGTATTTCCTATCATCTAATATTGCTTATCGTATTATTCAGCTCGCTTTCACATGTAACTCACACCTAGTAGTATAAAAGGGAGCGCAGGACAGACTAGGGTCGAAGAACATTATGCCCCAGACTTTGGACGAAGCTGGTGCTAGTGGACTCAGGCTGCTAGTGGAGGTTGATACCGAACTTCACTTGTAGTAGTCTTTATATTGGAATCAGTAGACTGTGGACTCTGGAAACATCGAGTGACTAAGTTGAGGATTTTGTGTTGTTGGTCCTAGACCTCCACATATAAAACAAGGGTGTTCTCTTCGAGACCCAGCTGCAGTTTGCGCTAGTGACTTTGCCTTCACCCCGACAAGACGGAAGCTCTGTCGTAGTGTGTTGGATCGCTTGCTAGGTGGATTGTGTGTTGGCTTGAGCCCACTAAGAAGAAGACGGACTAGGTGCCCCCACCTCTAGTTTGGCTATAACTTGTCAGTTACTTCGCCTTCACCCCGATATAGACGGAAGCTCTGTCGTAGTGTGTTGGGTCGCTAGCTGGACGCTTGTAGTGAGCTAGTGCCGATAAAAGCGGAAAGGTTCCTGTTCTTGGTTAAGGAACAGGTCGACGGTCAAGGAGAGTCTTGCCGTTTGAGGATTGAAGTCCATTTGTTGTTAGCCTCAGTAGTCTTTGGGGCTGCCCTTAGCGAGGATTTTCACAAACCTACATACTCTGCCCTGGTGTTCTCGACCTAGCGGTCCAGCCATCTTGTATCCACCCCATATAAACACATCCCCGGACCATCCCTAGGTTCCTAGCAGTGTTGTTGTTGGCGGTTGCATATTGCTAGTACGTTGTAGAGTGTGTTGTTAGAAGCTTATAAATCAAACTTGTGTTTGTTCAAACCTGCTGGTCGCATACTACGGCCCGGACCCGAACTCACAAAGAGAAGCACTTAGATCTTTGGAGGTAGATTGGTTGTGGTTGGTTGTTTTGGGTGTTTGTTCGCAATACCTATCAATTAGCTATTCCTAGTCATATAAGAAGTGCACCGTTTCATCGGCTAAACAGCAAGTAACCCAAAGAGAACCCCAACCAGGAAAAACCCGATAGACACTAATAGCTTGTGTGTTCCCCGAGCATTAAGACCAACTGTATGGTGTCCTCCCTAGGAGACCATATGTTGTAGGTGGGGATGCGAGGTGGAACCTGGAACGAGTTGAAGAGGATGTGATATCCACTCAGGTATAGAACCCGGGGTGTGGACACAACCTGCAATACGATGTATAGGAAGCGGGGCAGGGTGGAGACAATGTCTATGTCAAGCCAAAGCAGAAGCCTGAGATTAGACAAGATAGAATCTACTGTACAAGAAGATTCTACCGAGCTTATATAGGCTTCAAATAAATTAAAGGTGATCACAGTTTGTTGTGATCAGTTCCTGTACTGCAGCATTAAGAAGTGTTAATGCTGATACTCCTGGACTCCTATTTGTTGGTCTCCATAGTGTCAGAAGACTATGGGGCCTGCTTGTATGGGTTACTTAGTCCTTAATTTGTCTCGTATCCAGTGGTCGAAACCCCAATCAGTTTGCAACTGTTCATGCAATTCTTGGACATCTCTGTGTCAGCCCCTCTAGCATCAGGGGCTAGGGTCCATCAGTACGGGTTTCCTAGCCCCTAACATCTTCTGGTATCCAGCAGCTGAGACCCCAATAGGTCTTCAGCGTAGAACCCAAGATTGGGTCTCAACCATGAGAAGGTCATGTAATAGCATCATGTGAGTCCCATGCTGCTAGATGTGTCTGTATCCATACAGACACATCACACACACAAAAAAAAAGAGGAGCCCGGGTGATTCATGACAAGGATGACAGACACCAGGGGCAAACATAGACACATGCGGACCTGCTCACCTTTGTGACATGGGGCGACCACATGCGGATCACATGCATTTGGTGCATACATGGTCCGCATGTGTCTATGTTTGCCCCTGGTGAGATCCAAGCTTCTGGACTTGACTCAGACCTGGATGATGACAACAATGAGCTCAAGGAGGGCAACTGGATCCTCTACACCTTGTTTTCCCCAGCCAAGGAAATCCATGCCAGAAGCACTGTCTCCCAGCACCTTACCAAGGCTTTTGCTCGGAACTCGCCCCACCCAAGACCTTGGTTCCCCCATGGGTCAAGGACTTCTCTGACGTCTTTGACAAGGAGTCTTTTGATTACTTGCCGGAGCACTGGAATTAGGACCATGCCATTGAGCTCATCCCGGACTCAAAGCTGGCCAAACAAGGTGTACCTGATCTCCCCACTCAAGCAGAAGTAGCTTGACACCTTCGTTGCGGAGGGGTTGAACACCAGCTGGATTCACCTGTCCAAACCTCTGATGGCATCCCCAGTCGTCTTCATCAAGAAGAAGGACAGGGCCCTCCAGTTTGTCCAGAACTACCAAGTGCTTAACACAATGGCCGTGAAGAACCGGTACCCACTCCCCCTAATCAACAACCTCATTGACCGTTTGAAAGAAGCCTGGTTCTTCATGAAGCTCAATGGGCCCAGTTGGAATGCACAATGAGGATATCATTAAGGTACACCATGATGTTCCCTAACAGGATAAGGTCCTGAAAGATATCATTCTTCATTGTCTGGAAGGTGGCCAGAGAGTTGGTAAGGCCAAAGTACATCACCAGCAGCTCAAAGAGTTGGTATGGAAAGTGGCCTTCCATTTGTCACCCGCATGGATCCGGATGTTGTTGAACCCCTATCGGACATCACCATGAGATCGTCTGGGAGGTCCTCCATCAGCTCTGAGTGCACCGGCACTACCTCCAGCCAGAAATGCAAGTTCAAGAAAACATCAATTGAATACCGCAGCATCATCATCTCACATAACCACATTGAGATGGACCCGGTCAAGGTCGCTGGAGTTGCCACCTGGCCAGCTCTGGAAAACAAGAAGGACGTGCAGCAGTTCCTTGGCTTCACAAACTTTTACCTAGTGTTGCCGTGTGTCATGAATCACCCGGGTTCTACTTTTTCGTGCGACGCATCCGTATAGATACAGACACGTCTTAGCGGCACGGGCAAGAGGTGAGCGATCTTCGGATCTTGGCAAACATTCCCACGACCCTACCTACCCCCCGAAAAAGGAAAGTGTTTGGCAGGACAAACAGCGGTGATTGGCGTCGACGTGTCGCAGCACATCCCAAACGCAAGTCCTTCACGCAAACGCACAGCGCGAACTCTGGGAAAAACATGGGCTCTTCCAGTAAATAATGCACATACCTCTTTGACCGCAAACTCGGCTGGCACTGCACATAATAATAGCCACAATTTCTTGAGAGCGGAGATTCAGTGATAGGGACACATGATTTAGGATGATAATTGTACATCTCAGCGAGCGTGCAGAGTGGGCGAGACAAAAGGAAGAAGAGTCGTAGGCTTGTGGGTGGAGACTTAACGGCATGACTTCCATCAAGTGATGGACGTGGCCACATCAAATCCCAAGATCCGAAGATCGCTCACCTCTTGGGCACGGGACTCTCATGACGCCACCACGTGACCTTCTCATGGTTGAAACCCGGCCTCGGATTCTAAAGCCGCAGACTCGGGGAGTCTGCGCCACGGGATACAGAAGACGTTAGGGACTAGGAACCCGTACAGACGGACTCTATCCCCCGGACACACCAAGGGCTGACATAGAAGAGTACACGAAGTACAGGAGTGGTTGCAAACCCGATCGGGGTTTGAACCACTGGAATACGATGACACTTAGGACTAGGAAACCCGAACGTCGGGTCTCCTAGGTCCACCGACGCCACGGAAACCAACACAGAGGAGTCCAGGAGCATCAGCATTAATGCTCCTTAATGCTACGGTGCAGGAACTGATCGCGATTGACCGCAATCGCTTTAATTCATTAGAAGCCTATATAGGTAGAATCTCCATGTACAGTAGATTCTACCCCGTCTAATCTCAGGCTTCTACCTTGGCTTGACATAGGCATTGTCTCCACCCTGCCCCGCTTCCTTCGCACCGTACTACGGGTTATATCCACACCCTGAGTTGTATACCTGAGTGGATATCACACCCTCTTCGACTCGTTCCGGGTTCCGCCTCGCATCCCGACCTACGACATATGGCCTCCTAGGGAGGACGCCGTACAACTGGTCCTACTGCTCGGGGAACACACGAGCTACTAGCGTCTATCAGGTTTATCCTGGTTGGGGTTCTCGTCAGGTTACTCGCTCTTTAGCCGACCCAGAGGCCGTTGCTGACACCGTGACTCAAGTCAATCAAAATCAAATTTCTCATGTAATAGCCGAGGGTGTCAAGGAAAGTCAAATATTCAGTGGTGCAGAAAAGAGGGACTAGGTAGGTGCATAACATACTCTAACCACTTTGCAATCTGGCCTCTAGATGTGCCAGAATTCCATCGACTCCATACTCAACTCCAGAGTTGAGACGCCGAGTCAATGGCTTTTTCTCACAAACTATGTGATGATACCCCAAACCCTTGGGGCATATTAGGTGCCCCCAATGGGGCTGCAAATTTGTCATAACAGACTTGAGATAATATGCACCAGTGGTGAGCTTTTCACAATAAATTGATTTGGGGCGACTTGAGTCGTGGCAACACTACTTCTACTGGAGGTTCATCCAGGCATTCTCAGATGTTGCTCAGCTGCTCTTCAACCTCACAAAAAAAGGTGTGGCCTGGGCCTGGACCAAATCCGTGGCCTCTGCTTTCCAAGTGCTCAAGGATGTAGTGACCTCAGAGCTGGTCTTGGTCCTGCCTGATGAGTCTTGGCCATACTGGGTGGAGGCGGGACAGCTCAGACTATGTGTCAGAAAATGCCATTAGGTAAGCTGGACCATGTCTGAGCCAAACACAACAGCAGCTGTCCCTAGGTGTTGAAAGGGAATCTGTCACTGCTCAAGTAGCGCATGACTGTGCGTCAAGGATCCAAGGGCAAGGATGTGGCCAACCGAGCCAGTATCCATAGAATGTGAGCAACCCATGCTGAAGAACCCAAAGATACTAAAGAGAGCAATGTAACTATGCACCAGACCCTAGTGAGAGGAACCTGTTCCAGGTTACTCAAATAGGGGCTTCAGGTTATAGGATAGGGGTTGGGGTTGCATCCTAAGAACCTGAGAGGAGGAACCCAACTCAGGGGTGCTCTGAACAGGGGTTCCAACTGGATCCAAGACCAAAGGGTGTCTGAGGGGAATTCAGACAAAGGAGTCTATGCAACCAGTGTGATGATCTATTCCCCTCAGTAGGTAAGTATCTCTCCTTGCCACTACCTAATGGGTCAGATCCAGCACTGCTAGGTCCGGATCCCAAGGCAGGGGACAGAGAATAGGAGTCCTGGTTGAGCGAAAGGGAAGTGAAGGCAAGACCAGAACAACAAGATGGGGACAAGAACACTCCAGGCTCCAGTCCAAGAACCAAGCAATCCAGACGAATTAAGGCCTGAGGATAGATGAGGTAGAATCTACTATACAGGGAAGATTCTACCGAGTTTATATATGTTCTACATAAATCAAATATGACTGTAATTGGTTACTGTATCCAATATTAAGGAGCATTAATGCTGATGTTCCTAGTCCCTATGTGTTATCACCATAGCATCTGGGGGTCACCAAGGAGTTATGAGCATAAAGGAGCCAACAGGTGGAACCAGGGGAATACCTGTCATCATTCAGGAGTATAGTTGTCTTGGCATGGATATCAGGAGTGAATATCCACCAACATAAAGGAGTATAGTCATGACCCATGGGATATGGTCATCAGCATAAAGGAGTCCAGGTTGCTAGCACAAGAAACCCAGGTTGCATGTGTATAGTGTCATGCCCTCATTGCATAGAGTCCCAGGTCACTGTGATAAGAACCCGTGTGGTAAAGTGGTGAGGAATCTATATCTGGATGGATTCTGAATGTCATCAATGGCCTCTGGGTCAGCTAAGCAGTGAGTAACCCGGCGAGAACCCCAACCAGGAGAAACCCGATAGACACTAGTAGCTTGTGTGTTTCCCAAGCAGTAGGACCAACCGTACAGTGCCCTCCCTAGGAGACCGTATATTGTAGGTCTGGATGTGAGGTGGAACCCAGAACAAGTCAAATAGGGTGTAATATCCACTCAAGTATAAAACCCAGGGTGTGGATGCAACCCGCAATACAATAGATAGGAAGTGGGGCAGGGTGGAGACAATGCCTATGTCAAGCCAAGGTAGAAGCCTGAAATTAGACAAGGTAAAATCTACTGTACATGGAGATTCTACCAAACTTATACAGGCTTCAAATAAATTAAAAGCAATTGCAGTCTGTCACAATCAGTTCCTGTATCGCAGCACTAAAGAGTGTTAATGCTGATGCTCCTGGACTCCTCTGTGTCTGTTTCCATAGCATCAGAGGACTTAGGGGACCCGACGTTCGGGTTCCTAGTCCTTAATGTTGTTGGCTCCAGTGTTTCAAACCGATTGAGTCAGTGGTTGAAACCCCGATCAGTTTGCAACCATTCATGCACTTCATGTATGCCTCTGTGTCAGCTATGATATGTCTGGGGACTAAGATCTGTCTGTATGGGTTCCTAGTCCCTAACGTCTTCTGTATCCCATGGCGCAGACCACCCTGGGTCTGTGGCTTTAGAATCCGTAGTCGGGTTTCAACTGTGAGAAGGTCATGTGATGGCGTCATGGAGTCCCGTGCTGCTAAGACATGTCTGTGTCCCTATAGACGTGTTGTGCGAAAAAGTAGAACCCAGGTGATTCATGACACCAAATAAAGGTGCAAGGGATGTTCTTGTCCATGAGGTCATATATTGTTGTCTGCCATCTTGAGCTCTCCATTAGAGTTGAATGAGTGTTGTGTGCCAGGGAATAACCCGATCAAAGATGGGTTATTCCCAAAAAGGAAAGTGGTAGAATCTGAAAAAGGATATCTGTGATGCTGAGTCATGGGGATTCACGACACTACACCACCGGAGCTGTCTTGTCCTACCAGGATGTGTTAGAAACTAGACACAAGTCAATATGTAATATTCTCAGTAACGTCGTAGCGGTACTGAGGGACAGTACCTAGACACAAGTCAATATGTAATATTCTATATAAATATGAGTCCATGTACTGTCCGAATCAAATCCAAGGCTCACCTCAGTAACGTCGTAGCGGTACTGAGGAAAGCCTTAATTTAGGTGTGTATCTTTCATAGAAGGCCGCGGCCCGATCAATCCCGAAGACAGCTGATCTCCGAGATTGCGGTGCAGCTTCTGCTGTTCCCAACACTCCTCCTCAATTTGGAGACAGCTTCAGGCCACATAGGTCCCTGAACCGTTCAAACATTGGTGCTGCCAAAGCCTTGGTGAAGATGTCGGCAAGGTTGTCCTTTGTGGGGATGTCAAGGAAATGCACTAGCCCACATTCGCTGCATTCACGACTGTAATGATGTTGGACCTCGATGTGTTTGGCACGCTGATGGAAAGACGGGTCTTCAGTGAGGATTTGAGCATCTCTATTGTCGATGAAAATGACTGAGGGATCTTCTTGTTTGAGGTGCAGACCATACAAAACATTTCGCATCCAGACAGCTTCTTTTGTTGCCTGTGCTGCTGCCATGTACTCAGCTTCCGTTGAGGAAGTAGCAGTAGTGGCCTGTTTCTTAGGATACCAGTCCAGATCCTAGGTTGAAACAGTACCCAGAGACAGAACATCTTGGGCAGTTGGCATAGTCTGAATCAGTGTAGCCTGTGAGTCGTCCGGTGCTATCACCTCCTAGCTCGAGCTCATATTCCCTTGTTCCTTTCAGGTACTTCACCACGTGGATTGCTGATTTCCAGTGAGTGTTGCCGTGTCCACTGTTGAAACAACTCAGGGAGCTAACAGCATGCATTATGTCGGGTCGAGTGGAGATGGCAAGATACATGAGTACTCCCACAAGTTGTCGATAGGGTTGCTTTGCAGCTCGTCGTCCCTCCTCCTCAGATTGTGGGAGGTCCCGTTTGGTGAGTCTGGTGTTTGGAGGAAGAGGTGTTTTGACCGGAGTTGCATCCTTGCAGTTAAATCCCGACACAATCTTGTCAATGAGCGCCTTCTGAGAGAGGTAAACAGTGTGTTTCTGCCTGTCTCTGCGGATGGCCCATCCGACTATGAAGTGGGCATCATCCCTTGATATCTTCCATTCTGCACCCAACTCCTCCTCAAATCTGCGCTCCTCCTCGATGCTGCTTGCAGCCACTGTGAAATCATTGACATGTACAGCAGCAAATACCACACCCGAGTCGCGTCTGCGGTAGTAGATGCAGTGTTCGACACTGAGCTGTGTGAAGCCAAGGGTTTTCATGCGGGCATCCATGTGTTTGTTCCACAGTCGTCCACCTTGTTTCATGCCATATAATCCTTTGTGTAGCTCCCACACCCAGTCCTCTTTTCCTGGCACCTCAAAACCCTTTGGCTGTTCCATCCATGTAGGCTCGTCAATGTCACCATATAGGTATGCTGTCTTGACATCGATCTGGGTTAACTCAAAGTCCAATGCAGCTGCAATGTGGAATAGGATACGAAGCGACTCAGCACATGCTGTAGGGGATGTCGTTTTGTTGAAATCTTTGCCATATATCATTCTGTGGCCCAGGAGAACAAAGCGCACTTTGTACCGTGACACCAGTCCTGCAAAATCACGTTTGGTCTTGAACACAAATTTCCCACCCATAATCTTGCGCCCTTTCGGGACGGAGGATCGTTGGACTAGTGTGTATACACCCATGTCGTGAATGGACTTTAATTCATCCTTTATTGCAGTGAGCCATTTGTCTGTGTTTGGGCTGCTGAGTGCTTCTGCAGCTGACCATGGGTCATCCGGGTATTCCAGGTTTATCTCCAGATCCTCAGCAGCTTGTGCATCAAGAATCATGGCATCAACTAGAGATTGTGCAGTGTCATTGTTCAGTTTACGTTCCTGTTTTCTTGCTTTTCAATCTGCTTTGACACGTTCACCAGCAGCCTTGGATTCTGCTACTGCACGGCGAGTTCGCTCCTCAGCTGATTCTGCAGCTGTCCGGGTGCTGCGTCGCTGTGCATTGGGCTCAACATCAAGTGGTGGAGGCTCTGGGTAATCCTCTGGCATCTCCAAAGACTCCTCATCATCATCGTCATCATCATCATCTTCAATCTGTATACGCTGGTGGATAGTATCCTCTGTGTCCTTGTTCACCACCCGCCCTGGATGTAGTGGTGTTGGAATAGTCTGGTGTGATTCTATGAATTCAACGTGGTAAGATGTGAGGACACGCCGAGAGAGTTTGTCATAGCAGATATACGCCTTCAAGGTATGTGAGTAGCTGGTGAGCTGGCATTCTATTCTGCGCTTGAATATTTTGGGATTGTGCTTATTTTGAATCAGGACAAAAGCCTGGCACCCTATCTCACGAAGGTTGGAGAGGTCTGGCTTTTCCTCATACCATGCCTCATACGGTGTCTGCCTGTTTTGGTAAGTTGTTGGGCATCTTTGAATGATATATGCCGCTGTCTCAACGAAATAGTCCCACAGATTTGGTGGAAGGTTGCAGGCAGAGCGCATTGTTCGTGCCAATTCAAAAACAGTCCGATGACGCCATTCCACCATGCCAATGTGAGCCGAGGTGTAAGGTGCGGTGTTCTGTAATTTTGTCCCATGGTTTGCAAGCCATGCTCTCATTTGGTCACTCTTCAGTTCTCCACCATCGATGCGGTAAATCCCCACTTCTTCTCCACTTTCTAGACAACACTCATTCTCCCAGCGCTTTAGCTCACGGAAAGCTTGGTCTTTAGTCTGCAGCACAACACACCAGGTCATATCCATGTATTCATTGACCAGTTCCATAGAGTAAAGATTCTGTCTAGAGGATTGCACCGCTTCCGGCCCCGTCAAATCAACATACACCACCCCAAGTTTCCTCGTTGACCTCGTGTGCATCCTTGTCTTTGGTACAGAGGTGCAAGTCTGCTTGCCAAAGATACAATGTTTACATTTAGGGGGTAGTTGAGATAGGTCAACAGGCATACCTCTCACTAGCCCGTGTTCAGCCATTTTGCGAATGGTAGGGATACCAATATGGCCAAGACGACAGTGCCAGACTTCAAGGTTTGCAATACTGGCAAGTGTGTGTTCGACTGGAGCTGCATCAGATGCAGCAGCAAGCGCAGAGGTGGCTTGGATGGCTCCTGGAATATTCTTTGGCTGAATAATGGTCCCATCCAGGAAGTAAAGCTTCTTGTTGCGACGATGGGCCGTAAGAGCGACACTGTCCACAGTAGTCTCACCCGAGGCCACAATGAACATTTCCTCGTGAGTAAAGACGACAGTGTAGTTGCGGTCGGTAACACATCCCACAGACATCAAGCGCATGGATGCCTCTGGAACGAAATAGACGTCGACAATAATGAAAATGGTGCCGTTGTCCTGGCGTATGTGAACCTCGCCCTTTTCTGTGGCTTCGATGAATGTGCCCCCTACACCGTAGATTTTGACTGGGGCGATGATCTCGAAAGTATAGAAATCAGCTTTGAAAGGTGAAATGGAAACGGTAGCTCCAGAATCTGCCGCATAAGGATCGAGTCTTGCAGCAGCAAGTGCTATCTCGTCTTCCTTGGTAATAGCTGAATTATCGAGGAAGGTCATGTTGGCGAACAGGGGGCAAGTGGATGCAGCCATGGAATATTCGGATGATGCATCTGAGCCTCAACGAGCATGGTATGTTGAATAAATCTCCTCGAGCTCTGCATTAGAAGCGACCTGTGTGAATGCAGAAGCGGCAATCTGTGGCTCGTCCTCTGCCATCGTAAAATATATGGTGTAACCGCTGGAGTCCTTCATCGCAAATCGAGGTTTGGCAGCTGGTTTGGTAGCTGCAGGAGCTGTAGGTGTGGTTGAGGGCTTGTCAAGCTGCTTTGCGCTGTGTTGCGCCACCGTCCCCTTGAGCACCTCCTCACGACATCCTTCCATCGCGCCGCCCTTGCCCCAGCACTCGTCGGTGCGATGCGGCCCATTGCAGGTTCCACATAGACCCCTGCCGCTGCTGCCTGCCTTTCCCGACTGAGGCTTCTGGGCACGGGCAGCATTCACACGCTCCTCAGCTGAAACCTGTTTCGTCTACTCCTCCCATCAAAGTTTCTCCTTCTCCAGTGACTTGACAATGTCAGCCGGCGTCGCAAGATCATTGTCCTCGTATTTCTCGTGGATGGAGCGAAGATCGGGGGATAGCGAGCGAAGAAGTACGGCAAGTGCGAGTTTATCGGCATCCAGCGTGCTGATCTCAAAGACCTGCTTGCTGACGTTGTGCACCTTCGCGGCCGCATTGACCATATCAGCACGGCGCTTGATGTGAATCCTGAGCAACTTGTCGAGAAGAGAGGTCTGAGTCAAGGCTTTCTGGCGATGGTGTTTCTTCAGCTCGGTCCAGATGTTGTGGGCAGATGTGATGGTACAGTGGTCATGAAGGTAGTCGCGCTCGGCGGTCGATATGTTCATGCAAATACCAGCCTGCGCAAGCTTGTCATTCTTTGTCCAGATCGGCAGATCAGAGTCGCCTTTGGCCGGCTGCGGGACTTTGCCCAGCACATATTCAAGGATTCCAGCATATAGGAACACATCCGATGCGCTCTCCGACCAAACAGTGTAGTTCCGCTTCTCGAAATCAAGTGCGTCGACGCTGGAGACAGCCTTTACTTTGATGATTTCAAGCGGCATGGTGATTGGGAGTGAGACAAAGAAAAAGTTTTTGCAAAGTCTCGTTCTGGTTGTCGTGGGTGGTTGTGGTGTATCAAGGGGATGTATGTGTGTCATTTGGGTCCAGTCTTTCAGCAGCAATGGCCCATAACCTGTTAGAAACTAGACACAAGTCAATATGTAATATTCTATATAAATATAAGTCCATGTACTGTCCGAATCAAATCCAAGGCTCACCTCAGTAACGCCGTAGCAGTACTGAGGAAAGCCTTAATTTAGGCGTGTATCTTTCATAGAAGGCCGCAGCCCGATCAATCCCGAAGACAGCTGATCTCCGAGATTGCGGTGCAGCTTCTGCTGTTCCCAACAGGATGCAGACAGGAAGTGGTGCCCTAATGCATTCTACTCCAAGAGCTTGAACAACATCCAGCACAACTACAACTTATGATACATTCACACAGAACTGTTGAACCAGATTTTTAAATATAGTCTGAGAACAGGTTCATTTCAGTGAAAATATAACAATCTTCCCAATAAGGCTAATTGATCATGTGGCAACCGCTCTTGTCTGTCCCCAACCTTACTTGATCTTGTTCCCATCAAGATATGTATATATTTTGATGAGTTCTATAAAGGGATTTATTCCTGAAACTCTCTATGGAGTTGATTAAACTCACTCCATGAGCTTTGCAATGTTATTCATCATTACAGGAGCTAGGGATCCAATGGTTTCAGACTTGAGATAGAGGTTGATAACTGTATACAGCACTTGATGAATATTCTCCGTGAGACAAGCACACTCATTTTTGTTGTATTTGACATTCTATGCCAGATTGTAAGTGATGTGAAGGTCCATTTTCAAGACTTCTTACTGGAACCATATTAATTAAGGATTGAATGGTCGTTGAAATCGTTTGAATGAATGGGGGGCCAAATGCATCATTGAGTTCCTTTGAGAAGTGTTAGAGCAGGGGTCAACAGCCCCACAATCCTTTCAAGATGAATTTCTGTAACAGTTGGCTGGTAGGGCATTCTGAGGGGGGGGATTAAACTGGAAGTCTGTCTGGATGTTATATGTGAGTGCCCAGGCTGTCATACATGGTCAACTGCCGGATTTTACTGATACTCATCTCAGCTTCTCTTCTGATACAGTGCTTTTCATGGATTTGAAATCAATACTCACCTGTTGCATGAATGACAGATAAAAATGGTCAGGTTCTGATTGCAGATTTGCAGTTCATATGACCACACCTACCAACCGTGAAAATTTGGCTTGTCTCTTATTAGTTCTTCTGGAATGATTTTCTAGAGCACCCAGTTTAAGGACTGGTGTCCAAAAGTGGAAATGGGGGATACCGGGAAATTTCAGTGCAATGGCAACAGTGTCTTTCACCTTATCAGTGACTCTGACTTCCAGATATGAACTGGACTGGATTGAATTTCTATTTAGCTGTAGTGTGTACCTGGCATACCGTTTTCTGAGTTCCATCCAATATTCTCAAATGTTTTTTTTTTTTTTGCACATGACATGCCCGGCAATGTGAAGCCAGTTGTAAGTAGGCTCGAATCCAGCCTGTCTATGAAAGCAAGCTTGTCGATAGACAGGCTGGTCGATCTGAGTTTGAATTACAAATGCAAATTAGTTACCAAAAAGGGCTATTGAATTACTCACTCATTTCTTCACCAACTCGCAATCTTCTTGGATAGCAATGCTCGCGCATCCTCGACAAATCCGTTGCAGGTTATCCGAAGTCAAACTTTGAGATTTTGAGGGTGCTGGGTCAACATTTGCATCCTTTGTTGTTGCTTGTGTCTGACGTCACCCACTCGGTAACCGCGGTCCGGAATAGCCTTTTTTGGTAAGATTTTTGCATTGGTAATTCAAACTCAGATCGACTGGTTTGTCTATCGACAGGCTTGCCTTCATAGACAGACCAGTCACTGGTCTAAGTTGTAAGGCTCAATAATCGGTCGGTCATGAACACAATCATGTTCACGAACAGATGTATCTTCAGTTGTAAGACTCTGGGTACTGAAGTCGGAGTTGACAGGTGGCAGTGTAGATCAGATGGAGCAAAGTAATCTAATCTAATCTGTAGATTTGTCTGCAGCGAGTTACTACACAGCGACTCAAACTCCTTCGCAAGCTCCCCGCGAGCTTCAAATAATCACCTAACCCATCCATGTCGCACGCCGCGGCTGCGCATCTCAGTTTTCAGGGCTCAGCAAATGTCACACGACGAACAGCCACACACTGATCAGTACAGCCATAAAACCAATGAGGGGACTCGGATGTATTGTCTACTTAGATGGGCATACAGTGAGATAAAAAAACAACAACGACACAACGACAAAAAAGTATATACGATGCCTGCGGGTGCTGTTACGGGTGCGGTGCGGGTACGGCATAGGTAGGTAGAGATAGCGGGCGAGATAAGGAGCTCGGTACAGCACTGCGCGCGGTGTTTGGAGGGAAGGAGGGAGAGAAGCATGGGAAGAGGGGAGGGGAGGCGGAGCCTGAGAAGAGGGTAGGTAGGTAGGTATGAGGTTTCGGCAACGCCGCACCACGAGGGTCGGACGGGGAGGGACGCGAGCGAGCGGGGTTGGGATGGGAAAGGCGTGTGTAAGGTGAAGGTAAAGGTAAATGTACACAGGGGCAGTATAGCATGGCATAGACATGACGGCGGACACGCGATGGCAGATGGCAGATGGCAGATGGCGGAAGAAGACCCCCGACCCACGCGCGGCTCACCCCCACTCGTGTGCCGCGGGCGGGTACGACGCCGCGCGGAAAACGAATGGTGCGTGTGCCTGTGCCGAAGCCTGCTTGAGCCGCTGTACGCGCGGGTCCTGCGTCTTGGTCTTGCGCGGGTCCAGCGTCTTCCCCGTACCCTCCGCGGTGGCGTCCCCCATCTCGACGTCTGAGTCTGAGTCCACGTCGCGTTCTGTGTCGACGTCGGCGCGCTCGACAAACTGCGGGGCAAACGCCGGCGGGATGACGAGCGGCGGGGCGAACGCGGGCTGGGGGCGCGCGGTGCCGGTCGCGATGAGGGATTGGCGGTAGATCTCGAGGCGGAGTTCCTGGGGTGTCAAGTGTAAGTGTGGGGAAAATAAAGAAGAGTAAAAAAGTGAGTCAGGGGTTCGGGATCGGGATATGGGAGATGAAAATAAAGTAAATGGGAGAGGAGCGCACAGGAGCAAGAGCAGGAGACAAAATTGAATAGAACAGGGGCAGCGCAGCAAGAGTACACCGAGATGGCGCAATGCGATGACCGGATTCTCCGTGTACATCGGGAACGAAGGAAGAGACAACGAAACGCGACGTAACGCACCTCGAAGCTGGTACTCTCGAGCCCGGGAATGACGGTAATACTCTGAAAAAGTTCGCCCTCCGACGCGGTCCTCGGCGCGTTCCCGTTCGTCGTGGGCGTATCGAAATCGAAGTCCACGTCGATGCTTCCCGTGCTGGTCGAGCGCATGGGCTGCGGCGCCGACGCCGCGCGCGCGACCCTCCGTGCACCCGCAATCTTCCGCGGGAGCACGGCAGGCACCGCCGCGCGCTGGATGCGCAGGAGCGTCGACACGTACCCGTCATCTGACCCGCTCTCGCTGTCCGAGTCGTCACAGTCAAACGCGACGAGCGCGAGCGCGCTGAGGTCCACGACGGCGGGGGTGTCTGTGCCGTTTGCGCGGGGCTTCGTTAGGTCGGTGAGGATAGGATGGCCATTGTCGGCGCCCGGCTGGAGGAGGCCGTCGGAGAGGTCGCGCGGGGTGTAGTAGTGTTCGAGCATGGTGGGTGGGACATGTGGGATGAAAAAAAGAATTGTTTTATGGCGTTGGCTGGGGCCACTGGGTTGCTGCAAAAGGAAATTCACAAAACCATTGTGGTGGCGGGAAGAACGAGACAAGATCACGCGATCAATGCTCTCCTTGACTGTTTGAAAGCAGTGTTTCACTGTCACTGTCTCCAGACACGTCTTTCTGCTATGGCGACCTGGTATCCAAATAATAAAGACGAGGACAGGCTGAATGGACAGCTCTAGCTATTTGGAGATACAAATCCGCAAATAGTCTCCCAGTGGATTCTGCAGCCTATAAAAAGCGCCGACGCTTGCTCACGCGCTCACGGAGCGAAAAGAGCTATCAAACACCATGGCTTGAACACGACTCGAACGAGCTTTTGCTGCACATGCACTTGATATGAACATATGTGCCGCAGATGCAGGCCACCCGCTACCAAGCCAACCAGACCCATAATTGAAATGTATTGGAGCCTTCGTTTGCTGCGGGCTGCCCTTGCTTTGGTGAACCTGATCTTTAATACCACAAAACCAAACCCAGGACCCCGCAGCACTCATGCCTCGCAGAAGACGTCGACTCGAACGATCTTGCGAGTTTCCCTCAGGCGCTCTATGGCGCGGGTTAAAAAACCATTGACAGGTTCACCCTCCGGTAAAATAAAAACATTCGTTACCATACTCCATGGCTCGGGCTCGATTCGAACGAGGATCTCCTGCTTAATTGCCCTGGAGCAACACGCCCCGCCGCTAAGCCTTCTCTGCTCTGATCTCTGTCTGGATGTATTCAGCTCTTCTATGCGAGTCTCATAAATCCGAGAGCAAAATGCATATTTTATTTTTTGCTTGACTCTGCGCATAAAGCCGCTCTTTCGAACCGATGTGCAAAGTCGTGCGTATCCCTAGCCTTCACTCAAAATTGGATATATATTCAAACATACCGCTCAGTTTTTCTTACGGTGCTCTGAGGGAGATGGTGGAGCAAAAATAAAACAACCTGCGCTCTCCCTTATCATATATCAGGTTATTTTTTCGCACTCTCAAATTTCTTTCAAAAAATAATCTTGATTATGGTCTGACTAGGGAGACTACTCCCTTATGGCTGGGGCCCGAATCGAACGGGCCAATTCTGCGTTCAAGGCTGCCTGCTGAGAATGCCACCAAGCCTTCCTTGCAATTGGGCCCATATCATTGACACTAACAGTAATCAAGTCGCCTCGTGATGTTCGGGCGTTGCCCAGAGAGATCGAGGAAGAGACAAATTGTAAGTTCAACTTTGGTTCGAACCAAATCACCAACTACGACAACGAGCTATCAAGCCAACGAAAATGTGCTGGAAAATTTAAAGGACGAGGGATTGCAGTTTTTCGAAGTCGAAGTAACCAAGGCCTGTGAGCCATCAGACATGAGTACATAGTCAAGGCCACATTCACCGGAACGACATACCTGATGCGGGATCCCAGCTGTTTCACTCATAGATTAATCGCTTCCCATTGACAACAAGTGAAGGAAACCGGCTTACCCCTTGGTCGCGTTGAAACCCGGCTGTTCACACCCGTTCACGAACCCGTCCCTATTGAAATAATCACGAAGGTTCGAGAGCAACGGAAATGGAAACGAACGTTATATCGACCAGGCCTTCCAAACCGGCACTGTAAAGGAAGGGATTCAAGAAGCCCATCGTTGGTTTCCCGTGGCGAAGCCGCCAGTCGTTGAGCAAGGCGATTATGCCTGCAGCAGTTGGAACAGCGGCACTGGTACCGCCCGATATATCCCACCGGTTGAAGAAGTAGTCGAAAAACGCCCCACCGCCTGATAGGATATATTGAGTCGGTAGGAAATAATCGACCGAGACGGATTTACCGATGCATGATATGTCGGGATACGCACGACCTCGGTGGTTGTACATACTCGATTGCAGAGCTGTCTCGTCTGGATTCGCTGAGCCGTTAAGGTAAGCCGATACAGCGGCATCTAGAAAGGCTGAGATCATTCAGGTGCAATTTTTGGCTTTCGCACCTTGGTACGATGGCCGGTCAAAATAATAAGAGAATCCAGCCCCAGACGCAAAAGTAGCCGTTTGGGGAAAGAATCCTTCAGTCTCTCCGACAGAGGTTACACTACCGTGGAGAATTAAAACGCTGCAGTACAGATGCATAACAATATCGGCGCACTAAGGACACGATGCCGGAAAGACGGGGAGAAAGGTTGTTGCATTATTTCCGGTATTCGCAATGCATGTCTGTTGAGGTGATTGAGAGTCAATTATGTGCAAGAGCAAGACATACCGGTAGATCATCGACGCCTAATCCCTGATCACCAGTACTGAACAGGACAGAAACACCTCTGTCCGAGGTAAGTTTGTGAGGAATACAACTGAACGAGGTCACTTGCCTGGCTCCGAGCTTTGCAAAACCCTGGCACACCGCATTGGCGTAATCCTGAATTATTTGTGAGCACTCAGAGTTATTCATTGCTGACCACCACACACTTGCGGAACCTGACATTGAGAATTCTAATGAGCGTGATTTTGGCATCTAGACAAAGCTATCTCACAGTTTGCTCGTCATCCCCATACGACGTCGTAATGACAGTCGGAAGCTCGTCGAGCCCCAGCAGATAATCGATGAAGCTAGTTACAGGATCTTGCTTCAGCAGCAAATCGTTCGCAGACAGATGCAACTCACTCGAGATAAGGTTCGTTAACACCAGGCTGTTCACCGTCTTGATTCTGATCCGGAATGTACGGGGGAACCGAACCCGTTGAATAATAAGTCATGGGAATGGGGTACGCGACCTGTATAGCTGCACATAATTCTGTCAATTCCGATTCCGATCTGAAATTCAAGAGCACTGACCGAGCTGAGTATCAAGATTCCCCTCATCGCTGAAGGAGTTGACAGTAAAAGGTCCTAAACACGATGCGGGCAGTTACAGTATTATCATACAGAAGAGGGTGATAGGCTCACCCGTGATATTTACGATCTCCATCGTGTAGTTGGATCCGATGGACTCCGGTATGTAGTCATTGAGATATAATTTGAGTGATTCACTGTCCCGCATCAGTGAAGAACCAATAATACAGCTAAAAACATACGGCCTCGCCCATATGTTGAGATAGCCAGCCCTGTAGATTCCAATTTGAGTTTGTTTAAGAAGGTCTCCTGACGGAGGACCCACACTCCAATACGATTACTGCCATCGACTATCGCGGGGGTGTAGTTTCCAATGTTGTACAACCTCCGAACACAGGGCGGGTCGACGACAGACACACAGCTCGTGAAATCGCTCTGGTTGAGTGCCACTGGTCGTTTCTCAAGATGGGACGAAGCAACGACTTCATCCCCAGAAAAGAATTTGCCCATGCCATGTCGCAGAGGGTCGAAAAACGCAGTTGTGGGATGTACCCATGCCACGTGAGGAACCAGATCCTGTGGAAGGCTATAGCTCAGGGTGCGAACAACACGGTTTCTGCTCTTGAGATGCTCGAAAATGCCGAAGCGAGTGGACAGCATTTCCTCGGCAGAAAAGACTGGTAGTACCGCGGTAACGGTGTCCTTCGAAGCCGACCACTTCACGGAACTCGTGTTGTGCGTCGCAAGCCAGCCTTTAACAAGCTCCAAAGCATCGCTAGAAGGTTTCGATAAAGCATGCACCTGCTCCTTTGAGAGATGGTTTCCGTAGTCGGGATGAGATGGGTCGCTGATATTCTGGAGCAAGGACTCGAGCCGAGAAAAGCCTGGTTGGGCCAGACCAAACCGCAGATTCAAGCCATGACTCGGGGATAACTGAGCATGTTGGAGCTCTGCCCAGCCAGATGGAGCCTCGGGAAGTGATTCCTTCACCAGTGAAGTGGCAGAGGCAGTCAGAAATGCAGTGAAAACGCTGCACCAGAGGAGTGTTGGAGCCATTGCAAGGAGGGAGACAGCTCAAACGCCAGCGAGGAGGTTCCATCTTATACCACACTCGTGCGGGAAAGAATCGCCGGAATCGACAAATATAACTGAGCGTTTAGTCGATGTCCGGCGGTGTCCGTCGGCAGACTAGGCATGGGAATCATTCCGGGGATTAATGCCCACTGGCAGTAGCCGATGTATTTACCTATCAATGATGCCACTACGATTGCCGGCGAGAGGATACTAAATTTGTGGAATTTTGCGGCATTGTTGGCACTCTCCTGCGCTCGCCACTCTCACATCGCGAACTGATCGCAGAAGGAAGTCATGGTTAGAACTCTGGGATTAATGCCTGAGAGTTAGAATGACAAAAGCAGATATTGAATTTGGACACGATGCATCAGTGGTGGCGGTGTAGCTGCTGTCCCACGGTTCAAAAGAGAGTTGACATTTTTTGTAATAAACGAGCATCCAGCCTCGATCAATTCCCATGGCCCTCCCGGCACCCTGGAACCAGTGAGGCGGCACGGAACACACCCCGTTTCGCTCTCACCCGGGACTCAACGCATTTTTTTTATGCAATGCAACCAAATGTACTTTGACGAGCTATTAGTATTTAACCGATTCCACGTCCACAGCCCTTACTTGTAGAACAGCAGCTGCCCATCATCGATATCCAACAATATAGCCGTAGCGCACATAATTTCCGCCAAAGGAACGGTCCACCGGTGGTTCATCTCTACATCGAAACTCACAGGAATGGTGATGGGTTCACTCATGTAAGGGTGAAGGTTTTCGTTGAATGTCAATCAGACCTGGAACCAATACCGGTCCCAGGAATTTTCAGTAAGATTCCATCTGACTGCTCTGTATCTTAAAAGACTCAATTGAACGGTGAACATTACTACTGTGACCAATCGAGAGCCGTGATGACACACTAATAAATTTGGACTCAGGTTCGCAACACGTATCATAGTTCATCATAGTTCTCTCGACTTTCTCGCCCTTTTCTCCACTGACATAGAGCTGTCGGTGCTAACACGGGCCGAAACTTCAGAAGATATCAGTATACTACTATTAGTCGCAGAATCCCCAAAGAATCCCTTGTAACCAAGAGCACTGCAATATATATAAGATGTGGAAGCCGAAGTCACTGTTATATTGAAATTCTCCCCGCGGCTTTCCACAATGCCAAAAAGCCGTGTGAAGCCGCATGCAGCTTGTGCGGCTTTGGCACGACCTGTCTAATAGATATCCGGTGGTAAGGATGTCACCGAAGAGTATAACTCGGAGGTCTTATTGCCATAGCCATTTTGAGCCAACTGCAAACCGCTGAGCGGGTTTAGAAAGTCGTCTAATCATTGACGTTGGCTACCATTAGTGGTAGTCCGAAAAACATAAAGAAGAACCTGCGTGTGAGGTTGGCCGCTGAATGAGATTTACATCGACCGAACCTGTGAACGTCGAAAGAAAGCTGAACATCACCTGCGCGATTTCATTTTTTTAGTAAACGTTACTGTTCAAGTTGGGCCCATTGATGTTGCCATGGAGTGAGAATTAAACCCAAGAAAGATATACGCCAACTTAACACGTCTATACAGTTCAGTCTTCAGTGGATAGCTGTAGCTTGACGGAATCATCATCTGCGGTACTTTGAGGTCCTTGGTGTCGTCAGAAACCCACAAAGCAGAATTCATCCTGTGCTAATAGCACGCGTATAAACCCGGACGCGGCTTCTTCCTAGCTCACGCTACCCCGGAAATAAACAGACGGATAAAAAAGTCGCTTTGTCGGTGTCATGGCTCGGGCTCGATTCGAACGAACCTTAGTATTTTTTTTTGGACATAGTTCGCAGATGTAAATCAATCCTACACTGAGATTTTCCAAGTGTTCTCCCGAGCATACAAGGTGTTTTGGTTTCAGGTGCCAATGCGCGAGATCGGGAGAAAGAAAGTTTGATGTGGTGTCGTCCAGGAATTCGACTCTCTGAACTAATCGATTGGGCGAATAATAACTGACCGACGGCCTTATGGGAATTCACCCACAGATAAACCGAACAAAAAAAGGTCTTGGAAGGAGTAGTGGCTCGCGCTCGATCCGAACGAGCAACAGTTATCTGGCAGAATATTATTGTGGCAGGACAAGCATTGAACCCCACCGAGCCTTTCAAATCAGCTGTGAGTTGATTGGCATGCCAGCTGGGATTGATCATCCGAAGCCAATTTAGGTGGTCATTTGGTCTATGTACTAGGCTCGCAAACATAATGATTAATATACGACTGAACATTATACAACAATATTCTGCAGTGACGACTCACCAATACGGCACTCCGTGACATCAGCCAACATCGAACTGTGTCTGCTACGAGTGGTCCGCGTCGCTCGCCTTGTGTTTCGTGTGCAGCGAGCCGTCAGCACCACCATGTCTTGTCAAGTCTGACTCATTGTAGTCCATGTGCAGCGAACCGGTCATGTCTGTATGCTGCTGCTGGAACTGCACCACGCTCAACGGAATTGTATTCACGTCGTTAAGCGTAGGGAGCGATAGCTCCGGCATACGACGCCAGCCCAGCACTTTGTTGCGGTAGACGCGACACGCCATGACGCTCGTCAGAGTGACGTTCGGGAGGATGAGCAGTCCTCGGTATGGCGGGGGGACGCTCGGAATGTATAGCAGCATTGCAGCAGAGATGTTGGCGAGGACCACGATCCTGCGGGGCCCGTAAGAAATCAGTTCCTCCTGTGGGATATGGAAGGCGACGCGGCGACGCACAGGTAATACATCTGCCCATCCATTAAGATCGCCCGTAAGAAAATAGTGGACATGACCGGTGCCTTGCCCTGCTTTCCGCCCTCCTGCTGCTCAGAGTGCGAGAGATTCGACATGATGCGATACGCGATTGCGAGAAAGGTGGCCGTGTCTTGGACAGTTAGGATGATTGCTGAAGAGCCAATGTATGAGCCGGCGCGCCCAATTATGCACACCGCGGGGTCGCCTATCGCTAGCGCGCTCTCGCCGGTGGGAATCACTATCGACGCGCCCACGGCCGCAACCGACAGACACCCCAAGATGATGGTGACCAGGCGGTCGCCGCCGTATACTGCGTATCCACGATGGAAGAACAGAAAAGCCGACCCACAAACTGCGATGGGGAGGAAGCAGTTAAACGCAACCAGGGCCTTGTTGCAATCTTCGAAGGGGTATGCTATTCGGCAATGTTGTTAGTAGTCATCACAGCAGTGCATCGAGGCAAATACGCACACGCGAATATCGCGAATCCCAACACAAAAACCAACGCGCCAAGTCTGTGGCCTCCACATCAGTACCGTTTACAAGATTTCATTTGCTTTCTAACCTGGACATAACATACGCCACCGCGGTCGCGCTGGACTTGTGCTTGAAGAGCAGGGAGTATTCGCTCCGGATATTGTTCAGAATATCCCAGACGAATACCTAAGAGGCGCCATTCGTGAGGAAGGATGTCCGGGAAAACCGCAAGGAACACAGTACCGCCGCCGAGCCAGCACAAACATACTGCGAGATCTCGATCTGCCTTTGGAGACCAGCGACATCCGCAGAGCCCCCGAGGATTGGGGCATAACAGCGGTCGAATGGCCACGGAGGGGGCAAAGCCGCTGCGCGAAAAAGTGGGCAGTACCCTGGGTTACCGGTCAGGAAACATGCAAGCGATCTTGATCGCCGTGATGTATATGTCGTCAGATTTCCGCGGCGCCCAGGGATTTCAGAATCACAACGGCCAGCCTGCTGCCACGCTGGATAGTGAAACGGCCGCCAAGGTTAATCCATTGCTTTTCAGGCTCGAGGATTTATTCCGAGTATATTCGATACATCGGGCTGGTTTGTGGTGCAACTGTAACTGAGTAAACGTTACCCGCTGACCGAGTAGAGGACTGAGAATGGCAAGTCCGACTGCGAATTTCTTGCGATTGAAGACGAAGAACCTAGTATGGAGCGCATGCAAGACGAAAAGGAACGAATACCAAATTTCGAGATGCATGATAAACTAGTAGGATGTGTCATCGAATCTTAAATAGTCTCGATCTATGCGTCTCTTTCGATGAATCGTTTTGGGAGTGTTCAGCAATTGCAAGAACTAAGTTGGAGAAAAGGAGTCATGTGATCCGAATGTGGCGTTGATGCGCTCACGACAGATCCAAACACTCCCTGGTCCGTGCGCCGCCCTCGCAGTATAAAGGTGAGCTGCAAACGTCCGAACAACTCATACTTACCTTGATGGCACAGGCCCCTTCACCTCCCTGGGTCTGTGGGCCGTGGGAACACTCCATAGCACGGCGACCCTGTCCATACAGAGTGCGCCTGCGGCTTGTATGTGCTTAGGTGCATGCACCGTCTCAATATTTTCCTGTTCCACCACGGCCACTCGGCTGGGTGGACCTTTTTTTTCGATCCTCCGCTGGCCTAACCCTAACCCTAGTTACATCGAAATAGATCGCTTTGACCGTGCGAGATTGCGAGTAGGAAGTCAGTCTAAGAGACTACTTTTGTGATGCGATGGAAGATTCCGTGGTCAGAATTGGATTCTTGTACAATTGAGCAAGAAAAACATCTTCGCGGCCAGCATTCCATCATTTCCATGGCTTGCCCTCGAATCGAACGAGTGACTTCCGCTGAAACATGTAACTAACATATATTGCGAATGTGGACCCACCCACCAAGCCTTTCTTATCCGGCTCGTACTCTGTATTTGTGGGTATCTTTTTCACCAGTCGAGAGCGCAAGTGAAAAATGGCTGGACAGTTTCACAACCGTAAACCTTGCTCGAATTTGGAGTTGAAATTGAAGCTCGCTTCCGTCAGACGATTATTGTCTGTAAAGAGACTCTGTATTTGCAAGATGCAGCAGTATAAAACCAATGAAATCCTCAGTCCAAGAGCAGCAGATGGTCACATAATTCTCTGTGTATGAAATGCACGTCCCGAGAATCAAATTACAAGTCCGGGGCCAATTGCCATGGGCTCGCATGCCTGCGTCACCGTCCACTCCGATTCAGCAGGTGATGAGCGCAGTCGGCCGAGTCCACCCCTCGGCAATGGGCAGCCGCTCTTCGCAGAAGAATATCTGGACGAAACTAAAAGATGTAACATAAATACAAGATCTGAGAGAAGGGTCAACACTCACTTCTTTGGCGCCACCCCGGTAGAGGCATCGCCCATGATGCTCAGCTAGAGCGAGGAATCACGCATCCGCAGCGCCCCTTCCGTCCGTGTGTTCGTGATGTTCGGATTTCTCGCAAGCGAGTCGGCGAGGCGCACCTTCATGACCTGTCCCGCGGACGTTGCGTGGTAGTAGTCGACGCCCGAGTTTGCGTTCGCGAGCGCAGAGAAGACCATCTCGTTGAATTGGAGGTTGTCGCCCAGAAAAATGTTGTTCCGCGAAATACTGGCGTCGTGCTCGACCAGGTTGTGCCTGTTTCCAGTTATCCTAGCGGCACATTCTGCTACGAGCGGATTCCCGACTTACAGCTGCAGCGCATCGAGATTCAGGGTGGTCGGGTCGTTTCCGGAGAGAAGGCCGAATTTCGCGGCCTGGATAACCGTGTCTGGTCCGACGTTGAAACCTGCTGGGCACAAGTTTCAGAGCCGCCACACTCGTATAGAAATCAGCGTACCAATTGCTGCTCCGAGTATCTCTGGACGGAGATGTTTTTACCGCTCCGCGGTAGATAGCCATGATTCGCCAGGCTGGTGAATGTCAACGAGGGGGAGTACAAGTGAAAGAGAATTCACGAATGTGTTGAGTCCGGGACACGGAGACCGGACGTCAGTGGCCGTAGGTGCAATCCACTCGTGATTATCCTGCGCAGACATCGTTTGCGGGAATGAGAGAGCGACCAGAGACCCGAGAGGAGGGAGAGAGCCATTGTGCACTGCAGGGTTGTGGGGTGTTGAGCCAGATTTATAGATAATCAACACGAGTGTACATGATTCAAAGCAGTTCGGAGAGATTTCTGCGTCTGGATTTGACAAGACGCCGATCTTTTAGAAGTTTTTGACGCCCACAGCGAGCGGCCTGTAATATTGAGTGGAATTGGGCAGTGGAAAGTCAACTTTCTCATTTACCACACGGAGTCGAACGTGTTTGAGTGTGACTATGTAGTGCATGATTGAGGCCTTACCTTGATGTTCCATGGCCGAGGCAAGGTAAAGCCAGGTGAAACCCATCAACGATATCCTGAGAGGAACGGCCAGTAGTTGGGCGGACGGGACGGCAGAGCTCTTCCGCCTGATATTCATTGACTGTGCCCTCGACTGGGCGCGGCTCTACTGAAAAGAAGCTCACGGCAATTGAATCCGACCAAGATTGGGGTCCCCGATGTATATTCATTCCCAGACAGTCCCACAGTCTCACCGCTAGATTTTTCCTTGCGCGAATGGACGCGTGGGCCCGGATACACGGGACAGACCTCTAAGCCTTGAATATCGGGTGATATGCTGGCACGCCGGACGAAAACATCCAACTTGAGGTAGGCAGTTTTGAACCCTTGCGCTTCCTGGGGTCCGAGGTCGATGGAAAGCGAACCAGAAGAATGCGGAAGAAGAGCAGCAGTGGCAGTGTACCCGGCACTGCCGGCACAGGAAAGGCACGGGACTTTCCGAAGTTCAACCTGAGTTTCAACCAAGTCTGTTTTGGAGACTTTGAGTACAACGCCAAGCCGCCCGTCATCGCTACTAATCGCCATAGGTGCTGGTATAAGACTCCATCATTGACTGGACTTTCGAGTCCAGCGCTCACAGGAACCTTTTCCATACATTCTAATACATTGGTGCTCAATTCGTGTTCATTAACAACTTCGGCCCCTTTAATGGGGCCAGGTTAATTAAATTGGGTATAAACTCATTATGTTGTACAACTCGTACAATGTAAACCACTCGCCCCGTTCCACGCACACTATTGATACAGTATTCAACTAAGAAGCGGACCAACTAAAACTGAATGAGCTCCCATTTGATATTCCACATCCCAACCAACGGTTGACGAGACGAAAAGAACAAACTCACGATAATCATACACCAGACGCCAACTTGAACTTCCCACCTCCACCCCCGTCCCAGCCACCGAAACGTGTCGCGCGAAGCGCCGCTCGCCGTCGGGTGATGATTCGATGCCCCATGTCTGTCGAATAACAAGTGATGAGTGAGCGCTGTGCTGGCAGAAGAATGGACGGAGGGACGAAAAAAAACCCACCTCGACCCAAGTCCGCTGTGTGGCAACATTGCTGCTGCAACCGCGATTGAAACTGATACTGATACTCCAATACACCGCATCTGCGTGTTTCCTGCGTCCAGCCGCCGCGGAGGAGCGGCGGGAGGGCGCGCAGGTCGGGGCGGGTGTCGGTTGTTATGCGCCTGCAAAGACGGGCAAGAGTGGTGAGTAAGTGTGGTCGATTGATCGATGAGCACAGAAAGAAGCGGAACGGAAGAGAAATGCTGTCGAGCAGTGCAGAATGGGAGTGGAAAGGGAAGGAGGAAGAAGGGAGCGAGGGTAAGCGACCAACCCACCTCATCCGCCCAACGACCGGTCCAAACAATGCGTCTTCATGCGTGCGGTCCTGCCAGTCGAATACTCTCAAGTCGACAGCGACATTGCAGTCCTTCCCACCAGAATCCTGCGCACGAAAAGGAATCTCAGTCAGTCGAAAAGTCAACTTTCAAACCAAAAATCGACTTGGCAAAGAAAGGGAATGGGTAAGACGTAGTCCATACATACCTGCTGCACCCACATCCTTTCCACGCCATCGATCTCGTCCTCATAGTGGTTGAACGACAACACTCCGCCCGCGACTGCGCGGCGCAGCGCGGGGTTGGCAATGCCTTGTTCTCGGAGCATGTCTTCGCAGGCGGCGACGTCGCTGAGGGTAGGATTCTACATATATGCCCTACTGATCAGCGGGGGAAAGGAAAGAGTGAAGGATATAAGAAGAACGGGAGGAAGACGCACAAGAATAAACCTTCCGGTCAGGTTTCGGGGTGTAAAGCGCGCGGGGAGGGCCATGGTTGAATGCAGTACGGTAAGAAGTTGGGCTGTGAAGGGTGGCAGTACGGAATTCCCCCTTTTAAGTATTCGACGCTTAGGATCGAGGTTGACGCCATCGGAGAATGTGGGGTCCGACGGTAAGCACTGTTGCCTAAGCGGCGCAGACAAAGCCCAAGGTGCGGGCTGTGCAGAAGTACAACACTGCAGCCACCAGCAATCAGCACCGACGGCCGGACAACTTGAAGCTGATGGCGCCCGACGACAGGAGGTGCGGCCCGAAGCGCAGTCCCGCAGAATTGGACCCCGGGCTGTGCTGCACAACACTGCAGCCATAATCAAACACAAGATTTCTATCCAGCACGGCACTGAATCGAGACACGGAAGGCTACCGAGATTGCCGCGGCATAGCGCGGCCTGCCGTTTTGCGGGGCCGATGACTTCGGGGCTGCGGGGATTCGGAAGTCACTCCGTCGGAAGATTCAAGTTCGAGTTTGAGGCAAATTAAACAGCGAGGGCCTTGGAATGCGGAAAGCGGAACAGCACGGCGGAATGAAACAGACCAGAGTCATCGGGGAAGTGCCCGGACAAGAGACGATTAGAGCCCTTTAAGTCCAGATTCCGACTTCCGACTGTCGGCGCGATGAAATGAAACAAATGAAACTGCACCCAACTGCAAACGTCCGGCAAGGTAACCCCAAAGAAGATCTAGATCACCACCGTGACCAAGTCTTCCAAGCGGCAAGGAAGACAGTGCTCTGAGCTGTTGATGCGATGCCCGCTGCGGTCCGCAGCAACATGGCTCTATCTGAAGGTCGTCGATCTCCTGTACACTCGCCGATTGCGTTTGATACGAACCAGTGACAATTCTTCATAAAGTCATACAAACCGATGCGACAAGATAACTGCGGTGCTAGAACCGTGCACGGGTCTGTTGTGCGAGCCATAATCAGTCTAGTGGACAACATAACAAAAGAAAGAACGTCGTCCTCCTGCGAAGACATTGAGACGATATTTATCATACGGGTTAGGGGTCGCGTCAATATCCGGAAAGCCTTCCTTCCTGAGCGCAAGAAAACGCTTGCGGCGGACTTCGACGGATTGGGGTCGGAGGGGCGCGGGCCAAGTGTCTCGCTGTCGGTGGCACCAGTGGCAGGGACCACTGAAATTACGAGTTTAAGAACTCGAGCTGAGTTGCTTGGGGGTTTGGATGATGCTTGCAGCCGAGGCGGAGGTGATCCCATGCTGCAGCAGTGCCGCAGCGAGTGCGTCGACACGGACGACGCCTACGTCGGGCCCTGAGCTCGCTGGTAGAGTCGACAGGCAGCACAGCCGCTGATACGAAGATAAGATAAGCGTCGTGTCGCGTCTAAATTGAATCAAAGGAGAAAGAGGAGATGGGATGGGGTATTATAAACACACAGACAACGCAGACAATACACACAATTCATACATCTCTATCGCACCCGCCGTAGATCCCAGAAAAGCCCTCGTTGTCCTCGTCTTCGTCTTCGCGTCGTACCGCATGCCCTCCTGCTCCTGCGCCGTCTGCGGGGCCGGGCGCAGGATATATTAATGCCGATGCCATCGTCCTCGTCCTTGCTGCCGTTCTTCCGGTGAAGTATGTAGAATCAGAACCAGAATCAGAACCAATCCCCGTCCTTCTACTCCTCCCCCGGCGCCGCCGACCGCGAGCCCAGCGGCACGCTCCCGATGACGTTGTACGTCTTTGCGTGGCGCGAAATGGGCGGGGGGATGCGGTCCCTGTGATGAGAGTTAGCTCATGGCGTTCGCGTTCCATAAAACAAAGAGTAATGTAAGATCACGAGCGGAAAAGAACGCAACGTAGAGCAGAAGAAAAAGTAGGAGGGGGGAAGAAACAACAGGGAAGCGAGAGGAGAGGAAGAAGAGTAGGGGTGGGGAGGGACGGAGGAGGGAATTAGAACGACATATATGACGAGGCGGACAGCAGGGGGGGAGGGAGAGGGAGGAAGCAGGACGTCGCGTCCGCTGCGAGCATAGACGGGAGACCATGGCGTACCCGCCACACGCAAGAGTGGCGACAACAAGCAAGGCTCACATCCATCCCGTCCATCGTCTCTCGCGCACGCCATCGTCCGCGTTGCCGCACTCGCACTAAACAAGCTCCACCTGCAGCCCGCGGGCGGACGAGGAGAGGCGAAGGATCGGAGAGGACGCGAAGAGAGCAGAGGGCAGAGGAAGGGAGGAATGCGGGGAGTGGAGAGTGGAGAGTACACAGAAGGAAGGGGAGGGGGAGGCAAGGGTCCTCACGGGCAAGCCGCGGGCTCGGCCGTACCGGGCGGCAGAAGAGGCGCGCAAGCCCGCGACGCGTTGTACCCTCCCTCCGTCATCGCATTAGCGGCGCCGCGCCATCCAGCAGCGCACGTCCATCCGCGCGCTCAACGAACCAAACCACGCTCTCCAGTCAAGCGCGTACAATTCTCAACGCAACGTGCCAGCCGCTCCCTCCCCCATCTTCACCTTCACCTTCACCTCCGCCCAGAAACGACTCCCCTCATTGCCCCATCGACAAAAAGAAAGAAAAAGCGCCACCCGCGGCCGCCGTCCCACAATCCAAGGAAACACTTAGAAAAGACGGACAACGCAGGGAAAAAAACCCCCGCCCCCGCCCATCGTCCCGCAAACCGAAAACCCGAAAACTCGAAAAACCCCAAAAACGCGAGCGACTCACCCCTCCTCGCCGCCAAAATGGGTCCCCCGCTTCGGATCCGCGCGGCGCTTCTCGACCGCCTTCTTGACCTTGCGCTCGGGGCGCACGACGATGATGGGGACCGGCGAGTGCGTGAGGCAGTACCTGTGGCGTAGGTCAGCGGTGTTTTTAAGCGTGATATATATAGCCAGTGACGGGTAGCCGTAGCCAAAACGGCATGAGATGGATGGGATACGAAGGGCAGCAAGAGACGGAGGAGCCCGAAAACACCCAAGCAAGGAGAAGTAGAGTAGGAAAGCGCGGCCACGAAATTGCACAAGACCGACTCAACTCACTTGCTCACGCTCCCGATCCCGCCCTTGCCCATCATGCCCATGGTGGCCATGCCCTGCCACGCGGCCTTCTTCCCGCGGGTGCCGACGACGACGCTGTCGGGGCGGTAGAGCGCGATGAGGCGGTCGAGCGTCGTGGTGATGCGCCCGGGGATGAATTCGAGGATGAGGGAGAGCTGCGGGGGGTGTCGGTTAGCTCCGTTTTATAAGATAAGGGGGAGGGGGTTGGGATTAGAAGGCAGGCTGGGACGCTGCCGAAGGCGAAGGCAAGGCGGAGCGGCACATCGTGAACTGTACCGCGGAAACAGGGTGCAGGACGGTCACCGGTTGAGCGTGCGCGGTACCCCTTCATCCATCCATCGCATTGCGCAGCGTCCACCCAATCGATGTTCCGTGGCTGGGGACAAGAGGCAAGGAAAAGACCGACCTTCCGCTCAGGATCATACTCGACGCTCTTCTCCTGTATCTCGCGCATCAGCGCCCGCGCCTCCTCCCGCACCGACTCGTGGCCTTTCTCTGTCCGTGCACAACGCAAATCAGCACCATCGCATGCGCGTGTATACAAGACAAGCGTGCTCACCAAACACGTCCTCCTCTATCCCCCTGCACACAATCAGCTCGTCCCCATCCTGCACCAGCGCCTCCAGCGACCAGTCCAGCGCCTCGCGGCCGCTCTCGTCCGGGCCGGCGGCACAGAGGAACACGCGCGTGCTGCGCGTGCGCGCGAACCCGCCGCTCTTGACGGCGAGCGTGAACGAGAACATGGACGCGACGGGGTTCTCGAAGGTGTCGAAGGAGACCTTGGGGGTGTAGCCCGCGGCGGCGAGGGGCGTGGGGGACAAGACGTTCGGGGTGGAAAGGTGCGGGCTGGCGTGGATGCTGGAGCCGATGTGCGGGCTGCTGCCGCCGGCAGGGTGCGGGCTGCTGCTTGGGGGGGACGCAGAGGGCAGAGGGACGGGGAGAGACGGCGGGGAGACCAGGACGGGGGAGATCAGCGACGCGGGGGACGGGGAGCGGGGCGGGCTGGAGGTGTAGCTCGAGGTGTGCTTCATCGCAGACCGCAGCGGCGGCCCCGGCGTCGACGAGTACAACGGCGGACTGTGCGACATGATGGCGGGAGGGGGAGACAATAATCAATTTAATATTGATCGCATACTAACGTCGTTCTAGCATCCCACTTCCTTCAACTCACCCCATCCTATCCAACCACCTGGAGGCACATGGTGTGCATCTGCAGCGAATTGCGTAGTTGTAGGGCATGGCTTCTACATATGCAAAGGCTCCTCGTTCAATTCAGGGCCAGGTGATAGCTATAGCTTTGATAAGGTTTTTTTTTTTTTTTTTTTCGCAGTGTTTGAGTGTCTTTCCTTGCTGCATTTTCGGCACTCATTACAGGCAGGAAATTTGTCGGGGTTCACATTTTCTCTGGCCTTCTGTTTTTCAACGATTCGGGTTAAAAGTACAACTGCCACAACATCAATTGACCGGTTCAATATCCTGCCAGTTCTGTGGCACGTGTGGCCTCTAAGCCCACCCTGTTTCGATTCGAGGCTGGGTGTGTCGATTGGTTCATCCCTTTCTTCCTCGAGCTCCATTTGTGCGCACTCCAATGATTTTGATGTCCAGGTCAGATCCTCGTGCCACAATGCAAATTCAACGGTCCTTTAAAGGTACTCGGCGCGGTAATTTTACCGGGGGTCCCTTTGCACCTGCACTATCAATTGCCGCAATATCCTCCTCGCTGAGCGCTGAAGACGAATGAACCGCGCTATGAACGCAGAAGCGAAGTGGTATTAGTAACTCACCCAAATCCCCTGCGTCGAGGTATCCTTCCAAGCGCGACTTTTTCGAACTGGTACTGCGTGAACCAGTGAGCAGGCTCGCTCGCCAGCACAAGCGGAGAGCGTAAATCTCGCATACGTGACGACAATAGCTCCCTTTGCCTTCGTCCACGCGAGGAGAACCTGGTCCGGGGTGACACCATGTTTCCCGGCGATCTGGTTTAGAGGGTCGTCTAACGGGCCTCCGGGAAGCGACGTAATGGGGCTGCAATGCCGAGATGAGAGCAAGTCAAAGTAGCAGTCCGCCCAAATTTACATCAGAACGCTGTATGCTTCGATGGCAATTTGGTGCTGGGCCGCGTATTCGAGGATGGGCAGCTGTTGGGCGTACACATAGGGGTGCAGCAGAATCTCCGATGTTCGTTAAGATCAGTTCAAGGCAGACACCACAGAAGGGCTCCGGAACGCACCTGATTTGCTACAGGCTTGACTTTCGCGGACGCGAGGAGCGTCGCGAGCTGGTCTGCGCTGAAGTTGCTAACACCGATGCTCCTGGTAACAATCGTTTTTGGGCTGCGCGAAACGAAGGGAATTGAAACCAACCGTGCCATCCCCAAGGCCTGAATCTCCTCCATCTCCTTCCAAATTGTTGGAATGTCGGGAAGCGCCGCCCGCGGAAAGTGGACGAGGTATAAGTCTAGGTAGGACACCCCCAGCTATCACTCCAGTTATAAGCCGATTGGCGCTGCACAAAGCGACCCTCAGCGTGCCAGATCGAAACCTACGTATTTTAAACTGTTGCGGACGGACGTCTGGATATCCAACCCATCCGTCCGGGAATACTTGGTTGCGATGAAGACATCCTCGCGCGCAAGCCCGCTGTCGCGGATAGCACTCCCCACCTCCGTTTCGTTCCGGTACAGCTGCGCGGTATCTGGGCCTCCCGATCCATAAAAATAATATAGAGTTGAAGAAACGGCGAACCAATGTGGGAGAACCCCGCAGAAATGGCCTGGCTGACTTGCCCCGATAGGCCCGTCGCCTTTGCCGAGCTTCCAAGTACCGAAGGCGAGGCCGGGAATGTCATAGCCTGAGATGACTACTCAGCGGGTCTCCGCGCGCACGGACGGGATGTACGTGCCGTTGTTGAGTTTGTGGCTTTTCCAAGGCATGCCAGTCGAACGGAGAAGGCGACGCGTGGTTGATCTGCGCGATGCCATCAGAAGTTACCCACTAAATCTCCGAAGTTCAACCGAGTGGTTCGCATCACCCCAAAGTTTTACTGGAGTCCGAGTCATTGGAAGCTCGGACCGTTTACCCATACTGGTATTTATCTGAATGGCCTTATAAGCGAGTTCTTCCCCCACTTCACTTCCACTGAGTGCTTCAAGTTTTTGACCTCAAATGTCGATAGTAGACAAGACGCGAGAGTCGCAATCTGAGTCTGCACCACCCACGGAAAGCCAGCAGGCTCTCCCTACGGGCCCAAAAGTAGATGAAACGCTTTCACCGATCGGCAAGAAACATGAAATTAGAGAAACCGTTCAATTGGTTACCCTATGCTGGACTTTGTTCGTCGCTGGGTGAAATATTTCTCTGGGTTGAATTTCAACGGGATTAATGTTCGATGGAGGTGGAACGATGGAAGCGTTGGTCCTTTGATACCTAGAATTCAACAGGTGTACCATGTGCGTCGCCGGAGCAAGTTTTGAATCCTCCACGTAACTGTTTTGATTTCTTTCGCAGGTAGGTTACACTGTCTTGTCCCTGGTTTTCGTCTTCCAATGTGTCGTGCGTGGCTCGAGCACATACTATCTTCAACCACACAACTCGACATCATCGTAGGGCTGCTTAGGAGGCGCATTCATCAACATCCATTTGACCGAGAAATATGGATTGGGCAAGGTGGGCGTTACTCACATTAAGACGTGCTTGAACCTAACGCTTGGGATGCAGCTGTTACTTTTAGGTGCATTTCTCCCGCCTTTTCATCCTTGTCAACGATAAATTTCTGTTCAGGCTCGTTTATGCAAGTAGTCGCGTACACCCTTCAAGCTGCTGCATTGCCGTTTCCCGTCTTTCGTCCTTGCGGCCGTCATCAACGGCGCGGGGCTGGCCATCCAGGTTCTTGAGGCGTCTACCGATTCCAACCAGATCTGATTCTTTTGTAGGATGCGCAGGCCAATGGATACGTCGCCAGCCTCAAACGAACAGCGAAACCAAAATGGGATACGTTCAAGCGGCGTATGGTACGACCTTGGCTCCTGCGACTGTGTTATTCCTGACAAGTTACGTACCCAGGGGCGGGTGCGCTCGTCTCTCCCCTTGTTGCAACGCAATTCGCGCAGCTGCGCCATTGGTCGTTCCACTACCTCATTTCGCTCGGGGTGGCCGTATTGAACATTATTTTTTTGAGTGTCGTCTTCCGCGCGAAGACACAAGACGGTTAGAAAAATCCCGCTTCCTGTTTTCGTAACACACCATACCAAGCATTCCACAGAGTGTCTCGCCCAAATTGGCCAGGAGGCTGGAGAGAAGGGAGAGAGTGAGGAAAGCCATCTCCGGCAAATCCTTTCGATCAAAGCAGTGCATCTCCTCGCTCTGTTCCTCCTCGTTTACGTCGGCGTGGAAGTCACAATCGGCGGTGAATTTCGAACTAAAATCAGCTACATACCGAACTTGCTGAAGCAGGTTTTTTTCAGGATGGATCGTGTCCTTTATGATCACTGTCCGAGGCGGCGGTCCGTCGGCGGGGGTACATCTCTGCTGGATTCTTTGGCGGTCAGCTTTTTTCGTGCTAGAGGCAAATACCCCAGTCACCGAGACTTCAGGATTAACCCTCGGACGCGTCGTCCTGCTGCCACTGAACAAGAAGGTCAGAATATTCGCTCACGCTGTTCCCAATTTGACCAAAGCGCTGTTTGCTGGATGACAGATCGGTGAGCGCCGCGTCGTATACCTCTACACCCTCATCGCCATCGCGTAAGCCTCACTTCACCCCCAAATACACCGAAAATCTTACTCACCGCGATTCCGCACCAGCCTCGAGCTCGTGATATGGCTCGTGCCGTCCCTCGTCGGCGGCGCCATATCTGTGTCCTTCGTGGGCCTCGTCCTGGGCCCGATGTACCCCATCGCGATGAACCACGCGGGGCGCGTATTTCCTCGGTGGCTCCTCACGGGGTCCATAGGCTGGATCACTGCAATCGCGACTACGGGCGCGGCCGTCATCCCGTTTGTCACCGGGGGCCATCGCGTCGAAGGCGGGGATCCAGAGCTTGGAGCCTGTGTATGTGCATTTCAGCTCCAGTCATGATTAGACTCGAGACTTACGTGGTTTGGTTTGGGCACCAGGGTGGTTGCGATGCTGGCGGCGATGTTGGTGCTGTGGACTGTGGTCCCTGCGCATAAGATTTGAGCATGGGCTCGGAGGGATCGAAATGTTGCGTGGTTGAGTTAATTAGAACGCCTGTTGAACCACCCCCAATTCACCGAGTATTGAACCAGACTGAATGCGGAAAGAGGTGCGATGGTCGACAGGGAAATATTCCTGAGTCTTAAAATGTCATTACGGAGCGCCGTAAGTAGACCGCAGTCAAAAGTCCAGGGTAAAATCATTCTTCTTTGGGAGCTCGGCCGCGAGTACGGCCGTGAAGATGACGACCGCAATGAGGAAGATGATGAAATATATCCAGCGCTTTCGAAGAAACCTCACTGGAGGTAGTTACTGTCATTATCGCAGTGATCTTCCGGCCAGAAAGTGATAGACGTACAATGCTCACTGCACGAGTCGTTTCTTTCAACTGAGGGCCGGATGAGAATACAAAGAAATGTGTAGATGGAGAAGAATCTTACCCTTCCTCAGCGCGTTCTCTCGACGTCAACGGCGGGTGGTCCCGATTGCTGCAACAGTTTCATCCTGCTGTTCAACCACGGAAGGCATCTAGTGGCGGTGGTCAGCCGGCTAAAACAAACGGAGAGTGAACCGGAGTACATCACAGAAGAACTTTGGAAGAGCTGGCCCCGGCCCTCAAGCAAGTGGGCCAGTTCTCCGGAAGCCTGCTCCACCCCTTCCTCAGGTGCTGCGCATGACTAGTACTGAACGTCTTTGAACGCTGAGCACGCGTGTGCATAATTTGGGCTGGTGTGAGCCGCGGATGCTGTCACTATTCATGCACGTTGGGACAAGAGTGAAAGAAAGCGTTGGGGTAGTGCCGATGCCGTCGGCGGCCTTCGGCATGATTCGGCATTACACGCTCTTTCGTCGAACAACGCCTTGGACGTCTCTTTGGTCCCGTTGTCATGACCAAGTGGTTACCAGAAAGAGAAGTCTTTCTTATGCCTCTGCAAGCTTGGTATGTCGATCTCTGGGATAAAACAAACCTTCAGGCGACCCTGGGCACCTGACGGTCTTCGCCAAGCCGTCCAGGAGCCACTCCTAGCTGGCATTTCGAGCTCCATGTCGCGCGCGCCCACAAAGTGCTGGTGACCACGGATTGGTTAGGCGGACTGGAACCGCTGGTGGTCGGTCTCCAGAATGAGCCATAAAATCAGCTATTAATCTTCGTTCACGGGAGACAGCGGTATGCCCACCTCGACAGCAGTGCGAATGCTCTTTGACCTCTGTGAATTCTCCGATATTTCTGGACAGTACAGGAACCGATTCCAGCTGGGCCGTTCCATTTCTGAGTTCAAGATACGGCATTTACCAACGAGGCCGTTTTGGCGACTCTGTTGCATTGATCAGTAGCCCACGATTGAGAATAGCAGGAAAATTCGCTGGAGAAGGTGGCCAGGTCGTAATAGCTTCGATAGGCGTGTACCATCGCACGTCGGATATCCTCCTCGGCTTGATCCATTAATACACCGAGCTGGCCCAACTGCGTCGAGGGAGAGCTGAGGTGGACTGAGAAGAAGATTGCGAGAGCAAGAGTGAATCCAAGGGCGGTGCAGCGGAGGGGGATGAGGGCAATCACTGTGGCCGACAAACCCCATGGATTTCATGGAGGTATTTGAGGTAGTTTTGACCTGTAATCCATCGGAAAAGTCAGTCAAATATATGTAGTTTTGTGAAATTCACCGTGTTTGAGTTCATGTGGTTTGTGTGACATTTCACGTTGCGGTTGATCTTGTTTTCGCCTGAATTACAGGTGTAGTGAGCATGAACAGAAGGAAGGCCACGAGCCTTGGGCAGAATTAATATAAAATTCACGTAAAATTCACGCAATTTGAAGTTGAAATTCCAGTCAATTCAGAGTGAGTACTTGTACAAATCGCTATTCTATTCAGGATTGTTCAGGCGCCGCTTGCCCCTTCCGCGCCCGTCACCGTTCTCATCGCCCGCAAGAACCATGTCGTCCTCATTTTCGTCGTCGTCGGAGCCCGACTGGGAGCCCGAGCCCGCACCGGTACCCGAGCCCGAGCCTGAGTTGGGGCCTGAGTCAGAGTCTGTAGCTCGTTGGAGGGGACGAGATTTGGGAACACCTGGCGCGGTGGTGGGAGAGGTCGGCGAGGTCGAGCGACGGCGGGACGGCCCTGGGGTCGGGGGATGCGAAGACTCGCGACCCGATGGGGTGGGGGACAATGGAGTCGCGCGGCGACAACGGCGCTCGACGGCCTTGCGCCCGACGTACGTGTTCGGCCGATCTACGTCGCGTCGATTCTGAAATGCAAATGAGCGGAGGAAACAGACAGAAAAGACGACGCACCCGCACGAGAGATGACCCCGAGCACCAATGTATCCTGCTTCTTCCACACCAACTCTGGGAAAAGGTCACCAGCGTGGAGGCGGTGGCGTGTAAACACCTGGAGGCAATGAGTTGAGTAAAATAAGACGACCAAAGACTCACTCGCATAGCGTTCCAACGCAGTTTATCCATCTTCAAAAGAGCCTTGAGCTCTTTCGGATAGCTCGCCCCTTGCGCGCTACGTCGCCCGTCGACTTGTGTGAGGACTTGTGAGAGGACTCGGATTTGCCACGGGAGGATTTGTGCCTGTTCTTCTTGTCCTTGGTGGTCACGTTGGAGGGAGTTGTAATAAGACGAAACTGACCCCCCACGCACCGTTAAGAGCAAGCTCGGCTAGCAGGTGGAGTTGGGGAGCCTCGCAAACTTAATAAATCCGAGGAGAAGAGAAGGTGTTTGCGAGATTCGCTTGGTAGAGGAACATTTGTGAGAATGGTATTCAGTGGGATTCCGCTGGGTGTTCATACTTCAATAAGCGCTCAACATACGGCTTGCTGCCGTATCTAAATTTGATCGTGATGCTGCTTCGTACTGCTTTTCGTTCTACCACAGACATTGGGATTCAAAATCAGTGATTTGATTAATTTTTATCTACTGCGGGTTTCGATTGCGTCCGCATCTTTACGTTCGTGATCTCATTCGGCGATGCGGACTTACACCTTCCAGTGGTCAGCCTAGAGTCACAGGCGGCTGTAGTATTCGGAAAGAAGTATACTGCAATGCCTGCCAGCGGTAAGTGGGCTTGAGTCGCAAGTCGCTATAGTGTGAGGATTGGAAACGGTAATTAGATTCGCCTGTCAAATTTATCCGAACCCCAAACGCGTCTGATGCCTGTTCCCACGCCATATACTCGGTGCTCGACCTGATCTGATTATGAACTTGGATGAAGCCGTCTGTAATTCGAGAGAAGATACACCAGATACTCAGTGCAAGTCTCCAGCGAAGATCACGCACAGGGGAGCGGGTTCGATAGAAGCGTATTGCGAGGCGGCGGGGGGATGATTTTTGTGACCGTGCGTCACAAAACTGGATGTCTTCCAACACATTTCCTTTTTGGGCCAAAAGCGGTTGCTTGTGTGTGTAGTTGATTGATTCACAAACAGTACGTTAGTACTGTTGTGCACTAGATGTGCAAGAATGCCGTCAAAAGCGTGACAAGATTTGACAATCAAAGCTGACGTGGTATCAAAGCTGACAGCGATGTATGGATAGTGGGGCGGTGCGCTAAATTCGATCTTGTTTCTGTACGTCGTGTTTGCCTGCTGCAAATGGAAGCCCCTTTCGTTCCAACCTCTCTCAAACGACCTATTCGCGCTTTTGATCCCGGCGAATCCACGGGTTTCTCTGGGAAACGACCGAAAATTGGAGTTTTGGACGCAAGTATTGGCTCTGGATCCAACAACGGCCCGGGTGCGTCTTCTGACCTTATTTTGACGGACGTTTTTCACTTACGGTCTTGCGCACGCACGACAGATAATAGTACCTTTGGAATGATGTTTGCAAATTATCTCTCGGACGAACAAAATCACGTACTTTACAACATATGTTACAAAACACTTCACTACTTCCCTTTTTCGAGTCGTTGCCATCGGAAAGGACCACACCTTGCCCCGCAAAAATAAGGAACTTCTCCTTGCGGATCTTCGTGCACATTCGTGCACTTGGGCATGTCTTGTCCGGACCTGTGATGCTCTGGATGCAGGACAACTTGTGACTCGAGTACCTCAGGCTATCAGATTATGCGGGAGCATCGTTCCCAGACGACTAGAATGGCCCTCCTCCGCGCCCCATGCTCGTTTTGTGTCCGAAACGAGCTCGTCGATAATATGAAGGTCTGGAACACAGGCCACCTCGACCTTACTCTCTTGGAGGCTGCTGTTAATACCCTTCGTCTCCACTATAATCAACATAAAATACAATCCCATTCACTCCACGATAACCGATATCATGCCTGCACGACCTGCAGGAGATGTATCAAGGCCGACAAGTTCATTAGCATTCCAATTTACAGCTGGGCGAATGGATGCTGGCTCGGTGATATACCTCCTGAGCTCAGCAGCCTTACTTATGCTGAGGAGCTGGTGATCGCGCGTGCCCACACTACGAAATGTTGGGCCAAAATAAACTCGGGAAGTGGTTCACCGATCCTTCGCCAGAGGTCCGCGTCCGGGAATGTGTGTATTCATCCACACAAAATTTCCAAGCTTGCGACAGTTCTTCCGCGACCCATGTCTGAATTATATGACGAGATCGTCATTATATTTGTGTCCGAGGACCAACAGGCAACAGCTGACATGTTCAGACGGACACCTTTCCTAGTTCGTCGGGGATATATTCTTCGTGCGCTTGTCTGGTTGAAGGCCAACAATCCGCTCTACCATGACATCGAAATTGACATGGATGCTCTAGCTGAGTATCCTGTTGACGACGATGGCCATGTCCCTTTCCCTGTCCAGCACCAGGCTACAAATGACACTATTTGTGGTCAGAATGCGACCTATACAGGCCATGGCATTGATACCACCGAGGCGATTTTCGCTGAATATGCCGGAACAGATGGTGAAATACCGTTGTCGGTTAATGGTACCTTCGATGTCGAAAACTCCGAGATTGACCTTAACTCTCGGAAAATTGAAGCTCTGCGGCAGCTGAAAGCAGGAGCAGCCTTTACAAAGACTTCGACAAAAGCAGATACACTCTCCACACACAATAATCCCAATGTCTATGGCATGCTGTGGCCGACTCTATTCCCTTACGGTGTAGGCATGTTTGACAATCCTGTCCGATATCGCAAAGACGCCGGTTTCAAGCAAATCACACTCAAATCCCATGTACAGCACTACTTGCAAATGTCAGATCGCCGCTTTCAGACCCATCTTACCTTCCCTTTCGCCATGCATAATATCCAAATGGTCCGGAAATCCTCCTTTCAGTCACGTTTGGCAGTTCGCCGATCCTGGTGGCCAAACGCGATGGCAGCCATGGCCAAAATCGATGAGGAGGTACTTGCTACACTCACCGCCACGTTGTCAGCCAAGAAAGCGCGCAAAGACTACTCAAAGTACATACCTGCGAGTCCGGCCGAGACTTCGGTCTTTGAATTGCTACGATATGTGGATTATGTCAGCGACCACATCGAAGGGTCGGTATCGGAGGTTTCAAAAATGAGAGAAGAAATTCAGGCGATCACCAGATGCACCGGAACTTTGAACATATTTTTCACTTTGAACCCAGCGGACACCTACAATCCAATTGCAGCATTTACTGCTGGACGTAACATCGACATTGATACCTTGTTTGGCTCTCCAGATTCCACGTTCACTTCATTTCAACGTGCTCGCTCCCTTGCCGCAAACCCTATAGCTGGAGCCGATTTTTTCAAGCTTATGGTAGACCAGTTCACCGATACATTCCTGGGATTTAAAAGGGCATGTAAACACGGTGTCTTTGGCCGGGTCAAGCACTATTACGGAGTATTTGAAGCGCAAAATCGTGGATCTTTGCATTTACACATTCTCATTTGGTTAGAAGGTAAACTTCAAACTGCAATCGGCACTCTGTATCTACTACCATTTTGATTCAATTTTGTTTAGGCGCTCTCTCTCCAAAACACCTTCAGGAGAAAGCTATGGCTGACGAGTGTTTCAAAAAACAGCTATTCGGTTGGATGGAAAGTGTATTCAAACACGATCTACCATCCAACACTCATCCTATTGACGACACTGCTTCTAAAGCCGAGAAAAAGAAATGCCTCATTAATCGCCCCCCTCATCCAGATGCTATCAATTTCGACGTCTTATGGCAACAATTTCTTCGCGAGATTCTTGATGCTTCTGGGCATGTCCACAAACATAATGATACCTGCTACAAGAAAACACCGTTTTCAATGGTTACGCTCTCTCTCGAGGACCGCGATCGTCTCTGCAGATTTCATTATCCCCTTGATTTGGTCCCAGAATCAATCATGGACGAAAATGGTAAAATCTCTTTGAAACGCGGTGATGGAAGAGTTGTGGGATATAACCCCACAATTAGTGGCTCCTTTCAATGCAACACTGATGGCAAATTTGTCGGATCTGGTGCTCTTGCGATGGCTCTCAGCATCTATATGACTTTCTATGCGGCCAAATCTGACATCAGCTCGGCAGTCATAATGAGTGCGCTTGCTGCTGCAACCAAAACTTTGCAACAAGCTGGCCCTCTTTCATTGGACGAGGAACATTGTCGGAAACTGCTCCTGAAAACACTAAACCAGATCGTTGGTCGACGTGAGCTTTCAGGCCAGCAGGTTGCCTGTGCACTTTTAGGAATTGGGAATCACGTCACAGACACCCAGTTTGCTGCATTTTATTGGTCAAAACTACTTTCTTGGATCTCCAAGGAAGACTTTCCGCCATATGCCAAACAAGTGCCTGACATAACTTCAAGGTGACTTCTACGAATGTTATTGGTACCTTATTTATTAATGATTTGACAGTTTAGAAAATACTGCTGTTGACAACAATCTGGAGTATGCTTCGCATTCTCATTTTTAATTTTTAACTTTGCTCAATATTTTATCTAGACACGGCGGCGTGATAGATAATGATCCATCAAGACTTGATGAATCTTCCGAGGAAGAATTGATCAATCTAGATGATTCTATGCTACTCCTCACAGAACATGCGACTCCTACACCGAATTCACTTGTATGTGATATCCTTTTCAGACCTACCGAATTGGAAGACGTTTCAATGTGGGATCAATTCGAGCAATATGAAAAAATTCGGGAGAAAAGCATTCAGAAGAAAACCTATCAGGACGACGACATGGACACTGATGACAACATTGAAAGAGAAACAGGTGTGTGTAAAGTGATCTTCTCTATATTTCACTTATTTATTTGACTCCGGCCAGTTCTTGACACTCAATTGCGATTCAGACCAGGCCATCCGCAGTTAACAACTCATATAATGCGTAAACGAAAGGTCCCCCACATTCCTGTTCTTTCAGGAACACCCATTCCTCGAAGCGACAATCCAGAGCAGTCCACCAAATACGCGATTATTATGCTTGCTTTGTTCAAACCCTGGAACAGATCTGCCTCTTGCCCTTTGAAGCCAGAAACTGTTTCTTGGGAAACTGCGCTATCTACTCTCCTTGCATCTCTGCCTGGCCCGGTTGAGAAAGAATTGGAGAAAGACACCCATGACAAAGGAAAAAACTCCTGCTTGAAAATATCTACTGATTACTTGCCTTGCATATTACGTTCTACGAAATGTACCACCAATAAATTTCCCTCTTCTTGATTACTGTTTGTGCCCCGCCGCCTGCCGGCCTCCTACCATCATTGATTGATTAATGGAACATCACCGTTACCGTAACGTGACCCTTTTGTCCCAAACATCCACGTTGGAATCTTCTGGGCGGCTCCAGCACGTTACGTTCGAGCCATGCCTGGCGAGCGATTTCTGCGTGGGTACTGACATATTAATGAAGCCCCGATGTCCCCAAGCCCGCACCAATGGAATTGCGCCAGCACATGGCTACATCGTCGCATACGTTTTTTTTTCCCCTCTATTTCACCCGCATGGTGACGCGGCCTCTTCTTCTACTCGGCCATGGTCGCCGCTGACCATCGGTGCCCCAAGTACTCCGCGCTGCCCGGCCCGTGTGATTACCGCCCTTCCTTGCTCAGCAAGCACACTTCGCCGTTGACTCACCCAGCAGGCTGAACTTCAAACAACACACGACGGCGTCCGATGGAGTCGGGTAACTTGGTGGGTAAAACTTCCTGCACCTGGATTAAATGGTGTGACGCTGCGCCTATGTATTCATTCCGAGTGCATCCCGAGAGGTTTACATAGTAAACACAGCAATGCTCGGCGCCTGTCCCGAGCCTGAGCCCCGACGTCGGCCCTGCGGTGACGCGTTGGCACGGGGCGGTTTCATCCGACGTTCAGCCTTACTCCTCACCGCGTCACCCCCGATGCTCATTCCCGATGCACACGCTCCACCCCGACGCAATTGCCCGGAAATTTCCGATGGGTGGATAATTGCGGTTCCGAAGGCAATGCGCACTTGATTCTTCTCCAGGACGAGTGATCCGTCTGGTATTGACAGCGGGGGCTTTTGACAGTCGTCGCGTTTTTTTTCTCCAGCCCTTGCGAAGTGTCCTCATCGGTTCAAACCTAGATTGTGAATACATCTCACATAATTTAGTTCTCTGCCTTTCCCTATCTTGATTTTCTCCCTCCGCCACAGCATCTAATCGAGACTCCGTGGCTTTTCTGTGAAAACTCCCCCAAATTCCCACCCTGTCATGGCGCATGTTAATCATCTGTCAAAAAGCTATGTATTTGCTGAAAATAAAAACTTGCCATTTCTCTTCCGCACAGCCGTTAGCAAACTGTGGTGCGCTTTCTTCCCAGGCCGCAAAGGCAAAGTTTGCGCTCCGTGACAGGATGAGTCAACTCATTCGGATCCAAAGTGCTTCTCTATGCATCTTACGACCTGAGACCAACCCACCGGGAAAGTGAGTTAATCTCATCTTTTCTTTTCTTGGAGTTCGATCCCATTGGGCTGCTGGGGTGTGTGGAGATGGTACACCTGGAACGATTTGCGGATTGTGTGGTAACGAATGCATTTACCTGCATGCAGACGCGGTCCAACAAAACAAAAACCCTCCATTTGATGGAATCAGGAATCAACATCAGCTCCAGGGCCGAGCAGTATCAACGGTAATTATAATTATAGATTGTAGAACAGACGCTTGGCGATAAATTCAACCGCGATGCTCGGAAAGCCAGCGAATCGCAAAGGTTGATCGCCACCTGCACCCAAAACCCAAAACGAGCGAACCCGCGACAGCGCGGGCACCCAACAGCAAGATGAAGTGAAGTGAGCAACATCTGTCCAGCACCAGATCAATTCAGGGCAAATAGGTGTTGGATGGACGAACCAAGGGTGCCTCGCCGACCCCTTAGCACCGATAATCTAGGCCGCCAAATATAAGTTCACTGAACTTCTTGAAGGACGGTTCCTGGAGTGCCTAGCAACTCGAGTCAGAGTGAGGCATCCCGAGCAATTGCTTGCAGGGTGTATGGATACTTGTGGATTCATGTATCTCGCCCAGTTTTGGCGCCGAGGCTGCTATGTCCGCTCTTCGTTAATTCGCCGCCAATCTTATCGCCGGAAGACGGACATTGGACGGTACTTGATGGGGTGCGATTCTGAATTCAGGGGAGTATGAGTAATTCATATCTTTGACGGTGAAGGTGAACTGAGGGAAAGCTGTAGACTCGGAGTATTTTTCGGGCCTAGCGTCGCCTTAGCGCCGATGTCCAAGCCGCAGATCCTTAGCCTCTTGGGACACACATGCCTCTGATCGCCGTGGGTAGGTTCCTGGCGCGGCATTAGCATACACAAAGTCTAACGAGTCTCGAAACGGAAGGATTGAGGGTCACGATCGACCTCTCTCGATCGGCCGGCTATTTTCGTCTCCGATCTCTCTGTTGTCAATGTCAGATTAAGTTTGTGTTCCACACGATGCGAAGTAAGTAATTAGAAGACCGACAAAGCTTGGACAAAGCTTTCGACTCATACATTGAATAGCTCCCGCTGATATGCGAATCTTTTGGGGAAGTACATACGAGAATACGCTGGGTTTCCTGAGAAACAGCCGGGAGAGTCCAGGCGGATTGAGAACATTGGAGAACAGCTGAGACCACGCACGGGTTTGTGTGTAGAGGCGAATCGGGATACTTACAATCGGTTCAGTGATTGCGCAGCAGCGGCGAGGCAGCGAGGTGTGCGAGGTCTCGCAGTAAATAGCTGCGCATGTGCCTCGTTTTTACGCAGGGCAGTGTAAAATGCGCGCGGCTTTTGTAGAAAGACGGAGAGTTGAACGCACCTGAGGACAAACTCCGCGAACACATGAAGGAATCTCGGAGATGAAGATTGCGGCCCCACGATTGGATTAGACTACAGGTGGAGTAGAATCGTAGAAGCACGTCGATTTGACTTCGTGCAAATCCCAGTGTCGGAGTGCTTAATGGCCAGAGCAGGTCTAGACATGACTCGAATTCTGAACGCACAGTAAGCTCACCGATGGCCGCGACAGCGGATGTTTGTGACTCGAGCGGGCTTACGAGGCGTATACCCGCCGCACCGAATAGGATCAGGACACGACGTAGGTGGCACGGAGTCGAATCCCGCAGCACACGAAAGGCAGTGCGAGAGAGTATCAAGAGCAAATTTTGGGGTTCTAATTTTCGTAGCGCTCCACGATTTCTTGACCCTCTTTTGTGGATCCCGGCACGGGCCGGTTGAACTGCAGGGAAGTCAAGCGAAACTGCGTCCCTTGGCTGGCTAGGTACGCATCTCGCCGACAGCCGCGATGAGCGTAAAATGTGGCAGCTCGGAAAGGGTCGACCCGTGAAAGGCCTCACGTAGCTTGCACTGCCCCCGGGTCAAAATTGCATCCGGTTGTACCGGACCATGATTCTCGCACTGCCACCGATCCACAGAGGAGCGAATCTTGAGATTCCATGCCTTCCTTACCAATTGCAGCCCCGAGTCCAAATCGCCGGCCATTGTCAGCTATAAAATGGAGCACAAACGTTTTGCCGCACTTTTAAACGCTCAACCTTCTCCCCATTCGGATTCCTCCAGTTCTATCCATGATCACAGACGTGAACCTCACCCATTCCTCCTCGCGGACGATGATGTCCAGGCCGTTGAAGCGGGGGTAGAGCATGCATGAACTGCAGGTGCACACAGTCTGTCCTCGTCGTCGATATTTTACTTACCCAAATGGCCATGCCACCCAGATTTCTTAAGATTGTGTGTCCCACAGTTTCACTCCACCACCGTCAGTGCCAACTAACTTGAACCCCCTAGAAATGCGATGGCATGAAACCGATATGCGGGCCTTGTCGTAAATCTCCCAAAGACGATGAGTGCGAGTACTCCGATGGGCCGGCCAGGTCGCGCACGAAGGCACTGGAGGACACGGTGCAGCGCCTCGAGGCTAGGCTGCACGAGCTCGAGCACCCAGAGGACACGACGCCTTCGGTGACGCTTTATGATCCATACGCTCCACCCCCCCCCGCCCCCGCAGCTTACGATATCGCCGCTGTTTCATGGATCATCCTCCAGCTCCTTGCCCAGCACCCCGTTTCATCAACTGCCGAGAGTGCTCTCGCCCATGAATTCGTCGCCTCCGGCGTCCCAGGGCTACTCTCCATCCTCAACCGCGGCTAGCTCGCCGCCATTCGGGACGCACGCGAGTCTTCTAGGCATTTCTGGGCTCGCAAGTCCAGAATCGACCCCGTCCATTCTCGAGTCTGATGTGCGTGTTGAATCTACTTCTATACCTCCAACAATTAACCCTTTGACCTACAGCAGAACAATTGTGAAAGACTGTAAGCTCGCGCAATTAAGCCTGTTTTGTGCCTTACTCATCACGGTTCTAGACTGCAAACTTTTCACCAGCATGCATCCGAATTCGGATTCTTCCTTCATTGGACTCGATTCATCCAGTCGAGCCGCCAGCGCGTTCGGCCGGATGGCACGGTGCACAACAACTCCTCGGCGCTCCTGAATACACTATACATGTGGGGGGCCCATCTCTCCGCGGACCGCGAGCGCGAGCTGCACTTCAAGCAGAAGGCCCTGCAGTCCGTCGCCGCGGAGCTCACGCCGCACTCCTTCCTGCACACCATTCAATCCGAGGGTGCTGCTCTCCTACTACTTCTTCCGCACCGGCCACTTCCTCGAGGCCCGCGCACACACCGCCACCGCAGTTGCACTCGCGCTCGGGGGCGGCCTGCACCAGATCCGGTCCCTTAACCCTGACGCGCCTGTGATGGAGATCACGGAGGACAATGACCAGGCTGAGGAGATCCATCTCCGCGCGTCTGCGGACGCAGTCGAGGAGGGCGAGCGGATCAACGGCTTCTGGGCCGTGTTCATGCTACAGAAGAACCTCTCCGTCGCGCTCGAGTCCCCCGCGCGCGTGTGCGGCGTGTTCGAGGCCGGAGGGATGCAGATCGACACGCCGTGGCCGCTTGAGATGAGTGACTACAAGCAGGTATGTTCCAGAATATAGCGCCTGCAACGTCGGACTGACAGTCGTCTCTGGTTTCAGGGATTGTTGACTCCCGACATTCACGGAGACTGGACTGTTCGCAATTTTCTCCAACAGGGAGGGACGCCCAACTATTATGAGCGGTCCTCGATCACTGCGATGAACGTCAAGGCCTGCATACTGCTCCATCGAGCGGTGTACATGCACGGGCAGTACAACCCGAGTGCGTTCAATTCCAATTCAACCTTTTAACCTCCGGTGCTGATATGTAACGTGTTTCTAGATGTGCCCGAGCGGGAAGCGCAAGGCTGGTGGACCGCCTTTGGCGCCGTGGACCAGCTCATCAACGCCCTGCGGTCTGAGCTGCCTGACCTCGCACAGCTTCAGGGCCGCAGCGCCGCGCGCACGATCCTTCTCACCCACTCGCTACTGAACGCGGCGACGATCAAGCTGCACAGTATCTTCTACACCGACCCGACGTCAAGGCAGAACTGCCTCGCAGCCGCCCGGGACATGTTCCGCTTTGGCGGGATGAATATGCAGGGATTGGGATATCTGAACCCGATGATGGGCGTGAGTCGCTTCCTGGAATTTTTTATCGACCCCGTACTCACTGGTACTTGATTTTTTGACAGACCCTGTGGCTGACGGCGTGCAACGTCTTCGTCGATGAGCTGCGGAGGATCCGTGCCGAGTCGGTGCACGGCACGTGGCCGCTGCAGCTCGCGTCTGCGCAGGAGCGCGAGAAGGAGATGCTCGCAAGCCTGCACGACGGGCTTGACGCGCTGAGCGCCTTCGCGCGCGAGAGCCTGCTGATGCGTAAGTCGTTCTTCGCTCAATAGAGGTGAGCAAGCCGTGTATTCATGCCGTGTCTGTAGGTCATCAGCTTACGAAGGTCCAAGAGGCCCTAGCTGTAGGCAGTCCGACTTAACAATGACTACCCACCCGCTGGGTCGGCCGTGCAGACGCCCCTGCACACCCAACCTACTACTCACTTCAAGTTCGATCTCGATTGGATACCACCCGTGTTCAAGAGACGGACGGACGGACCCGCATCGCATCGCACGGAGAATTGTTCACTGTATCACTATCATACCATCCATGGCGTATGTACTATATCTTGTTGTACTTGTCTTGTATACACTGGGACCCATAGCGTACTCATTCACACTCTGGGTTTGGGTTCGGACTACTTTTCTCTTGGGATGGGCTGGACTGCACAACTGTATTTAAATACTCACTTACATAGAAGATAGAGCACAGAGCACCCCCGCTCTCTGGACGTTACGCATAGCGTACGCGCTCATTGTCGGACTTTTTTTTCTGGGCTGGATACAACTGTATTTAAATACTCACTTACATAGACGGACCACCCCCGCTCTCTGTGCGTTGCGCCGACATATACGTTCTACGGCATACTATACTCGTTCGATACATCCGACAGGTTGATGTTTAATTATTCTGCCCTCCTAGGCTATAACTATTTTTTACATCCATGCCTTACTGTCGTTTCGAAGGATTGTCGCCGTGTCGTTGAGATCTTCCAGGCCACAGAGGAGCTGCGGTCGTGCTGGGTTGAAATTGCGTTCAATCAACATCCTTGGCGGATGCCGAGGCGACAGACCGTGGTTCGATTCGTCCGAAATCGCGCAAAGTGGCGCTAATTTTATCGGTAGGCGGTGCAGGGAAGATGAAAGAACTAGACCGCCGGCTTAATCGAGGATATGTTTCTCAGAGCGTGGCTAGGCTAGGACTTCCGGCGGTTTTGCCGCGGCAAGTAGACACAACTTGGGGTGTGGCAACTTCAAGAATAGCAAGTATTACTACGCCCGTGGGCTGGGCTCGGGGTAAGTATTAGTATGCCCGTGGGCTCGGGCATCGGAGCTCGGGATTCGCGGATGACCAGGGCGTCGCGCGACTCGCGGCGCGTATGTACGACGGTTAAACGGAAACATCCCTAGGAACCGGCGTTCCAGGACCAAGCATACGTCATGATCAAGGCTTCCTAATTAGCAGTTCCCGCTGTCCCCCGCTGTCTGGGCATTCGAGGCATGATAAATTTACACTTCAAAATTGAAAAGAGCAGGGTCGGCTCGAATTTCGCCTCGCTCGAGACGCGATGACGATTTTCCTAAACAAACGTCTGCATGTGCGAACCACAGATGACGGCTGCAGGGTTGGCCTCGGTACTTCGGCCCATGGCCACGAAGGAACGCATGGTAGGTTTCGTGGCCCAGTCAACGCAGTGGGATGTCAAGATACTAATATCGAAGCTTTCACGAATTAACGCAATGAATGCAACGCTCGGGTGTATTTACTCATACTGAGTCACCGTGCTTGTTGTCCTGCCGTTCACTGTTTCGACCGTACCTGTCGCAAGATCTCGCCGGGACCAGCTCGCGGGCTTCCGCGATGGCTGTTTATGCTATCTGGTGGGATGAGCGATTTTTTAGGGAGGTGCACCTGGTGTTACGACAGCGATGATGGGTGTTAAAAATATACGACCAACGGAAGGTTCTTGATTCCGAGCGAGCAGATAATGCAGGTGAAAATTCAGAGTCTACATGATCCACCATGCTCCCAAGACGATCAAGAAACAGTACCACAGATGGAGGAGGAGCGTACTGCATGGCATATTCAACTCTGCTGGTTCAGGCTCGGTTGACGGCCCTGAAATACTACTGACACTGGGACAATTCAGGGAGGTAATGGCACGAGAAAGAAAGTCCAGACAGCGAGTTTGGAGTGATTATGCATGTCAAGCTGAAGGTGACTTGGTTTCACAGTCGCCTGCCCCTGACTTATTTTCTCACTGAGTCAGGCCCGACATGGCCGCATATTCCTATCGCCGCATTTGCTTCTATCTTGAGCCCTAAAGCATACGGTAGTCCTTGATTGTTATTTCACCGACGAAAGGAAACTCTTAGCTTATGTTTTTTTTTTTCTTGAACGACAGACGGCACACTCGGACAGAGCCACGAGTTCATATCCGATGTGTCTGGTTCACGGGATTTTCTGTCGGCCATGATGTGCTCGTCGGATGGCGGAGAGAAAATCAGCAGTCCGATAGAATTGGCGCGCTGGAGGGGCGCAAATGGTCTAAAACGTGAATACTGAAAAGAAAGAAAAAAGGTCGGAGATCCCCGGAACAAAGGCAACGTTGTTCCGAAGAACCCTGTTTTTTTTTTTTTTTTTTTCGATTTTGACGCCCATGGAGACCGACACCGTTCGGTAACTTCACCTTATTTCGCCAGTCTGCTCCCCTGATGCCGACATTACAATCTTGTCGGCGGATGGCGTCTTCAAGGTCCATCGCAAGAATTTGGATGTGCCAAGAGATGTGCATTCCGACGTATTTTCCAGCGCGGAAAATGCCACTCAGCCAGAAAATGGCGACGAAATTGTCCACCTCACAGAAGCTTCTCATGTGCTTGATCTGCTGTTCCAGTACATGTACCGACAGCCGCCGCCATATCTCGATACTGTTAAGTTTTCAACCATCGCTGCTCATCTGAAACAGAGAGTCTGTCACGTCCCATCCGTTGGAGGTCTTTCGTTACGCTGCCAGACATGGCCACATCGAGCTAACAAATTCGCCCCGCTGACCGTGGGTTATCGAGTCTCTGAAGCCCTTCAAATACTACCCCTGGATATCTTCCGAACATGGGTGATTCGAACTGAATCTCCTTCCAGTCATTGGCTCACGGATCCATAGATTCTCTTTTACGAGCAGTGGCACCAAAGAAAAGCTCAATTTCTAGCTAAGATGTCAAAACCCAAAGAGGATATTCCCGGGCCCTTCTGAATAAATGCATAGTTGGTCCCAATCCGCTGGTCACTTTCTGCGACGAGATCGAAAACACCGGCTACACAACTATCTTCCAAGAAATGATGGACATAAAATTCATGCCCGTGGCTGAATAGGCACGAACCGTACCCGACAGGCTGGCATGGTGCCACGGTCTGACCGTCTAGGACAAGCAAACTTGGCAAAGGACAAGTCTAGGAGGTAGCGAAAACAAGACGCAAGGTAGAGATCATGGGTATTTGTCGGGTTGAGGGCCGTGACCAAGGCCTGGCTGTCCGATCCGCTTCGTTCCTCCATCGAACATACTGAAGTTGGTGGCCGGATTGACTGATCACTGCTGACTCATGCCCTCCGGTACGGCACGTGCGCAACAGTTTGTGACGCCGTTCGGCGGCGTTCCGCGCTTTGCGCAGCCGCTTCCCTCGTACTCCCGCCACCATGGCCACCGACAGAATGGCAGCCTACAGGGTCGGTGGTGACTACCTTATACCAGCCCTTTCTAACTCCAATGTAGGCGCAACGACAGGCCGACCACCCAACGAACCAGTCTCACGAGCTTACGAATATTACTACCAATGTAAATGGCGGCGAGGATCGTCCACCTCTGAATGAGATGGCTGGGTTTCTGACGGAGGTGCGCTTCCTCCTTTCTCATGGTTTGTAAATAACACCGGGGAAGGTAACATCGGTGCAAGACTCGATAGGGACCTTCAGCGCCAATGTGACGCGCATCTCCGCGCTGAATACACGGTCGCTGAATGCGCTGGGTGATGACGACGACATCATCAAGCAGGAGCTCGACGGGTTGGTTTCGGAGACGATGACCTTGAGCAGACAGTTAAAAGACCGCGTGAAAGAGTTGCAAGCTGCTGTACCTGGCGCGTCCGGGCGGCAGGAAAAAGAAATGCGGCAAAATCGGGTGGGTTATAGATATTGACTCAGAGGATCACCTTTCTCAGGCGGCGGTTTCTAGGTCACGCACGTTCGGACGAAATTTATGGAGGCTCTGCAAACGTACCAACAAATTGAGCAAGAGTACCGAGCTAAATCGCGCCAGCGTATCGAGCGTCAATATCGAATCGGTGCAGATTGTTTTTTTGTGGCTCTTGGAATACTATCTCATGGGACCACGTAGTCAAACCTGACGCGACGCAAGAAGAAATTACAGAAGCTATTTCCGGAGGCGAAAACCAGGTTTTCATGCAGGCTGTGTGTTTACTCTTTGTTCCAAATTGCATGAATAGTAACGGCATACGCAGCTCACAAAGAGTCCAAGCTATGCGCACGCCCGCTCGGCATTCAATGAAGTACAGTCTCGTGCGCGGGATCTCAGGAAGGTGGAGCAGACTTTCGAAGAACTGGCACAGCTCTTTCGTGATGTACCCCAGCTCAACCTCTGTTTATTCTACGCCGATTGACAACCGCAATCCAACTAGATGGCCTTCCTGGTTGAGCAACAGGACGAACCTCTTGCAGCAATCGAGACCACCGCCGTTGACGTCGAGAAGAACGCTGAGGAAGGGTACGCACATTCTTTCCCCTTTACACAGTTCCCTATTCTCATCCGGTCGTCAGTTTGAAGGAAACCACTCGTGCTGTGAGCATTGGTACGTCTATCATCTTCTGATACAAAGACCATCGTGATAATTGATCATCACTACCTCCAGCAAGGTCTCTTCGGAAGAAGCGATGGATATGTTTCATCATCTTCCTCATCGTGGTCATCATCCTCGCAGCCGTACTCGCGGTCGAGCTCACAAAGAAGAAGAACTGAAGGACATATACCTTTTGGGCTGTGATCTACTTTCGGCGCTCGATAATGACATTTTAAGCACCTGTCGAGCATCATGTCTCTTTTTTCGTATTCAGTTTGATTCAGTAATTTATGACTTGGGGTGGCCACAGTGCAACAGGCGCTCTAAACAGATATCATTCTGACCCCTCTGTCAATCCTCAAATCTTATGCGCAGGCACCACAGCCCACAGTACCAACATCGCCGCCAGCATCGCAACCACCCTTGTATCCAAACCTCGTAAGTCGCAAGCCTGAAGACTGGAGCTGAAATGCACACAAACTCCAAGCTCTGGATCCTCGCCCTCGACGCGACGACCCCGGTGACCAAAAGGATGACGGCCGCCCCCGTAGTCGTCGCGATGGCTGTGATCCAGGCTATGGACCCTGTGAGGAGCTACCGGGAGAATACGCGCCCAGCGTGGTTCATTGCGACACGGATATAGCGCTGCCGACGAGATCGACAGTACGAGCCATATGGCGAGCTCGAGGCTATTTAACGGCGACGTGAGTTTCCGTTGGAATTTGTGCGGTGTGGCTTGGCTTACGCGATGGCGACGAAGGTGCAGGGGTATACTATGCGGCATTCACCGATCTGCTGTCCACCAAACAGCTCTTTGGTCAAATCGGGAACAGCGTGAGCGCACCTGCAGGACGATACGTCCGAGGGTTAATCCTGGGATCTTGTTGGCTGGGGTATTTACCTTTGGAACGAAAAAAATTGACCGCCAAGAAAACCAGCAGAGATGTACCCCGCCGACGGACCGTCCCCACGGACAGTGATCATAAAGGACATGATACATCCTGGGAAAAAAACGAAATCTGAGTGACTATTCCCTCTTTGTTCATAGTGCGATTCATTCTGCTTCAGTGCTCAGCGAGACGGATACTACAGCAATCGACACTGCACATGAAAAGGGACAAATCACCGCGCTGACGGGACCTATTCTGGTCTCGGTTGCATTTTGAGTTTAAAGGACTGATAAATTTGTATCATGGCACGAGGATCTGACTTGAACATCAAACCATCGGAGTTCACACAAATGGAGGAGGAAAAAAGGAATGAACACCAACCGACCCAGCCAGCCTCGAATCGAGGACTTCGAGACCGAGGTTTCACATGCCACGGATGCACGCCAGTGTGCTGAGGTGGCTGAGCTGTACATCTGGAAGGAACTTCCGAGACGTTGAATCGGTCAATTGATGTTGTGGTCCCTGTACCTTTAAGTACTGTACCATTTCGACCGTAGGTTCAGTGGGTGTGACCTGTGACCTGTTAGGTTCAACTTTTGATAGGTTCAGTTGCCTTTTCGGGCGATTTTTCGCAATTTGCCGACGTTTTTTGGCCTAAAGCCGGGCTCCTGGAGGCCAGTGACCTGGGACAAAAATTAAATAGGTTCAATTCAGCCCGCATTGTGACCTGTGACTGAACTTACGGTCGAAATGGTACAGTAATTCGAGTCGGAGAAGCAGAGAAGAGAAGGGAGTAGCTGGGTGCAAGCTGCACCAGAAAGAAAAAATGACTTCTTTACCTGGCCCCTACCTGGCTCTGAATCGAGCGGGGACCATCCGCCTACACCGATACTACCTACGCTTATGCGTTTCAAGAGAGGCCGAGTATCTGCCGCTTAGACTGCTTAGACATCCAGGCGAAGGCCCGAAAAATACTTCGAGTCTACTTACAGCTCGAGTCCACCTGCACCGTCAAAGATATGAATTACCTACTCGTAAGTCGCAAAACCCTGAACCGCACATCAAGTCCCGTCTCCGGCGATCAGACCAGCAGCGTCTGTCTAATCAACAAAGTGCGGGCTTAGCAGCCTCGGCGCCAAAACTGGGCGAGATACAGCACATGAACAATTTACAAGTATGCATACACCCTGCAGCGATTACTCGGGATGCCTCACTCTGACTCAGTTGCTAGGCACTCCAGGAACTGTCCTTCAAGAAGTTCAGATGTGAATTTATATTCGGCAGCCTGGATTATCGGTGCCAAGGTCGGCGACTCGGAGACACCAAGCTAATTATTTCGCAAGACGCATCCATCCATCCATCCGACATCCAATTTGCCCTGAATTGATCAATCATCGTGAGCCACTTCATCTCGCCGTTAGCCGCTTCATCTCGCCGTTAAGTACCCACACCGTCGGGGGTCCATTCATTTTAGGATTTAGGCACAGGTAGCGATCGTCCCGTCTTCAATTGCGATTCGTTCGCCTCCCGCACATCGCGGTTCAATTTATCGCTAAGTGTCTGTTCTATAACCTATGATCCATAATCTATAATTACGATTTGGTACTCACTTGGCCCTGGAGCTGATGTTGATTCCATGAAATGGAGGGAGATTTTTTGTTCTTTTGTTAGACCGCGCCTGCATGCGGATAAAATGTATTCCTTACCACCCGATTGGCAAATCGCGCATCCATCCATGCGTACCATCTCCACATATCCCTCCAGCACCGCGTGCTGCCCAATGAAACCAGAATTAGGCTCCCGGTGGGTTGGCTCTCCAGGATCGTAAGTCCAGGATCGTAAGATAGAGAAGCACTTTGGATCCGGATGAGTCTTCTGTCACGGAGTGTAAACTCTGCCTTGGCGAGGGAATAGGGAAGCACCACAGTTGGCTAACGGGCGGTGCAAAAAGAGAAATAGGAAGTTTTTTCTCAGCGGATAGCTTTTTTGACAGATGATTAACATGCACCATGCGCCATGACAGGGTGGGAACTTGTGGAAGTTTTTCACACTCGATTAGATGCTGTGGTGGGAGGAGAAAATAAAAAGAAGGTAAGCTTGAGAGCTGACCGAGGTGGGATGCGTTCATAATTTAGTTAGAATCTGAAGAGGATGCTTCGCAAGGGCTGGGGGAAAAAAAACGCGAGTGATCTCGACTGTCAAAAGCCCCCGCTGTCAATACTAGACGGATCACTCGTCCCGGAGAAGAATCGGAGATTTCCGGTAATTGCGTCGGGAAGGAGCGTGTGCACCGATTACAAGCGGGAATGAGCACCGGGGTGACGCGGTGAGGAGTAAGGCTGAAAACGCCTCCGCTGCGCCGCGCCGCGTGGCGCCAACACGTCATCACAGGGCCGACGTCGGGGCTCGGGCTTGGGACAGGCACCGAGCATTGCTGTGTTTACTATGTAAACCTCCCGGGATGCACTCGGAATGAATATATAGGCGCAGCGTCACACAATTGAATGCATGAAGTTTCACCCACCAAGTTACCCGACTCCGTCGGCTGCCGTCGTGTGTTGAGGTTCGAGCAACTTGCTGGATGAGTCAACGGCCTGAGCAAGGGAGGGCGGTAATCACACGGCGGGCAGCGCGGAGGAGTTAGACCACCGATTGTCAGGCGGCGATCGTGGCCGAGTAGGAGGAGAGGCAGCGTCACCATGCGGGTAAAAACAGAGGGAAAAAAAAACGTATGCGACGATGTTGCGAGACGGGGCGCACTTCCATTGGCTCGGCGAGGTCGGGCTTCATTAATATGTCTGCACCCACGCAGAAATCGCTCGCCAGAATGACATGGCCTGAACGTAAAGTGCTGGAGCCGCCCAGAAGATTCCAAGGTGGAGGTTTGGGACAGAAGGGTCACGTCACGGTATAATTGTGATGTTCAATCAGGCAATCAGCTACACACACACAAACAACCGCTTTAGGCCCAAAAAGGAATTAAATAGAATTCTGTTGGAAGACATCCAGTTTTGTGACGCACGGCCACAAAAACCATCCCCCCGCCGCCTCAAAATATGCTTCTGTCGAACCCGCTCCTCCGGGCTTGCACTGCGCCTAAGACCTTGCAACATGCGTCTGATATGTGTCTTCTCTCGAATTACAGACGGCTTTCATCCAAGTTCGTCATCCATAATCAAATCAGGGTGAGGACCTTTGGTCCCGCAGTGTTCAAAAAGGTTTATTGATGCTCGGGCCTCAAGTTGAAGAATAGTTGGCCAAGTATTTCAAGGTGAAACCCATAATGGATTGACAATGAAAGGAGATGAGAAATTGGTCTTGGAATTTAAAATTTTGAGCGGTGAATGTTCCCATGGACTGCTTTATGAGGGAATAGTAGGGTCTAGCACTCCTAACTATTCTGGAATGCAAAATCTGAAATCTCAGGGCCGAAGATATGGTAGGGAAACAGGTACCAGACGAGTTTTGGATTGGGATAGCTTCAAAAGACATATATAATGATCCTCAATGCGGCTTACCGCTGACAAGTATCAGCCCGCATTATCGAGTGGAATCAGGAAAAACAACGTAGAGGGGCCGCGACACGAAAAGCAGTGCGAGGAGCATCAAGAGTAAACAACAATGAATCGGATCCCTGAGCACGAATCGCAATGCTTGTAGTAGAACGAAAAGCAGTGCGGGGAAGCATCACGGTCAAATTCTGAGGCTTCTAAATTGTTGGGGAGCTGCGGGAGCAGGCCATAAATTGAGATACGGCAGCAGGGAAGCAGTGCGAGGGAGCATCCCGAGATAAAAATCAATCAGATCACTGAGCCCGAATCGCACTGCTTTTCGTAGGGGGAGCATCACGGGTCAAATTCTTAGGCTTCTAAATTGTTGGGGAACTGCGGGAGCAGCCCAGAAATTTAGATACGGCAGCAAGCTGTATGTCCAGCGGACAGATGGTGGGTTGTCATCGCGCTTATTGAAGTATAAACACCCGGCGAAATGCCACGGAATACCACTGCTCACAAATGTATTCCTCGACCGTGATGAACCATACTTCCGAGTTACTCCCTTCTCTTCTGCTTGGGTTTAGTGCCCTCATTCCCAATTACACCTACACTGTCAGTATATATGTGTATTTGCAGTGTACCTATTGGTTGATCACTATCAGTTCTTTTGGTTCTTTTCCCATACGTACAATACATATACAGCCTTGTACTGTCGAGTACATCAATTCATCATCTTATACTCTTTACCCACATCGTCTGTGCCTTTCTGTGCCCCTGCACTTGCACCCGATAGCTCCGTGTTCCTTACGAGCTTTGGCTTTTTAGCCGCCGGCCTTCTGCCACCCAGGTTATATTTCTGACAGGTTATGGGCCCCGCGCCCTTAGCGCCTGAGCTCTAGCGTCGAGAGCCGCTGTCTCAGCCTGCCTGCTGGACTTCACCATCCACTCCTTACTTCTATCGCTCATCCTGATCTATGCCACCTTCCCTATCCTCCTCGACTCTCTGCTGTTGCTATAGGTCTTGCTCTCCAGCTTGTCTGCTCTGTTGCTGCAGCATCCCACACATTCCACGCTGTCGCACAGCTGACCTGATCATCTTTGATGAACTGCAGAAACCTTCTCACACTGTTGTGCACCTGCCATTGTCCACGGACATGTGCACAGCTTCTAGGTTTTCTCCGGATCTTCATGTTCTACATGAGCCATTCATCATCTTCAGCATCTCCACCATCGAGGAGGTCGTTATTTACCTTGATTGTCCTGCTGCTCATCCCACCGATCTCACTGTGGCTGCTGTGCTGCTCCTTCCATGCGACTGCCCTTCATCCACTCGCATGACAATCCTCACCAGTGATTCAACACTGCTCCCAGTTATCTTCCGGGCTCACACTGCTGGTTCATCTGTCCGACCTATGACCATCAAGGTCTTGACAGAGGATAACACTTTCACCCCTCGCTCGCATGCACTGTACTCGGATACTGCGAGCTCTTGGGATGGGTGGGAGCCCTCATCCTCATCACTTCAACTTCCCACATCCTTTCCTGTGCACGTTGCTAGGTCCAGAGCACTTGCACTCTGTGGGCTGTTGGACTCGGTGGGAGCCAACTCGATCTTTGCTCCATCTGCATATGCACCTGCTCTACATTGCTGTGCACTTGCATTCCAGCTTCTTTTTGGACATGTTGGAGCAACCTTATTCACTGGTGCTCTCCGGCACATAACGACTAGTGCTGCCGCCATACAGCATTGGATCTGGCCGTTGCCAGGTTAAAGCTTATGGGCTCCACCATGTATCGGCACATGTTATACTGGACGCACCTCAGCCGTGCTGTACGAGAGTTCAGTACGCTCCCAGCAACCAACTTTTCCCCACCTCTCTTCGGACTTTTGGGTGACGGAGACTGTAGCCCATTGTGTCTGGAGCAAGGTGTGCTCTGGTTTGGTTTCTGGTACGCTTTGGTTCTTTCGTGTCCTTTCGCATGTTTCGTTCGGTGGGAGTCCTCACACCATCCTTTTTGTGTTTTATTTTCTTCCTCCATCCATCCGTTATTTTACGGTACTTGCAAAGGTGGGAGTGTCAGTATATATGTGTATTTGCAGTGTACCTATTGGTTGATCACTATCAGTTCTTTTGGTTCTTTTCCCATACGTACAATACATATACAGCCTTGTACTGTCGAGTACATCAATTCATCATCTTATACTCTTTACCCACATCGTCTGTGCCTTTCTGTGCCCCTGCACTTGCAACCCGATAGCTCCGTGTTCCTTACGAGCTTTGGCTTTTTAGCCGCCGGCCTTCTGCCACCCAGGTTATATTTCTGACATACACCGCGCTCGGCCTCTCGCTATCTTCTGCGCAATCCACTTCAAGTTCCCTGCGACGCAGTTGGACCAGCTCGCAGTGCTCATCGATCAAAGCGAGGAATATATTCGACGCGCCATGGTATACGCCCCCCGAAGCTATTCTAGGCTTGCGGAACAAGTGCGGCGCCTTCTCGAGTGATTTTTTCCGCTACTTAATCTCAATCTAGGTCACATACTCACCCATGCAACAGTGTCGCCAAAACGTCCTCGCTGATTAAATGTTGTATCTTGAACTCAGAAAGGGAACCGTTCGGCCGGAATCGATTCCGCGTATCGGGGAATGTACAAAGGAGGTCAAGAACATTCGCACTGCTGTTCATGTGGGTGTCCCACAAAATGTCAAGTACTGCCGGGTTTAGGCAGCAAGTTTTGGCACGAAAGCTCCGGGCTGACCATGAGTTACCACGAGTGTCAAGTCGTTTCCACGATTAAAATATCAACGAGTGTAGACGCGTTATAAACACGTTTCCACGAGTGTAACTTTTGACACTCGCTCGGCTTAAGGTTGGTCACGGGTACAGTCGCGGGTACCGCAAGGTCAACCCGCACCCGTACCCGCCGAACCCGTACCCGGCGTGGGTCGGGTACAAAACCCGCGGTTTCTCAACCACCCGCGGTTTCTCAACCACCCGCGGGTCGTTCAACCCGTCGTCCAACCCGTCGGGTTTACCTGCCAGAATCAGACAGAAATCAAGTATATTTCATGATATTAATATAACATGACTACTTCTCTATATCTACAATCTCAACCTTATTATTAGTGTTCACCTCCGAAAAACCGCGGGTTTACGGGTCGGGTAGGCGGGTTTTACGGGTTCAACACTCGCTCAACCCGTACCTGTACCCGCCATACCCCAGGTACAAACCCGCGGGTGAACCCGCATACCCGTGACCAACCCTAGCTCGGCTCATGTCATGTCTTTCATCGTCACTCGCGGGAAACGGCGTTGAAACGCACTCCGACTCGTGTCCACTCGCTTCCGCTGGACTTTTGTCCAGCAAAGCCTGGTATACTCAGGGTTCGCGCGTCATAACCGGCAGAAAACCTGAGGCAGACCGATCTTCCAACAAGTCGCGAAATTCGAAAGGGTATCCCTCGTGATGGAATCCCGTGACGGTGTTGACCCGGGAATAACTCCGAAGTTAGGGGATTTGAGGCCAAAATTTTCAAATCCCTCTCCAAGTTAGGGGATTTCAGGCCCAATCAGGCCCACTTTATTTGTACATCAATCTCAAAAAAAATTGTTCTACTCTAGGCGACGCGACGCCGATGGATGTTGGATGGCACTTTCTAGCAGAGATGTCATGAAGGTGCTACCGCCTCTCAAAATCAAGGTCCCGGGCGCCACGGCGAGAGGGAAAGCGAAAAAAATAGCAAAAAATGGCATTATTGGTAATATCACGTGATATCCAACTCCGAGGGGATTTGAGGCCACTTTGACCGACTTTTGCCGGAGTTACCTTGGGCTAGCTTCCCGGGTCCTCGGTGTTGACACCATCGTGACCACCGCTCTCGCCCGACACAGCTGTCAGAAGCCTTCGAGGAATCGACTCGGCCTCCGAGTTCACAATAAATAGCTGGAATGTGGCTCCCCTTCTTTCCTCCGTCCCAGGACGAAATATACCTGCTCATGTCCAAAATCCAAAAGGCTGCTTTTGGCGCTGCGCGGCTCGCTCTCCTGCTGCAGAGCGTTGTCCTTCCGGTCTTCTCAGCTGCCGGAAACATAGTCGACACCGGCTACGCTCAGTATCGCGGTAATCTGACTTTCCCGAATACGGTCGCGTACTTGGGTATCCCATATGCTGAGCCGCCGCTCGGCGAATTGCGCTTTCGCGCACCGTTGCCGCTCAACACAACCCGCGTTGCGGCGGAGGCTGGGGGTAAAGCAATTGACGCAACGATATATCCGGATTTCTGCGTACAAGGATCCACAGGCGGTAAGATTTCTTCTTCTTAGCGGAATTGAATTAAAGATCTATTGATTCAGGTGGTGATGCCGGAGGTGCCGGCAGTGAAGATTGTCTCAAGGTGAACATCTACGCTCCCGTTGGAGCTAAGAAGGGCGACGATCGTGAGTCCTACTTGCGGTCCTGTGGGGGGAGGGTACTGAGACATTCCCAGTTCCCGTCCTCGTTTACATCCACGGAGGTGGTGAGTCACTTTCTTCGTCTCACGTCGCACTTCTGAACTCTCACAATCTCAAGGATACTTCTTCGGAAATCCGGCGAACTGGCCGTTCGATCATTGGATTCATCAAAGCCCCAACGTCGTCATTGTATCAGTCTACTATCGTCTGGATGCCATCGGGTTCTTGTCCATCCCTGAATTTTCCAACCCCGCCAATGGTGATCACAACGCCGGATTCTTCGACCAGATCCAGGCGTTGAAATGGGTGAACGAACACATCTCCGCCTTTGGCGGTAATCCGCAGGCAGTGACCATTAACGGGGAAAGTGCCGGCGGCGCATCTGTTGAACTACACTTGGTTGCCAACAACGAACAAAATCTCTTCCGAGGCGTGATTGCTCAAAGTGTATATCGCACGCCCCTTGCGACTCCCGAGCAACGAGTGGTAGGTTTATGCCTCCGAATTCCCATTCAATCTTTGAGCCATTTGGCAGCCCCAATTCCAATTATTCGCATCGAAAGCGGGTTGCGGAACCGGATCGGTCACCTCACAGCTGGCGTGCCTGCGTTCAGCTAGTATCAGTGCCCTCGCGCGGGCGCAAGACTTTGTCGTATCGAATATGTGAAATTATCTTTCATTCGATGACCCCAAGCTAATCCTCTGGCAGTGCAGGATATCACCTATTCCAACCTGTAGTCGACGGGAAGATATTCACGGATTTTCCAACCAGACAGCTCACCAACGGCAAGTTCAAAGATGTTCCTGTCATCGTCGGGTGCGTTGTTCTTTTCCCATAGCTGGCCAGTAGACTGACGTGCGAGTAGTTCTACGACCAACGAGACACTTGCAGGCGGCCCCACCATCGCGGCCGCTCTGCAGGGTTACTTCCCATCAATGTCGAATGAAACCGCTGCCGCTCTCGTGGCTGTAAGTGTCGTTGAACGTGGACGGTTTGATCGTTTATAAATGTAACCCATAGGAATACCCCATCAGCGAGTTTGCTTCCACCGCTCTGCAGGTCCAAGTCGCGACTGGGGAGCCGAGTGTGGTCTGCGGGGTAAGAACGAACTGTGCCTTTTATCCATTTCCACTGACGCTCTGTGCAGCGCCACATCATAGCAAGCGCCGTTGCAAAACGCAACAGAGCATGGACGTACCGCTATAACCAGCCGAACCCCACTTCCGGTGGCTCGGGTACTGCCCACGCAGCGGAGAACTGGATGATGTTCCGGGGAATAAACACCGGGTACGACTTAGCTTACTTCACTGCCCTGTTTCTCATTCGATCCAGGTTCAATGGCACCGGGGTGTTCACGCCGATGACGCCGATCGAGACAGCATTCGCAGAGGAGCTGATTGCGTACTGGCTATCGTTCGTCCGCTCAGGGAACCCGAATACGTTCAAGCTGGCGCGGTCGCCGTTGTGGTCTCCCTTCACGAACAGTGCCAAGTCACGGATCGTCCTGCAGGAAGATCAGCATAACATCACGACACAGAGCGGTAGTTTCTTGGAAACAGAATCAGCGCTGGAGAGCCGGAGGTGTTCCTTCGTGGCCGATCAGGTTGTTGCGCAACAAAACTGAAATCATGAATAACATGTCTATATGTGCGAACACAATTTTTCAAGTGATGTTCTGTCCAAGATTTCCAGTAAAAATCGCCAGAAACGATACTATCATACTGGCTACCAACTGCAACAATTTACACTTTTACAACCCTTCCAAGAACCTCGGAATCTCGTCCGGTCCAGACGGCAGGGCGGACGGACGAGCAGGGAATCACTGAGGGAGCGAACGCCGTGCGCGGTAATTACCACTCAGATATGCCGCACCAGGGCTCTTCTGCGCCGATTTCGTGGTGACGGGGTCTCAGGCGGCCCTAGCACGAATGAGGGATAACTAGGGCGATTATGCGGAGTGCTGATATAGCGCGTATGCGACGAAGGCTCAGGTGTGTTGTTGCAGCTGGCCGGAGAGTAGCCCGGGCTGGAATGGAATTGCGGAAAGTCACCCCACGCGTCCTCCCCGGCGCATTTTTGGCTATGTGGGATAGCTAGTAGGTCCGGAGTGGAGAGCGATGGTGTACCGGCGGACATCACAATGCGATGGCCACCGGGTGAAGGCGTCGATGGCGTCGCGGGGAAAAGGGGTGGGCGCGGCAGGGCATATAATTCGGCCAAGGCCTGATCATGGGCCTGATGTGCAGCTTGCAGGTTCACGATAGGGAGAGGCGGATTACCGACGGTCATCGTAATTCGATGACCACCGGCAGAGAACGGCGATGGCGTAGCGGAGAGTGGAGGTGGCAAGGCATGTTGATCGCTCAAGGCGAAGGCGATAGCACGGGCCTGATGCGCGCACGACGACTCCACGGATGAGGGGTGGCCTTGGTGAGGTACGCGGCCCAGGCCCGGGGTAGACGGTGTCGGCGCGGAGAAATTTCCAGGGGCGCCGCTGACGAGATTTGCCATGATCGAAGATCTACGCTCGTCAGACCTCATCAAATGGGAACCGGACATAGACCCAGTACCTTGAGCCGGGAACCTGCATGGGATTTTCTGGCAGGTGTTGCACAATGTCGCGCAGGAACGCGGTGGCCTCAGTCTTGAACTTTTTCTTGTTAGAGTTGACACAGTGGGCTGCGACGCGTGTCCTGAGAGCTTTCATCTCTGCGAACAGCGCTGCTTCCTCTACGTACCCTGGGTCGACGTCCCAGAAGTGGTTTGCGATTCCGCGAGTATCCTGAGAAGGAGGCAAAGGAAGATTTTCACCCATCGTCAGTTATGGTGGAAGGAAAGAGACGCGTTCAATGCCACCTTAGGTAATTGTCCATCGTTAAAAGCGCGCGACCGTGCATTGTTCTCCTTGAGTCCCCTTTCGGTAATTTGTTTTAAGCCAAGGTCCTGGGGACTCCTCGCTCCATGTTTTGGGCGATTACGGTCCGGTCGACGGCCACTAGCATTTTGAGGGTGCGTCTGACTTGAAGCTCAAAGTTTACTAGGAGTGATGGGCTAGGCTCCCGGATGTTCTGACGAGTCCCGAGAGAGAATCTGTCGCATGGAATGATGTGTCTACTGCCCCATCTCGGCCCTAATCGCCGAAGTTTCCTGCCAAACATCGCCAGACACGCTATCGCAGTGGCTCCTGATTCCTCTTGAGGAACTTGAAGAGGCCCAGCAAAGACCCAGAGTCCAGGGTCGCCTGAAGGTCGATTTTCCGCCAGAGATTCACAGCAATCTCGCAGTAACATAGGAAGCCCTCGAGATTGCTTCCTTTCTGAAACCACCTGCTCATGACAATCGGAACAAGAGATGTAATGCCGATTATGCCGACGCTTTGCCGATTGCGTCGGGACTCGGCACTGCCCCATCCACCACTCGCTGTTGTTAACAATCCTGCTGCAGTGCTGCTGTCTTGATCATCGACCCAACGTTGTCGGGGTTGCAACAGCGAAGGCTGTGAAATCTTCTGCGACTATCCATGGATTCAAGGGCTTGATCGACTTGAGGGCCAATCTCACCGCCTTCAAATAATAGTCAAATACTTAACAGTACATCCGCGCGACGCACGTACACCGAACTTGAAAAAGAACGCGACTTGGTAAGAACGAGCTCCCAGCCTCGATGGACATCTCGAATGGGTTCTCACAATGCATTCGGCCCGATTATTGCGTTACTACCCTCTAACCATGCGTACTTGGATGTTTCTCGCTCGTGACATTGTTTCAACATCCCACAGGTGACGCGAATTGGATGGCTGGTACCATACTTATGTATTACGATTTCCTCCCATGGGAACTGTTCTGATCAACCACTATAATATCTCAGCTCAGAGTCATACTGAACACCCAGATCTGGGAATCTCAGAACGAATCATCAGTCAATATGGAAGCTCCGTTGACGTGCCTGCTTCGCGCTCGGTTGCGAGACAGCTCTTCGGCTTCAAGAGTTTTAACTCGATTCTTTTCTAACTCGAATACGAATATCCTCGGCGCATCTGACATTAACGACACTGCTGGAGAAGTTGCCCGCCAAGCTCAGAGGTTACTATGAAGCAAGCGTCACTATCAACATCCCGTTCTCATCGCGTCCAACTCAGAATACAATACGACCGTAATCCCTCCATCTGTCGCATTTGGATGTAAATGGATCAGATTCCAGATGTAAATCAGGATGGTATCACGCTTGTTGAATCATGCGCGGGTTACCATCTTCCTTTTAACATTCCTATAAATTGTCCGCCAGTTACTGTTCATTCGTAGGTGTATCGCCCCAAACGATGAAACTGAGCCTTTCTTTTCTGTGCCCGCTTTTCATTTTCTGGCGCGGAAGTGCGGCGATGCTCACAAATCAAACCATCGACGATACAGACCCGGTGGTGAAGTACGATACGTACAAGCCGAATGATGCACCCATTCGATGCAATTCGACCGCTTGCTCCAAGTTTGCAGACGCGGACTTCAAGCAATTGATTGCAGGGACGGTGACCTCCGTCGCTGGTCAAATCACAATTCCTTTCACGGGTGCGTTCCGTCCATGCTGGAGTATCTTCCTAGTTAAATTTACTCCTAGGCACGAGCGTTTGGGTCTTCTTGGGTACCATGAACAAAATCGGCTGCGCGTTTCACATCGATGGCAAAGACGTCGGCAGTTTTAAAAATAAGACAAAAGGACAAGGAAGTATTCTCGGTTACAGTAACACATCCCTTTCAAAAGGCTCGCATCAGCTCGTCATTATTTCTGAGCAGGGTGGCTCCACTGATTTCGATGCCCTCGTATATCAGTATGTCTTTCATCCTGGAAAGCCGACCCGTTCAGGTTGCACTGACACAACCTTTAGATCTGAAGCGTCACCATCATCTGTATCCAGTTCCGTATCCAGTTCTGCACCCAGCTCTGCATTCAGCGCTGCATCCACTGGTAGTACTGGGTCCACTGCGTCTGCTCATTCCAAGAGCCGAAATGCAGTCATCATCGGAAGTGTGGTCGGAGGTTTAGTTTTCCTCTTCGGAGTCTCCAGCATGGTCTTCCTTCTTTGGCGCCGCTCAATACGCTGGAGGAACCTTGCCGTAGAACAACCCTTCCCCATCGATGAGGAGAAAGAGCCCGCATCACCTGTGTCCAACGTAGCGGAGCACTTGCGCAGACTCGAAGCCCGCTTTCGGCGTATTGAAACTCTCGCCACGATTCTCCAACGATCGAGCAGGAGGAGTGTTCCTTCGCAGAGCAGCGGACGCTCATCCCCCCCTTCCTACAATGCTGGCTCGGTCTCCTGAACTGGCAATTATTTTATCACTGTCTCTACTCTGGTTGTGTCTCGGTACTGCATCCTTGAATTTGGCACAACCTGGTTGTTTCCGCAGTTTATCACTGTCCCTACTCTGGTTTCGTTTCTGTACTACCTAAAAACTCGTGAACTTGGCACAAATTTTCCTAGTTGTTTCCGTAGATGCAATACATCGCCGTTGGAATTGTTAATTTACATATTTAAATGGTACAAAGTCTTTCGAATCTGAAAAGTTCAATTCGTATTCTATCTTTCACTGCCCTTTCAGAAGGACCACGTCTTTCCCGAACCGTAATCCGGCTGCCCCTTCTCAACATCGGGAGGAATGGCTGGCATGTCCTTGTTGAGATCAGGTTGAAATATCAATAACCGCGCCGAAAGAATCGGAGGCAGTTGCGGTTGTAGTGCCATTGATTACTGTTTCTTCATCCTTGTCCTTGTTGAGACCAGGTTGAACCATTCGCGCGCCAAGGATAGGACGTTGGGTGTCGCTAATGGGCATTTCCTCACCCCTCAGATTCATTCCAGCCCGGACGATGATGAGCGTGGGTGCGATGGCCTGTATGAGTTCAGTGCTGACCTGCCGGCGGCGTTGAATAAACAACAAACCATGATCTGTATGAGTGCCTGGAAAATCGGCTCCTCGAGTATCGAAACACGGGGGATGGAGACGACGATAAGGTAAGTCAGCACGGTTGCGGAATATAGCATCCCAGATTCGATTCTGCAACAGTTTAACGACAAGCATGAGCGAGCTCTTCGAGGTCGCGAACACGAGCCACGTACAAGATAGCCACAGCGGATACGTATCGGCGTTGCTCCGCCGTTTTCGAGTACGCGCCGCGAGACCTGCGGCAGATCCACCAGATGCGCCCGGCTACAGCGAGTTCAGTTACAACTGACTGTAACATGTCCCAAATAAAAGCAGTACTCGCCTGTTAGGATGGTGACAAGTACATTTGTGGCCAAGGACAGCGCAAAGAAGGGGTAGGCAGTCAGATTGAGGTCGAGAGATACAATTATGCCTAACACTTGGGGTAGGGAATAGCGTGAGGACGACGATACAGTATTGAAGGGGCGCTGACCGGTGGCGGCGATGAGCATCAGTGTGGGCGGGATTGTGACGAGTATATTGTTATTCCACACGACATAGCAGCGGTATATCTGGACAAAGATGGTTGAGCCCAAGTCAAAGCGGAAATCGAACAAGGAATCGTACGACCAAGCCGTCGGCGATAAAGCTGGAGCAATTTGAGAACGCCGCGGGGAATTCGAAGGGATGAGCACGCACTTGTTGACGACGTACACAACGCTGGTCGCAACGACAAGTTGGTCGTAAGGGAGATCGATGCCGTCGACGTCAGCGGCACCGAGAACGAGGTTTATCACAGCTTGGACAGTGGCAAGGGTGAAGAGGGCGATGGCAGTGACCAAGAGAATGGTGTTCCCCGGATTGCGAGGCCGGTTCAGGAGGATGTAGATGCAGATACAGAAGAGCACCAGGTAGATACCTAGAGAACGCATATTATGGTGGATTTCGCCATCGAAGCACCACTGTGCGTACCATAAAAGAAGGTGCCGACCTATGGGAATTAGCGATTGACAGGACGTGTTCTGGGAGACGTACCCATAACTGGCTAATAGCATACCAAAAAACATCCTAGGGCCGCGTGAGAGATCGCAGAGAAGGGAAACGAACTTGGTACCATGTTTGAAGCTGGAGGATGACCCAAGAAAATCGAAAGGAAGCAAAGGGTCAAAAAGCCGCCGATAGAAGAAAACCGTCAACGGCGACGAAGAATGAACGAAAAAATGAGGAGTGCGAACCAGGCCTCTCGGTCGGGCTCTTGGGAGGTCGACCCATTTTATAAGAGAGAATGTGAGAAACCTGCCCGTTACCATCAGTTACCCTCATCCGTTCGATCTTCATCCACCCATCGTTCTTCTGTAGCTCTTGGAAGAGAGGACATCACCAGAGATCGGGAGGCCATTAGATAGAAGACGTATCGTCTGCGAGTAAACGCACAGCTCAAGATTGGTCGTAACTTGCCAAGAATAGGAACAGTTATGTTATCCTGGGAGAGGAAAATAATAATCGATAGACCCTGCAGCCGTACTTTATGTGAGCTATTGAACTAACCTTGGGAATGGGAAATCGACACATTGTGGGCTTACATATGCATTTCAGATGCCCGGAATATAAGCCCGTGCATCACACATCCGTCTGATGAACGGAGAGAGATACCGTACAATGAATTGATTGATGAGCTAGAAAATCTTTCAAGGTTACTCGCACGCAATACAGTGCGGAAATCAGTCAAAATGCCAATACTTTGGGTGGATCTACGGATACAGGATATGCCAAAAAAGAGAAACAGCAGAGAGAACGAATCAGTATACACATCCATCCAGAGAGTCTGAATCACGACTCATCCTGGGAACACCCTCCTCCGTCTTCTCAACTCGGCGGAAACATCTCCTGCAGTTCATTGACCATCGTCTCTACGGCCGACATGTAATAGTCCATACTCTCGCGGAGCTTCGCCAGTTCGATCTTGCACGGGAACACTTCCGCGAACTCAGATGTCTGGAACACATTCGCCAGCGTTTGGCGTTGGTGGCTGGCGAGGCAATTCAATAGTTGAATCGTCATATGATAGGAAACACGCACCCGGGGAGTTCAGTTTGGCGTGCGCTGGCCCAGTCGCACGAGTCGCTCACAAACATGCAGGAGTCGATCCCACGCAAACGCAGGACCTCGCGCTCTGCGTTGGTCAGGTCGTAGTGGAACAGCCGCGGGGAAGTCGCTCCTTTGTTTCGGTAGATGCCATTGAGATTGGGGGAAGTACTCGCACAGGCGGAGCGTCACGTCCGTGGGGCATGGCGGATCGCTCGTCCAGAGATGATATATGTCCTGCCAATGGTCAGTCGAAGGAACTATCGTGAAACCAGCCCAAAGACGCACCCATTGGCAGTACTGGAGGATCATCTCGATGTAGACGGTGCGCACCTCGGGTCCGTCTCTGGTGTACTGGTGCAGGCGTTCTATCTCTTCGTCAGTGAGCGTCGTGTGGCCATCGTTATTGGCTTGATAGTATCGCTGAAAGGTCAGTGCTTCATCCACCTTCTGAAGCGCTAGTTTTCGGTAGAACTCGATCGTCGTCGCAAAGTCTAGCAAATCCGGAATATCGCCGAGGCGTGGTGCATCCGTCGACGCGCCGAGAAGGAGTCGAATGGCGTAGAGAACGATGTCCAGCGGTGGAGCACGCTCTTTAAAGAGGGACTTTGAGTTTTTGATAATGTGCTTCTCTATATACGCTGCACTGGGTAAGATGAACAGCAGAAAAAATGGACGAGCAAACCCGAGATGCTTGCATGATTCGGTGCAGGACTCTGAAAGCCAGACGCAGTGATGTGCGCACGAAGTTCCTGCAACGTTGTTTCCATAGACCTGCAGCCACAGAAGAACAGCAATCCTTGCTACAACATGCGAGTCGAGGGCGACAAGACGTTTGTTCATGCTTGTCCAATCACTGATGTCATCACCCAGTTTGTTTGCCCTGAAACCGTAAACAACGATTGTACGAGTGGGTAAATGAGAACGGCAATCTTCAATTTGCGTTTTGGTACGACCCAGATAGATTCACTACCCAGGCAAGATTTTTTCACAGCGTCACGCTGTCAGTGTACTATATATCAACGTACTATTGTGATTTATCACCAGATTATCTAAACCCAGCCCTCAGCCAGTCCTCAAATTATCTCTGCAAACGCATTCAGGATACTGCATCAATTCCAGCCACTCTTTGGCCAACCCGAGATTCCGCTACGGGTTATGAAAGGAGTACCCTCCAGGTTGTATCCGTAATCTTCTCCCACGGAAGACATTACTGGATCGTCGTGGTCTGAAGGAGGGCGCTGTGCCTCAAGGTCGTTTTTGGTAGCCATTTGTGGTTCTTGATCAATGTCTATGAGCCGTTCGCGGATGAAGGCGACGACGCCTGCCGATTCGGATCCGGGTTGGCCTCCTTCGGTGCGCAATGCCGGAAAATCGGCATGCCATTGTCGAGCTAACGTGTGTCGCTGGAAAATGTGTGCTAATCCGAGCGCAGAAAGCGGCCTCCGGCCTGAATACTCCCAGTCAAATACTGTTCGAAAGAAAATACTATCAACTTGCCGAAGGCAAAATATACGACATTTGCACCGAAGAAAAGGGCAAATGCACCGTTGACGAAAGTCCAGAAACCACCAAACGTGGCCAGTCCGGAGAAAAGAGACACATCCGAAGTGTCCTGCTGTAGCTTAGTGGCACTCGATTGTGGTTGAAACAACACCAGTGTCGCAGAATTTGGGGATATTGTTGAGTTAGTGGCTGGATATGTCTGCAGTCCAGTAATTTCGGCGGCGTACACCGGCTTCATTGCCTAGTGAAGGATGTTCAGCACACATTGTGACCGGACTGCGGGGGTACATACAGTAGACGAGGATCCGATTACCAACCCCGAGGCTGTTTCCCTTTGAATCCAGGTCAATCGTCCAAATAAATGGGACCCGGAAACCATGAGGATGGGATCAGCGGGGACATGAAGCCGGACGGAATGAAGTTCTGATGTGAGCTGCTTGATAGGTTTAAGAATGGGCCGCCCTTGAAGCGGCGTTACAGCTACAACGTGTCCCAAGGGAATACTCAAGTTGATTGAGACGGACTGATCAAGTGACGTCCATGGTAATGGACCTTGTTAAATAAGCATCGCGAACTTGTGACAGTTTCACTGATAGGCATACATTCAACGAGACGTTCGGACTCGTGGTCTTCCAAGTCACCGGGCAGTTGATCAATTGGTTGAGGTAAGGAACATTGACGGAATTGACAGCAAAGTCGGCGTATGGTTGAGTGAAATCGAAGGTTGAATATACCTATGGACTAGATTTATATTATTCCTAGCCAACATAGCACTATCACACACCATGCCAAAGGTGATGTTTCCCGGAGGGGAGCCAAGGTCTGCATCTGCGAATGTCGCTACGGATCTGGTATAGACCGAGGCGCGAATCGGGCTGATAACCACGGCGTATATGCCAAATATGGGGACTCCCACGGTGATACAGCTGAGAGTCAGGGCCCTTGCAATGATGATGACGATCGACTCCCCTCTGAGAACGAAACATAGTTTTCAGAGTTCACAAAATAACCAAGACACTCACCTGACGAGTGGCCGAGCAACGCAAGAGGTGACCGAGATCTGGATCTTGGCTACCATCAAAGTTACGTGAGCTGTCCGATGTGACAGCGGCACATCAACGGCTGATGTGCGGCTGGTTTCGGCGCGGAGGCGACCGGAATTTGGGAGACAAGCCGTTCTCATTGCTCTACAATAGGGGGTTTCAAAGTTAAAATTCGGGGGCCCAACTTGAGCTCCAACTTGAGCTCCAACTCGCGTTCCAACTTGCGAAGTTGGAGGTCAAGTTGGAACCCAAAAATCCAAGTCGGAGGTCAAGTCGAGCACAAGAGCTCGACTTGACGTCCAACTTGACGTCCAACTTGATGGCCAACTTCGTCTCCAACTTCGGCTAATTCGGATCTCCGCCTGCATCGTCTCGGTTATGGTACGCGATTGTCTCGACTTCCGAAGTTGTGCGTGCACACGTCTGCTTAGGTGTTTCACAGACAAAGGCCCCAACTTGGGCTCCCGACTCCGTAAGTTGGAGGTCAAGTTGAAGGTCAAGTTGGGCCTCAAGTTGGGCAGCGAATTTTAACTTTGAAACCCCCTAATATTCAAGATGACTAGGTTCGAGCTCAGGATGAGTTAGAGTCCGAGCGGCGAGTATCAGCAAGATTGCTATTATTTATGCAAGAAATACATCAACAGATTGCAAGTGGGTGCTGCTACTACTTAGAGCATGTGAGGTTTGCGGTGGAAGAGGATTTGTGTGGGATATCCTCAGCCGTCGCGGTCGTCGAGGCGGGGGAGAGTTTGGGGGTCGCTTCTCACCGCAGCGGGCAGTCGAGGGAAGCGAAGCGATGCCGCTGATCGCCGCTGTTTGCCTGAACCAAACACTTTCCTTTTTTGGGGGGGGTGGGTGGTCGTGGGAACGGTGGCCAAGATCCAGAGATCGGTCACCTCTTGGAGCAACGGATCGATTGAGAAGGATTGCAGTGGGTGTATAAGGAGGGTTTGATGGTATACATGCTCCCAAGAACACAAACCGTTGCCGAAAGAATCTGCCGTTGGATCGAATAATCGTTAGCTGTACAAAATATCATCGAGAGCGCCAACGAAAGCCCGAGCGGAATGCAAGCCAAGTTAAGAAGCCTCGGAAACAAGCCAAGCTCCTGCCAAGCAGCAAGATTGGCAAAAGTGAAACCGGCGGCTATCCCTTTTTGCAAGTGTCAGCGGAAATAAGATTATCAGGAGATGTACGCACCGCAGGCTTCGAGAAAAAATCAAAACTAAATCATGATGGCAAGGCCAGGAACGGGCCAGTCACGAACGCTGAAAGTTCAATATTAAGGATTGAGAGGGAAGACTTGGGACGTACAGGGTACCATGATGGAGCAAAATGAAGCCGAAAGTGGAGAACAGTATCTCCCAAGGTAGATTGTACAAAGGGTCGCAATATGGCTCGTCTAGAGCATGGAATGGGAATGTGATAACGAGGAATGTGGATACACCGATTGTCTCCAGCAATAGCAGGCGTAGGTTCCAAACTCTAACGGGGGAACTGAAGAGGACATTGGAGAGAATCATTCTGTGGGGAGACCGCCTCGGTTCGCAGGTTATAAATCCTGCGGGAGGAGATCTGTCAGTAACGAGCAGTTGATCAGTTCAGGCTGTGATAACCGTCTAGTAACGAGAATATTAACTCACAGCAGCTGGTGATTGGGCGCTCGATCGGCGCTCAATTTTCATGGCCATGTAATGTTATATGCCATTCGTTCCCTCACGACCACACTGCGACGAAATCAGAGCATAGGTAGCACAGAGCGGGTTTCTCGAGGAAAGGGAGGCATAGGTTCCAAACTCGAACGGGAGAACTGGGGGGATTGGACTGCCGTTGGAGAGAATCAGGCTATTGTAAGACCGACTCGAAGGTTCTGAATCCTGTGGGACGGATCTGTCACTGGCCGGGACCAAAACGAAGGCGATGGTAAGTAGGCCTAGGAGGTGAGGCGCATTAGTCAACAAGGAAGCGCCACCTGTTACGCCCACAAAATGATGTAAACTAACGTGCACCAAAGATGGCAGGTGCACGTTAAGATACGCGAATTTCGGTCATCCGCCGTGCACACCTCAAATACAGTCAAAACCGTCCCGTATCTACGCTGTTATCTACAAGATCATCACAGTATATGTTTTTATCTCTTCATCACGGCCGACCTCTGCCATCACTGACGGCGCGCCATCAAGTGTCAAGACCGCGCCATCAACAGCCATCAGTGGTCTTGACAGCGCCGCCGCCTTCAAGCACAAGTCGCTCAGAAATACACGGAAATTCGTGAAAAAATTCAGGCGGGCTCTTATGACATGTAAAGATAGATAGGCAATGTTTTCGCAACATTATTAAAGACAATAAAGATGTTTTGTAAAGACTTTTAAATAAATCCTGCAGAATAGAAAATGTAAATTCAAGGGGCAGCATGACTCTAAGCAGCGCGCACACCCCTCGCCACCTGCTCTCTGCTGCTGTGTGTAGCGCGCTGCCCCCTCATTGTGGCGGTGTTTTCTTTCCTATGCCTCTTCTGTGCCGGCTGGTTGTCCCCCTCCCTGTCCTCCTCACATTCCCGCTTCTCCGCAGACGTGAGACCTCAACGGGGGCATGTTGAGCACCGGCATCATCGTGCTCCTATAATCCATCCCACCGTAGCTCCCTGTCCCTGTCCCCATTCCCATGTCCCACCCTCTGTTGTCGCCATATGTTGGTGGCAGTGGCGGCATGTGGGGGAACAGCAGGTCATACCCGCTATCAGTCGCGCCCAGCCCCAGCATACTGAAGTTGTCGATAAAGGCAATGTTCGCGGTGGGGGTTAAGACAGGGGTGGGATTCACAACAGGTGCAGGGTTCGGTATAGGATTTGAGATGGGCATTGGCGCCGGTGCAGGGTTTGGTATGAGTCCAGGGCTCAATCTGGGTGCAGCGTTGGAGACAGGCGCTGGGACGAGCATGGTGTCCAGCATAGTGTTGATGATGGTCGCAGGTGCAAGCACGGTGTTGGATATAGGTGTGAGTGCGGCATTGAGCGTGGTGTTGGAGATGGGCACAGTGAAGTAGGTAGTGGGGGTTAAGTGGCCTGGGTGGCAGGGCTTCTATGAGCTCGCACCCAAGAAGCACGTGCACTGGGGACGGCGGCATGCTGTTGGGGTGGGGGTTGGGACACCACACACCTTCCACGACCTTCCACGGGCGAGAGCATGCTGCCCACGCCTGGGGTCATCAGGGTGAGCTGCACGACCGTCTCCTTGTCACTGTCACTGTTGTTGTTGTTGTCATCTTCCCCGCTGTTACTGCTCTCATTGTTGTCACTGTCCACCACCATCTTCTTGACTTTTTCCCACCTCTGGCCATCAATTTTGTCTAGTGCAGCACATGAGTCCCGCCCTTAGCCCTTATCCTTGCGCCCAGCGCAGCCAGAAACAGTCTCACCTGCTGCACGCACCACCTTGCATTCGGTGGCCAGGGCTGTGATCTGGTCCTTGGTTATCAGCACAAAGTCAATGGTGCCGTTGACGAGCCCGTTGCGTACAGTGAGCACCATCTCCAAGGGCCAGGTGGCAGGCCGCATCCTGGGGATGGGAATGTTGCCAATGACCTCAACTGTCATGAATTGCCCGGGTTCTACTTTTTCGCGCGACGCGTCCGTATGGATACAGACGTGTCTTAGCAGCACAGGACTCTCATGACGCCACCACGTGACCTTCTCACGGTTGAAACACGGCCTCGGATTCTAAAGCCGCAGACTCAGGGAGTCTGCGCTATGGGATACAGAAGATGTTAGGGACTAGGAACCCGTACAGACGGACTCTAGTCCCTGAACGCACCAAGGGCTGACACAGAAGAGTACACGAAGTACAGGAGTGGTTGCAAACCTGATCGGGTTTGAACCACTGGATACGATGACACTTAGGACTAGGAAACCCGAGCGTCGGGTCTCCTAGGTCCACCGACACCACGGAAACCAACACAGAGAAGTCCAGGAGCATCAGCATAATGCTCCTCAATGCTACGGTACAGGAACTGATCGCGATTGACCGCAATCACTTTAATTTATTAGAAGCCTATATAAGCACGGTAGAATCTCCATGTACAGTAGATTCTACCTCGTCTAAACTCAGGCTTCTACCTTGGCTTGACATAGGCATTGTCTCCACCCTGCCCCGCTTCCTTCGCACCGTACTATGGGTTATATCCACACCCTGGGTTGTATACCTGAGTGGATATCACACCCTCTTCGACTCGTTCCGGGTTCCGCCTCACATCCCAACCTACGACATACGGCCTCCTAGAGAGGACGTCGTATGACTGGTCCTACTGCTCGGGGAACATATGAGCTACTAGCGTCTATCGGGTTTATCCTGGTTGGGGTTCTCGTCGGGTTACTTGCTGTTTAGCCGACCCAGAGAATGTTGCTGACAGAAGGTAGAATCTCTTCTGCCAGCCCCGACAAACCGATCGACATTTGGAATGAGAAGATGGCACCTACAAACATTATGGTTGCTGGAAGCACGCCTGGACAGGGTGTTGGAGAGTGGGTTGGAACCCTACTCTGGTGGGGGGGATTGTTCGCAGGAATGGCTGCACTGTGCATCACCCTGGTATGGGCAACCCAAGAGGAGTGGGTTGCTCTACCTTCGGGCGGGTACAGGCGGGTTCCACGGCGCGGACCACACTCCCCCTGGATGTGCAAACTCCGGTGTTTAACGGAACGTGTTGGAGCCTGGTTGGTGAAGATTACTGTACCCCCGACTGAGTGCAGTCGGGAGGAAAGGAGAAGGAGTGCTCGTGCCACAGGAGGACGGGACAGTCCCGGGAGAGAAGGCCCCCAGAGAATGGGGCAGCCGAATCGAAACCCGGGGGTACCAATTTACACCGACAGGGGGCGACTATTCCCCACAGTAACCAACTTGGATAGCAGGGCCACACTCTCCGTATACATGGATGATATCCTTCTTACGGAATTGGCACAACCACGCAGGAGCAGGAATCGTCCCGCTCCTACCCCCGGTACCCCAGGTCTCCCAGGCCAGATAGTGGATGATGAGTCGGGGGCCTACCCCACCTTACGAAGAAAGGCCGGGTTCCAACTCTAGAACCCGAACCACCAACACGTGGGTAGAGGTGGTGCGGGGGAGACCCTAGAGGAAGATAACGACAGGAACCCGTGGAACGGGATATACCCATACCCATACCCCTCACTCTCATCTACTTGTCAAAAATTCTCTTGGCGAAGATCCTTAAAGAAAACTTAATCTTGGCACACCCAAAATGGACAACACTACATTCTTCGCTGGATTTGGTAAAAAAAACGAAAATACACAAAAAGATATATGGTATGCTACAATGCGCGTCCTTTGCCCTTCCCCTTGTCCCCACGGCGTCTCCGACCCAGGAGTTTGCCCGCCTGCCCGAATACCTCGGACATCGTCAAAAGCGCATTCTCCAACTGCTCTTCGTTTTTAGTATTCGCGGCTGATTGCTGTACGATCTCCACAAGAGAAGCGCGAGAGGCGGATGTAATCTCGGTGGCAGAGCGAGGGCGAAACCCGAGGAAGCGAGCATCGAAGGGAGGCGGGTCGTCCAGCGTCACACGAGAAGACGACACTTGTTGTTCGGGGGGAACAACAGCAGGCGCGGGTTCGAGACCAGAGTCATAGTTGCATTCATCAGCCGCGATGGATGACTCTGGAGACGACATCTGAACGTCTTCCTCCTCGAGGTCGTAGTTCCTAGGGTCGTCGGCTAGCGCGGGGGGCGTTTTTCTTCATCGGTCACCTCGACCACTTCCGGGCGGTGAGGCCGCGATGTTTTTACGTTTCTTGTAAGCTGGGGTTTCGTCTTCAGAAGACCCCGCTTCGGAACCCGACGAGACATGGACGGTAGGACCGCGGCTACAGCTGGACAATGCGGCAGGGCGACGGGGTGCAGAGGCGCTTGCCGCGCCAGGCACGGGGCGAAGCAATAGGAACTCTCGATAGGTTGTCGAGAGTCCTAGGAGGATGAAGAAGCCGTTAGTAAAGGACGACCCCGGAGAACGGAACAAATACGCACGGGTCTGCGTCAAATCCGACCACCGAGGGTCGGGTTGCAGCGGCAAGAAAGAACCATCCCCGAAGTGCTCCCAGAGCAGCACCAGTAATCCTCTCAAGACCTCGTCGTCGCCGTCCTCATACGCGTTGGAGAACTTGGTTCAACTAGGGCAGGAGATGTGTGCCGCTTTACAAGGCGAGCAACACCGAGGAGTCTTGGCGGCCAACGGGTGTTCCGCCTCCAAGGTGCACAACCGTCCGTTGTTGTTGCAATGCTTGCAAGGTGGGAACAGGGTCACCACCGCCCCTTTTGGGCGCGATCCCTCTGCTGGAAACGATCGGAGCTGTTGCAGGGGTTCCCGCCCTGCGGATGAGTGCATGCGGACTGAGGGGATACGTATGGTGGGGGGTTTCCGCCCTCCGTATTGTGACGAGCCGCTCTTGAACGCTTCTGGGTTGCACACCCATTTCCCCTTGGTCCTGGCCCGTTTCCGACCAGAAGGTGCAGGAGGCGGGGAAGGAGTAGGTGCGGGAGACACTTTGTCTGCCTCCAATACCGTGATAGGAGGCGGGGAGGGGGCGCGCGTGGCGGGGGGAGACAGCGAAGGAGTGGGCAATGGGGGTGGCGGCAGAGTGGGGAGGGTGGCGCCTAGAAAATCGCTGGGCGACAAGTCGGCAGCAATTATCTTGAGGTCCAACTCGTCGCCCACCAAAATGTGCCCAGGGCGCGCGGTCCCCTCCAGAGAGTTCCACTGCCCGTCAGAAGAAGCCAGTTCTGCAGAGTTGTGTTAGTGCCGTACCATGGGGTGGTTCCAGTTCAAACCACAAGGTTGCCAACCTTAGGTTCGGTTCAAACCATGGTTCAAACCATCAGGTTTAAACCGGTCTGACCCTATTACAGGTAGTAGAGGATCTAACCGATTCAAGCAGTGGTTTAAGCAGGTTTAGAACTGTAGTAGGTTCAAACCATCAGGTTTGAACCGGGTTGAACCTGATGGTTTAAACCGGTTTGAACCATCAGGTTCAAACCATCGGGTTTGAACCGGTTTGAACCTGATTGTTCAAATCAAGAAGTGCCCAGTACACTTTAGGCCACTTCTGTGGGGCTAAACCTAGTGGATGGAGGCAGATATGGCACACCAATTGGCTGGGCTTTCAGTCAGCTGCCTCGGCACCAGAGCGCACCCAAAAGATGAGAAAAGAGGACTATTGGCAAGGATTTGAAAGCTCAAATGAAGGTCACGGATTTTAACAGGCTCTGCTTGGAACATGTTTTCTCTAGCGGTAGAGATAACATCTCTGTGGTGCTCCAGGTTAAGGCCAGAAACTATCTGGGCTTTGATGTTGCTGAGGAATCAGCTTCGTTTGAAATGCAAGGGCCCTGAGGACCCACTCCAGGCCGTGCAGGAGGTGCAGATACATGTTCTGTATCCTTGTTCAAGTTTATTTCATTCTTGATGGCCGTATACGGTCGTAATAACCGTAAGAGGCCCTGGTAGCATCCTTACAGTTACAGTTACGGCCGGTTAGGATCCGTAAGAACCTGTAATCCTTACAGCTGTGACCGTATACAGTACGGTGCCGATCCCTAACACTGGGGGCAAACATAGATGCATGTGGACCATGTATGCATCAAATGCATGTGGTCCACATGCAGTTGCCTCATGTCACAAAGGTGCCAGTCACCTTGTGGCACCTTTGTTTTGCTTTGAGATGTCAATGCACTTTATCAGTTTGAACCTGATGGTTCCAAACGGTTCAAACCTGATGGTTTGAACCATCACGTTCAAACCCGATGGATGGCCATCAGGTTCAAACCGGTTCAATTAAAACCTGATGGTTTAAACTGGTTTGAACCAGCTGCTTTGGGCCTGATGGATTAAACCGGTTTAAACCATCAGGTTCAAACCAGCTTAAACTGCTGCTTGAATCGGTTGGATCCTCTACTAATCCATGGTTCAAACTGGTTCAAACCACACGTTTGAACCATTCTTTACTCAGAACCCTATAGGTAGGTTTGAACCATGGTTTGAACTGAACCTAAGGTTGGCAACCTTTTGGTTTGAACTTGAACCGCCCTGTTGCTGTAGTGCCGCGTCGAGTCCTCGATGGGTTCAGGTTACGCATCGTCAAGGTATTCAAGAACTCCGTCTGTTGAAAACCGAACGGCTGCACCACCTGCCGAGTGGACCGACAAATCCGGAGAGGGTTGGAACCCGGAACAAACATTGGGTTCCCTCGTCGAGATGAGACGGATTCGGGCGATACCCGGGGGCGCCTCGAAAGGCGCGGGACCGTGGCGAGGACCTGCTTCGGGGCGACTGAAGCTGAGAAGTCGCGAACGAAGGCCAGCCAAGTTCGACTTCTGATGTGCCTCGGGCGTGTCGGGGTACACCTCGGGAAACAGTCGAACAAGGAGTTGGTCGTACCGTTCGGACCAGGATACCCCGAAACCCATTCGGCTGAGCCATAAAAGAACCCGTTCCATGTGCAGCTATTTGACAGGTTAGCAACGAGAATGCGGAACATTCGAGACGATAGGACAACCTACCACCAAAAGGTGGTTTCGGAGGCGATCTTCGCGAATATATATGGTCTCGCTGAGACTGACAGTACTGGTCGAAGGAGATCTCAAAAGACAGTGCCATTCGATCCAACAATTCATCAAAAATTGAAGGCATGGTGGGGTGCTCCGATCGCTGGAGCTAGAAAACCCGAATGGGCCAGTTCGCTGGACCTTGCTCCTCGACACACCAGAACGACAACCAGGCGCATGCCAGGAAGTGTTGGTGCACAATTTCATCCAAAGACCAGACCCGAGGATAGTCTACAACCCGGGGCTGGAAATCGAAGACAGGGAGTTAATGAGGAGGCCGGTAGCGAGCCGGAGGAAGAACGGACTCCAAGAAAATCCGAAAGAACACCCGGGATACGAAGGTTGCCAGCCAGAGGTGAAGAAACCCGTCGACTAGGCGAACGGGTTCTGGACCCGGCACACCACCACCCACGGCATCAAATCCGAAGGCTAGCATGGCCGACGCGCCGTCGGATCATTCGTGGAAAAAGCGATGGGGGCGGCGAAAGTCCTCCGCGCCATATCCCAGAGAAAGCGGGGTCCCATCCACGTTTTGGGTATCCCAGTCGAGGCGGCGATGGGGCGACGTCCTGGGATTGAGGAAGAAACAGAGGCCAAAGTTCCAGAAGAGCGCAAAGTTACGCAGAGGAGAAGACATGGGGGTGGAAAAAGAGAATGGTGTGCTGCGGAGGAACGGGAACGGAAGGGCTCGAGGTCCTGATTAAGTTCAGAACCCAGAGCCCATGTTTCAAGGAGAAAAGCTTAAAGTGCTTCGAGAAGAAGCACTAAGCGAGCTCTACTTTTGGAAGTAGATCAAAGAATCCTCCTCGGGCGCCATAACGACGGAAACATTCACGGCCATCAAAACTTCGGCAAACCTTAGCCGAAGTACCGGATAGGGGGTACAGCGGGTTGCATAACCCGGGCACCTCAACAGGGTCGAACCACAGAGGAGAGAAAATACCACAACATGGGGAGTCGAGCACCGAAGACAACGGGGACGCCGGCGCGACAATAACCGATAGGCAGTGACAATAAGCCCCATGACCATGGTGTGGTGTTTACAATCCGGATAACGGGACCACCACAAGGGAGAACACTGGAGATTTTGGATTGCAGGTTCCCGAACGGAGAAGACTGAAGGACGCCTTCGCGGGTAATAATCAATGGGCAGTGACAATAAGCCCCACGACACAGGAAAATTTTGAAGGATAAAACTCGCCTTGAAGGAAATATTGGGAAGACGGGGATGGAAGTACCTACGGGTCGTTGAGGACAACGACCTTGAAGAGGGGGGATGATGTCATGAATCGCCCGGGTTCTACTTTTTCGCGCGATGTGTCCGTATGGATACAGACACGTCTTAGCGGCACAGGACTCTCATGATGCCACCACGTGACCTTCTCACGGTTAAAACCCGGCCTCGGATTCTAAAGCCGCAGACTCAGGGAGTCTGTGCCACGGGATACAGAAGACGTTAGGGACTAGGAACCCGTACAGACAGACTCTAGTCCCCAGACGCACCAAGGGCTGACACAGAAGAGTACACGAAGTACAGGAGTGGTTGCAAACCCGATCGGGGTTGAACCACTGGATACGATGACACTTAGGACTAGGAAACCCGAGCGTCGGGTCTCCTAGGTCCACCGACGCCACGGAAACCAACACAGAGGAGTCCAGGAGCATCAACATTAATGCTCCTTAATGCTACGGTACAGGAACTGATCGCGATTGACCGCAATCACTTTAATTTATTAGAAGCCTATATAAGCACGGTAGAATCTCCATGTACAGTAGATTCTACCTCGTCTAATCTCAGGCTTCTACCTCGGCTTGACATAGGCATTGTCTCCACCTGCCCCGCTTCCCTCGCACCGTACTACGGGTTGTATCCACGCCCCGGGTTGTATACCTGAGTGGATATCACACCCTCTTTGACTCGTTCCGGGTTCCGTCTCGCATCCCGACCTACAACATACGGCCTCCTAGGGAGGACGCCGTACGACTGGTCTTACTGCTCGGGGAACACACGAGCTACTAGCGTCTATCGGGTTTATCCTGGTTGGGGTTCTCGTCGGGTTACTTGCTGTTTAGCCGACCCAGAGGCCGTTGCTGACATCGTGGTGGATCTGTACGGTGCATATTTTTTGGGGGTATTAGTTTGCCATTTGTACTTGCATCTCGTGGCTCCACACCCATATCTAGGTGCACAATTCTCAACCACATTTGACGTCTACCTTTCCCTCTGGGCTGTGGCTGATCAATTCATGAAGGCCGCACTCGGGCACGACATCCCCAACTGGCGATTGAAGAACACCTGCCCTGCTTGCCTCTACAAACTCGAAGGGGAGCAGAAGCTCAAGAGGTGTGTCATTGGCATGCAGGACGGCAATAATTCACTGAAGCAGTTTGGGCATTGTGAAAAAGTGGTGCGCTTCGACGGGACAGTTGTTCCCAGGGCCTCAAAGGAGTGCTACAACCATTGGCAGGCACCGGGGGACATCTTCCTACCGTGGTCTGACATCAAGGAGTGGGCGAAGGATGAGGTGGATGAGTTGATGAAGGGGTTTGAGCTGGAGGCGGGTGTCATGAACCATCTTTTCATTTTACTTCCAGAACCTGAACAACCTGAACAACCTGATCATTGATCAGATCAACTATCTGATCAATCGAACAAGGATACCATTTTAGGATCCCAAACGGTTTTGATCAGTTTCCCGACCTTCGGGTTCCTGATCGCCTCCTCTACGTTCATATACCCCTTCATTTGCTTTGCATTAATCTTGTCTGTTGCTATTGGACACTGTACCTTAATTTACAACCCCTAGGGACTTTAGTATATAAGCTGTAGTTATTTCCCTGTACTTTACACTATTCTAATCTAAACTCCAAGCTTATTCATTGGAACTCTTCGTGCTTCTCGCCCTTGTCACTTCAGAGCCTGGAATCTGCTCTGTGCTGACAGCGGGCGAGGGTGGTGATGAAGAGGCGGGCTGCAAGGAGTGTTGGGAGAGTATGAAGGAGGATGTAACAGCACGCACGTGGGGCTTATACAATGAGACGGGGATCATCCCTGCTCTATGTCACCACGGGTTCATGCTTGTTGTTGTGGACATGGTCCAGAGCGGTGAACTGTAAGCTGACCTTTTTCTTTTTGGATTTGCCTTGACTTACGGACCGTGTGTAGGGCTAAATACGGCTTGTTGGTTATCAATCACCTTATATGTGTGCTGGGTGAGGTGACGGTCAGCATTGACGTGGGTTGCAAGCACGACAGGTGAAGGCTCACCCCCGCCTCTCGGTGAAAGGTTCGAAGTCGGTGGTGGCGTGAAAAGTTCTACCAGAGAACTTTAACAACAACAACCAAACAAAACTCCGTATCTTGTGTGTATGTGTTCGGGGTTCGCGTGGAAGAAACCACGAATGCGAATTCAAATAATCGAAGTGGGTTGAGTGTGAGCGAAGTTTTAAAATCAAAGTGTCCGTAGCGTATTTGTTCAACAAAGTCCCGTTCCATTAAGCGTTCCCGTAAAATCTGTTCCGTTAAATTCCATAGTGTTCCGTTATCGTTCCGTTAAAACCGTAGAGTCCCGTTTAGAGCCAAACAAATCACAGGTGGGTACCTGGGCGAGGTGTATTCTGTCCCTAGTACAAATTTACAGGCCTTTTTATACCCTTACTATTTGTCTTTTACAAATACCGGTACACCTTCGCAATCTTCAAGTCCCAACTGCTCGTTGCTATGGGAGTTTACTCCCTTTAACCGTGAACCTCCTATATCTGGTGAGGATTTATTGGTAATGTGTTGATGAAACTCCAGGTAATTGCTTTTGAAACAATGAATCCCATTGTTCTGGAGTTTCTTTTGGCCAGTATCCTCTCCTTGAACACTGCCATCCCATCCCCTTCACTACGGTTGCCTTCAAACACGTCCCCGAGACCCCTACGACGCGTCGCTTGATAGTTTGAACTTGACAATTGACGCGATCAAGCGGTCACGTGACCGTTCAAGTTCACCATTGTTCCCATTGTCTGTGCCATCCATCCTCATTGTTCCTTTGAGGGCTATGCAGGGCTGTCCTGCAGGATACTATAGCACAGATATGTTTCCAAACATTATCCTTGGGCTTGTTTCTCCCAGTTACGGTGTTCCTCCCTTTACCATATATTCCGCCCCAAAAAGATATATTTGTAAAATTCGCAAAATTGCTCGGGTGAGCAACATTTTCACGTGTGTATCATTCACGCGCACTTCATCGGTGCTTGCCGCCGAGAACAATTTCAAAGCAGTGATGGGGTCCTCCCATGGCCTCAGGCACAGTGGCCTGTGCAGCATCTGCAAGATGGTGATATACGTCGACAGTATGGGCTTGGAGGATTGCGAGAACTGCGAGAGTTACTTTGCAAAGGCCAATGCCCTTGCTGCCATGACACGCTACTCCACCATCTTCCACTGCCAGCAGGCAATCAGCACCTACATGTGCCACACCGATCTCTGTGATGCGTACCAGGGCCTCAGTAAGTCTGCCTTCTGTGTCTTCTTTAATTTTCTGACCATTTTTGCAGCTATCGTCATCAGCAACAAATATTGGTGTGCATTGAAGATCAAGCAGGGCCTGCCCGCCTTGCATGACACCATGTGTGCCCTCAATGTTTCCATGCAGGATGTCTTCAAGACCTGGCTCGCCAAGGAGAAGGAGTACCTCCAGTCGATGAAGAAGGAACCGGTGGAGGAGACGAACAAGATGGAGTATTACCAGAAATTGGTAAATCTCCATAACAGCGAGCGAGTCTCCCCTCTGCTGCCGTTTATTCAGTTACTGACAATGTTCCAGGGAGCGTCTCTGTGATATATGTCGAGTCAACGTGTTTGTCCCTGCTACCATGGCCACCACCTATACCAAAGCCGCAAAGCAGACGCGCCACCTGGAAACACAGTGCCAACACACCGGAGAGGTAGCAGCAAAAAGCCTGGCCACGGTGCAAGACTTGGAGCTGTGCCTGGGCATTGAGATGCGCTGGGTTGCCAGGGGCGAGGAGTGGGTCAAAGCTGTGTTGATGGTGAAGAACCGGAGCTACCAGCATGCACTCAATCATATCCAGGGGTTGATTGTGGCCCACATGCTTGAGCTGGCGAAGATGAATATGTCCAGGACTGGTAAGTTGTTATTCCTACAGATACACAGGCTGACAATATGTGCAGCAGGGTACAAGCTTCATAAGCATATCGTGAAGGCGCTACAGGTTTGCTCAAAGGCAGTCAAGACAACCCTACAGAAATACAATGATGCCGCTGCCGCCATGGACCCGCCCAAACCCCACCTCGCCTGGGAGAAGGTCGTAGAGTACGCCTTCTTGGCAGAGTTTGACCTCCTGTGCGAGGGACAGGAGGACATCTGTAACGAGCCGTGGGCCCACCCTGCAAGACGGGTGGCAATGGATCAGCATTTCAAGATGCTTCATGTGGACGAGGAGATCGAGAGACTGAACCTCGAGATCCCTCGCCTCCTCACGTACATGGCAGATGAGCGGGAGTTTCTTATTTACCACGAGGGGTGTCTATGAAAGGAAGGGAACACTGTGCTCACGCACCACATCTGTGCCCATTGCCTGGAATACAGGTGCTTCGACGACTTGCACAGGCGGCAGCTTAACAAGCTGGCAAAGGAGCCAGGTTTCACTGCATCACTGTCGCGTGGGGTCAGTGTTTCCACCGAGAGGTGTGCTCCCACCGATGCCTCCGAACAGCGCCCTGGAGTCGATGTGGAAATGCTGGATGCCGCTGGTGTGTGTGTGCATGCGCCAAGAATGAGGAGGAGGAAGAGGAGGAGAAGGGGGATGACATGGATGCAATTGCTGAGGCTTTCGAGAACATTGTGCGTATCACGCACGATGCAGAGGCTGCTGTGGGGGCGGGGTAGGATTTTATTTGCACAGGCAGTATATCTTGTATCTGGATTTAATTTAAAGGATATATATTTTCTAATATAAAGGGGAAGGTCCTGGAATTTTTCTACAAATTTACGTGTATTTCTGAGTGAGTTGTGCTTGAAGGCGGCGGCGCCGTCAAGACCATTGATGGGGGTTGATGGCGCGGTCTTGACATTTGATGGCGCGCCGTCAGTGATGGCAGAGGACGGCCATGATGAGCAGATAACAAGATATAATGCAAGATCTTGTAGATAATAGCGTAGATACGGGACGGTTTTGACTGTATTTGAGGTGTGCACGGCGGATGACGGAAATTCGCGTACCCTAACGTGCACCTGCCATCTTTGGTGCACGTTAGTTTACATCATTTGTGGGCGTAACAGGTGTAAAGCGTTGGACAGGCGTTGGAAGTGATCGAGAAAGCGAGCCAAAAGTGTGGCTATTTCTTCTCAAGAGGTGTTCAAGACTTAAATTTTAGACACAACGTCGATTTCAGGTGTAAAACAGCCTGGGAAGGCCGAAAATCAACATCCGGAGTGTTGAGTTAATAGAGGATCCCGCCCCCCCCCATCTATGTAGATATAATTGGTTCTTCCACCGATCTTCGACATCGACTGAACTGGAGCAGAGCACAGGTCTCGAACCTGTTATTTCCTTCAGTTACATTATCTATTAGCTGGACGGTGACCGTATACTTTTGCCCCCACTCTCCATCTTCCATCTCAAGGGCCGGGGTTCTCGGCAGCCTTACGCAGCCTGTGCCGCTGCCGCCGCCTGCGCCGCTTGTTGCGCTGCGTCAAGGACGCAAGGAACGCCCTTTCCCCCTTGCCCAACTCCCTGAGCGCCCCGCTCGCCACGTCCCGCGCGCGCCCCGGGGTGTACGGCATTTCCCCTCCCCAGCCCCATCCCGCCTCTGAGGCTCGTCTCGACCCCACCCCCGGGCGCCCCGTGCCCTCCCACTCCTCCTGAAACGCACGCATTGCCTTCTCCCGGTCCCACTCGTCCGACGGTTCCGGCAGCTCCCCTCCCTCCAAAAACGTGTGCATTGCCCTGATCTCTCGATCCCGCGCCCGTCTCGTACGGCCCCATCCCCCACCACTCTCCGCTTGTCTCCGGATGCTCCGCCGCCGCCGCCGCGGGCCGCTGCGCCGCCAGCTCCCAAACCTCGCGGCTTTCCCAGTCTGCTTCCACGACCGCCTCTCCTCCGCGTTCCTCTTCCCACACCTCCGCCCCCACACTCTCCCGGCTCTCCCCCACGTCCTTACCTACCGCACCACGCGCCACCCTCCCGCCCCTCCTCCCCTCTCTCTTCCCGTCCCCTTCCCTGTCCTCCCACACCTCCCCCTCCCCCTCATCTCGCCCCGGCACCCCCCTCTCGCACACATCCCTTCCAAACTCAATCCGGAACCGCGCCGCGTACTCGGGCCGCGCGAGGGCGATGTGCGCGCGCGCGCGGCGGGCATCGAGGGCGCGGGCGAAGGCGACGTGGATGGCGCGCGGGCGGAGGGGGGCGCGGGAGGAGGAGCTGGGGAGAGGTTAGCGAAATATAGAGATATTGCATTGGGAAGGAACAAAGAAGGGGAGGGAGGGAGGGGAGGGAGGAGTAGACGAGGCGGGAACGAAGGGAGGGAGGTTAACATGGGTGCGTGAAGCGTAGGAGGCGAAATGAGAAGGGGAAGCGAGGGAGGAGGGGCCGGGCACGAAAGGGCCGGTGTGGGTTCGCGATGAGGAAAGGGCAGAGGAAGAGCGCAGGGCAGTGTGTGTGTGTCCCAAACACGTAGCAAAGGCAGAGGAGTGAGGAGGCAGGCGAGGGAAAAGAGGAGGCAGTGTGTGTGAAGGGCGTATAAGGGAGCAGAGGGGGGCAAATGCAGAAAAAGGGGGAAGCGGGCAGGGGAGGGGGGAGGGGAAGGGAGAGGAAGGAAGGGTAGACGAAGGAACGCAGGGAGGGAGGGAACGAGGTGGAGAAGAAGAGGTAGGGGAGGGGAACGGAAGCGGGGAAGCGGAGGGAACGCGGAGGGCAAGGAAAGATCGGCTCGTAACAAGGAAAGGGGCAGAGGGAGATAGGAAAGGGGGCGCGGCGGAGGAGAGGGGCAGGGAGAGGATGGGTGTGGGGTAGAGAAGGAAAGGGGAAAGACAATGGAAAGGCAAGGGAAATCCACCCACGGCCACACCTGCACCCCCTCCAGTACCCCGTACGCGCCAAAGTCCTGTGCAACCTGCGCCCGCAGGCGCGTCAGCCGTTGCGCCAGCGCGGGGTCGTGCGCACGCAGGCGCAGGACGCGCGTGTATTGCTCGTGGTCGAGGGCGCCGGGTGGGTGGGGTTCTTCTTCTGGGTGCGCGCGACTTGAGAGCTGCGCGGGCTCGTGGTCCTGTGGAGGTTGGGGTTGGGCGTGGATTTGTGGCAGCTGCGCGTGCTCGTTTGCGGAGGCAGCGTCTGCATCTTCAGCGGTTATAAATGCGTTAGAGTCGGTAGAGGAAGGTGCGTCAGTGGCTCTATCTGCACGCTCGACTGTGGCAGCGTCTACGCTTTCGTCGCCCTGTCCGCTTGCATCTTTCTTGACGTTCGCGTTTTCGGCGGCTGCGTGTCTGCTTGCTGTTTCATCCCCGTCTACGTTCGCGGTGGCACCCTTGTCTGCGTCCACATCTTCGGCGCCTGCGGATGCAGAGGTAGAGAAGACAGGCGCCTCACCAACGCGCGGCTGGACCCGCACCTTCCGCCCGCGGAGCGTGAACCCGCGCGTCGTCGCGCCCGCGTAGAAGTCACGCGCGTGCTCGGGGTGGAAAAATGTTACGTCCTGCGTGCGGGGTCAGCAGCAGCTCAAATTTGCTCGGGGCCGGAAAAAGAAGGGGTAGGGTAGCGGATAAATAGAGGGAAGGAGATAGAGAAGGGAGAAGGGAGCTCACGGCGCTGCAGCGTTCGTCATCCACCTCGACCGCCCACACCGGCCCCCCGAATACGCGCTTGCACAGGTCGCGCACAGTCGTGTGCGCGGGGAGGTTGGATAGTGTTACTGTGGTGAAGGGGCGGTAGATCGCGTCCATGTCTGCGTCTGTCTGCGTGCCGGAGGAGGAGGAGGCGGAGGTGGGTGGCGGCGGGGAAGTACGTCAAGGGGAGATGACGCGGCTCGGCGGTGAGGGCTTCGAAGTAGTCGGAGTCGGAGGAGGGGGAGGGAGAGGGGAACTCGCACGGATCCGCACCGTACGCGATGTGCACGGACATCATGAACAGGTCGGCGCGGAGGCGCGCGTGGGCCTACACAAATACCACATCCATTAATTAATCCCAGTCTCACTCGAAAAAGAGAGAGAGACGTAGTAATAATTATAACGCACCCGAATCGCGCTAGCAATATCACAAAAGCGCGCCTCCGCAACCTCGCGATACAACCCCCTTCAATTTGGGATCGCGCACCTCGTGCACCGTAACGCGCTCCAGCACGCCTTTCAGATAACGCTGCAGGCGGCGCGCGGCCCATGTGCCCTCCCGCTCGTGCTTCTTGCAGAGCAGCAGCGTACGGCGCGCGCGATCGCGCTCGAAGGCTACGGCGACGACGGGATCCAGCGGGCGGTAGGGCAGCCAGGCGCAGCGCAGCTTGTTTCCGAGGAGGGTGGGGGGCGCCGAGACGAAGCGCGCGGCGCTGTAGCCGTGGATGAACGAGAGGTCCGCGCGAGTGCCGTCTTTGCTGAATTCGACGTATTCGAGGGCGCCGGTGTGTACTAGATCCAAGAGCTGTTGCGCTGTTGTGCCGAAAGGTAGATTCGTGAGTGCAACACCACGCCGGATAAAAGGAGGTTCATTGATGTCTCTGGGACGCGCAGAGTTGCTCAAGATGTCAGAGAGGTGCGTTCCATGAGACTGGACAGCAAAGTCGCGTCGGTGAAGCAGTATTGAGGTCCGGAAACGTCTAGACAGTCTAACAAGAGTCGGGGCCGCCTTCAGCCACCCATTCATTCGAGTCCCAGCCAAGAACGCGTCCGTTTCGAGCAGCAAAACTCAGCTTTGGCCGGCACGTGCTCGTGGATCAACACGGACAAATACACCCTGGTCCGTGCGCCGCCCTCGCAGTATAAATCTGAGCTGCAAACGTCCGAACAACTCATACTTACCTTGATGGCACAGGCCCCTTCACCTCCCTGGGTCTGTGGGCCGTGGGAACACTCCATAGCACGGCGACCCTGTCCATACAGAGTGCGCCTGCGGCTTGTATGTGCTTAGGTGCATGCACCGTCTCAATATTTTCCTGTTCCACCACGGCCACTCGGCTGGGTGGACCATTTTTTTTCGATCCTCCGCTGGCCTAACCCTAACCCTACGTACATCGAAATATATCGCTTTGACCGCCGTGTTTGTGCTGTCGTGACGCAATGAGAGGACTTCATCAGAATTAAATTCCTCACGGTTGGCCAAAAAAAAAAAACAATTGGATCCTGTGGTCACATGGCTTGCACCCGAATCGAACAAGTGACTTCCGCAGGGAACCCGTAAATATGTATTGCAGATGTGGACCACCACTGAGCCTTTCTTAGTGTTGTGCACCAGTCCTTGTTGATCGAGCACTGCAAATAGACTACTTTGTTGGCACTGTAGAAACTGGGTTGAGCCCACACTACGGCTTAGGACATTCGGAAAAATGTACACCGGCCTCACACAGCGAACGGCTCAGACCCGATTGGAGCGAGCAAGCATGCAGCCATCAGTTACATTCAGAGTGAACCATCCGCTAGCGAGCACGTCCTGCTCCGAATATACTTCAAAAGATCTAATGATATAGGCAGTGAAGTTATGTAATCCCAATTCCTTGGAAAGCTCAAAGGTTTGAGCCCTCAGGCCTCGGGACCCGGCGGATCTAGGTTTACTCGTGTTAATCTATGTTACTTGGACAAAAAAAAACACTTTCCCTGCTGACACATGGCTGGTACACGAATTGAACGAGTGACTTTTTGTTGATGGAAGATCACAGCTGCCTGAGACCATGCACCACCCAGCCTTTCCATGGATGTTCCTACTCTGTATATACCTCGGCCAGTTTGGCGAAGAGGCCGACACCAAGCAGAGAAGCAAATTGTTGAATTGTTTTGCTCATGGCTTGCTCATGGCCGGTGGTCGGCTACTGGGTCAAACAATTCCCCTGAATCCACGCAGTATAAAAACGAAATACAATACATCCAAGAATCAAAGTGTAATCGTCGGACCAATCACCAGAGGCTCGCACGCCTGCGTCGCCGTCCCACACCGCCGCAGCCCCAATGATCCTCGACATCGGACCCATGCTCGCGGAGGTGATCAGCGTCGGCGAGCGGGTCCACCCCTCGGCAACGGGCAGCCGCTCTTCGCGGAAGAAAATCTGCACAAAACTGGAATGCGGTTCAGTTTTATAAATACCACGAGCGCCGCCAAGGAATTCGAATTTCGAACACGCACTTCTTCGGCACGACGCCCGTAACGGGGTCGCCCAGGATGCTCAGATAGAGTGCCGACTCGCGGATGCGCAGCTCGAACTCCTTGCGAGTGTTGGTGGTGGTCGGATTCCGCGCGAGCGAGTCCGCGAGGCGGTCGTGCATCGCCTGTCCCGCGGACGTTGCGTTGTAGAAATCGACCCCCGGGTTCGCGTTTGCCAGCGTCGAGAAGACGGTCTTGTTGAAATGGAGATTGTCGCCGATCACAAAGTCGTTGCGCGAAATGCTGGCGTCGTGCTCGACCAGATTGTGTCTGTGTTCGGTTATATGCGGCACATTCCGCTGCAAGGTAATTCAGGACTTACAGCTGCAGCGCATCAAGATTCAGAGTGGTCGGGTCGTCGCCCGAAAGCAGACCGAATTTCGCTGCCTGAATAATTGTGTCCGGTCCGACGTTGAAGTCATCTACGCAACAAAAGCGTTTATAAAGGCGGCGACACTAGTAAGTATAGAAACCCGCGTACCAAGTGCTGCCTGGAGTATGTCCGGGATGGAAATATTTTTGCCACTCCGGTGTAGATAGCCGTGGTTCGCCAACCTGATAGTGAAGAATGTCAGCGAAGGAGTACGGGTAAAGAAAGTAAGTCACGGACGTGTTGAGTCCGGGACAGGGAGACCGCACATCAGTGGCCGTGGGGTGCAATTCACTTGTGATTATCCTGCGCAGAAATACATTGCGAGAGCGAGAGGGCGAGCAGAAAACCCGAGACGATTGAAAGACCCATAGTGTCCTGCAGGATTGTGGGGCGTCGAGCCAGATTTTATAGAAAATCGCGGGGTATAATTTTAGTCGAATGAATTCGGCTAAACAAAAGAAGGTGGGTTCCTGGACCTGACCTAATGCACGGAGCGCGTCGGAGAGATTCTTTGACATCCACAACTGAAGTCCCGTAAAATCGCACGCGGTGGGGTCACCAAACAGCCTCATTTTGCTGAACGGCGAACGAGAACACTGCGTTTGAGAGGGCCTTGACTGTGACCCGTCCCGAGGTGTCCCGAGGCGGTCCTGTTCTCCCATGGTTTTAGTTGAAAAATCAGGCTTGGCATTGATCGAGGAGGAGACAAATTGCAAGTTCAATTTTGGCTCGAACCAAATTCCCAACTACGACAACGAGCTATCAGGAAAACGAACGGTGCTTGTGCCTGTGCCGAAGCCTGCTTGAGCCGCTGTACGCGCGGGTCTGCGTCTTGGTCTTGCGCGGGTCCAGCGTCTTCCCCGCACCTTCCGCGGTGGCGTCCCCCATCTCGACGTCCGAGTCCGAGTCCGCGTCTGCGTCGACGTCAGCGCGCTCGACAAACTGCGGGGCAAACGCCGGCGGGATGACCAGCGGCGGGGCGAACGCGGGCTGGGGGCGCGCGGTGCCGGTCGCGATGAGGGATTGGCGGTAGATCTCGAGGCGGAGTTCCTGGGGTGTAAAGTGTAAGTGTGGGGAAAATAAAGAAGAGGAAGTCAGGGGTTCGGGATCGGGATATGGGAGGTGAAATAAGGTAAATAGGAGAGGAGCACGCAGGAGCAAGAGCGGGAGACAAAATTGAATAGAACAGGGGCAGCGCAGCAAGAGTACACCGAGATGGCGCAATGCGATGACCGGATTCTCCGTGTACATCGGGAACGAAGGAAGAGACAACGAAAACGCGACGCAACGCACCTCGAAGCTGGTACTCTCGGGCCAGGGAATGGCGGTAATACTCTGAAAAAGTTCGTCCTCCGACGCGGTCCTCGGCGCGTTCCCGTTCGTCGTGGGCGTATCGAATCGAAGTCCACGTCGATGCTTCCCGTGCTGGTCGAGCGCATGGGCTGCGGCGCCGACGCCGCGCGCGCGACCCTCCGTGCACCCGCAATCTTCCGCGGGAGCACGGCAGGCACCGCCGCGCGCTGGATGCGCAGGAGCGTCGACACGTACCCGTCGTCTGACCCGCTCTCGCTGTCCGAGTCGTCACAGTCAAACGCGACGAGCGCGAGCGCGCTGAGGTCCACGACGGCGGGGGGTGTCTGTGCCGTTTGCGCGGGGCTTCGTTAGGTCGGTGAGGATAGGGTGGCCATTGTCGGCGCCCGGCTGGAGGAGGCCGTCGGAGAGGTCGCGCGGGGTGTAGTAGTGTTCGAGCATGGTGGGTGGGACATGTGGGATGAAAAAATAATTGTTTTATGGCGTTGGCTGGGCCACTGGGTTGCTGCAAAAGGAAATTCACAAAACCATTGTGGTGGCGGGAAGAACGAGACAAGATCACGCGATCAATGCTCTCCTTGACTGTTTGAAAGCAGTGTTTCACTGTCACTGTCTCCAGACACGTCTTCCTGCTATGGCGACCTGGTATCCAAATAATAAAGACAAGAACAGGCCGAATGTACGGATAGGCGCTCTGGCCAGCTCTAGCCATTTGGAGATGCAAATCCCCAAATAGTCCTCCAAGTGGATTCTGCAGCCTATAAAAAGCGCCTACCCCTGCTCACAGTGCGAGAAGGGAAAAGAGCTATCAACAGCATGACTTGGACACGACTCGAACGAGCTTCGCTGCACATACACTTGATATACATATGTGCCGCAGATGCAGGCCACCCGCTACCAAGCCAACCAGACCCATAATTGAAACGTACTGGAGCCTTCGTTTGCTGCAGCCGGCTGTCGTTTTCTCTCTGATCGAATGACCTTTTGAGTGGACCCGATCGTTACTACCACAAAACCAAAACCAAAACCCCGCAGCACTCATACCTCGCAGAAGACGTCGACTCGAGCAATCTTGCGAGTTTCCCTCAGGCGCTCCATGGCGCGGGTTAAAAAACCATTGAGAGGTTCACCCTCCGGTAAAGTAAAAATATTCTTTACCATACTTCATGGCTCGGGATCGATTCGAACGAGGATCTCCTGCTTAATTACCCTGGAGCAACACGCCCCGCCGCTAAGCCTTCTCTGCTCTGACCTCTGTCTGGATGTATTCCACTCTTCTATGCCGGTCTCATAAATCCGAGAGCAAAATGCAAGTTTTATTTTTTGCTTGACTCTTCGCATCGATTCGAAGGCCCGGGAACGGCTTTATTGTCAAGTGGTGCGTAGCCTTCACTCAAAACTGGAAATATATTCAAATATCCCGCTCAGTTTTTCTTACGCTACTCGAGAGAGATGGTGGAGCAAAAATAAAAAAAACCTGCGCTCTCCCTTATGGCTGGGGCCCGAATCGAACGGGCCAATTCTGCGTTCAAGGCTGCCTGCTGAGAATGCCACCAAGCCTTCCTTGCAATTGGGCCCATATCATTGACACTAACAGTAATCAAGTCGCCTCGTGATGTTCGGGCGTCGCCCAGAGAGAATTGAGGAGGAGACAAATTGCAAGTTCAACTTTGGTTCGAACCAAATTCCCAACTACGACAACGAGCTATCAAGCCAACGAAAATGTGCTGGAAAATTTAAAGGACGAGGGATTGCAGTTTTTCGAAGTCGAAGAAACCAAGGCCTGTGAGCCATCAGACATGAGTACGTAGTCAAGGCCACATTCACCAGAACGACATACCTGATGCGGGATCCCAGCTGTTTCACTCATAGGTTAATCGCTTCCCATTGACAATAAGTGAAGGAAACTGGCTTACCCCTTGGTCGCGTTGAAACCCGGCTGTTCACACCCGTTCACGAACCCGTCCCTATTGAAATAATTACGAAGGTTCGAGAGCAACGGAAACGGAAAACGAACGTTATATCGACCAGGCCTGCCAAACCGGCACTGTAAAGGAAGGGATTCAAGAAGCCCATCGTTGGTTCCCGTGGCGAAGCCGCCAGTCGTTGAGCAAGGCGACTATGCCTGCAGCAGTTGGAACAGCGGCACTGGTACCGCCCGATAAATCCCACCGGTTGAAGAAGTAGTCGAAAAACGCCCCCACCGCCTGATAGGATATATTGAGTCGGTAGAAAATAATCGACCGAGACGAAGTTTACCGACGCATGATATGTCGGGATACGCACGACCTTGGTGGTTGTACATACTTGATTGCAGAACTGTCTCGTCTGAATTCGCTGAGCCGTTAAGGTAAACCGATACAGCGGCATCTAGAAAGGCTGAGATTGTTCAGGTGCAAGTTTTCGGCTTTCGCACCTTGGTACGATGGCCGGTCAAAATAATAAGAGAATCCAGCCCCAGACGCAAAAGTAGCCGTTTGGGGAAATAATCCTTCAGTCTCTCCGACAGAGGTTACACTGCCGTGGATAATTAAAACACTGCAGTACAGATGCATGACAATATCGGCGCACTAAGGACACGATGCCGGAAAGGACGGGGAGAAAGGTTGTTGCATTATTTCCGGTATTCGCAATGCATGTCTGTTGAGGTGATTGAGAGTCAATTATGTGCAAGGGCAAGACATACCGGTAGATCATCGACGCCTAATCCCTGATCGCCAGTGCTGAACAGGACAGAAACACCTCTGTCCGAGGTGAGTTTGTGAGGAATACACTGAACGAGGTCACTTGCCTGGCTCCGAGCTTTGCAAAACCCTGGCACACCGCATTGGCGTAATCCTGAATTATTTGTGAGCACTCAGAGTTATTCATTGCTGACCACAACACACTTGCGGAACCTGATATTGAGAACTCTAATGAGCGTGATTTTGGCGTATAGACAAAGCTATCTCACAGTTTGCTCATCATCCCCATACGACGTCGTAATGACAGTCGGAGGCTCGTCGAGCCCCAGCAAATAATCGATAAAGCTAGTTACAGGATCTTGCTTCAGCAGCGAATCGTTCGCAGACGGATGTGACTCACTCGAGATAAGGTTCGTTAACACCAGGCAGTTCACCGTCTTGATTCTGATCCGGAATGTATGGGGGAACCGAACTTGTTGAATAATAAGTCATGGGAATGGGGTACGCGACCTGGATAGCTGCACATAGTTTTGTCAATTCCGATTCCGATCTGAAATTCAAAAGCACTGACCGAGCTGAGTATCAAGATTCCCCTCATCGCTGAAGGAAGTTGACAGTAAAAGGTCCTAAGCACGATGCGGGCAGTTACAGTATTATCATACAGAAGAGAGCGATAGGCTCACCCGTGATGTTTACGATATCCATCGTGTAGTTGGATCCGATGGACTCCGGTATGTAGTCGTTGAGATATAATTTGAGTGATTCACTGTCCCGCATCAGTGAAGAACCAATAATACAGCTAAAAACATACGGCCTCGCCCATATGTTGAGATAGCCAGCCCTGTAGATTGCAATGTGAGTTTGTTTAAGAAGGTCTCGTGACGGAGGACCCACACTCCAATACGATTACTGCCATCGACTATCGCGGGGGTGTAGTTTTCCAATGTTGTACAACCTCCGAACACAGGGCGGGTCGACGACAGACACACAGCTCGTGAAATCGCTCTGGTTGAGTGCCACTGGTCGTTTCTCAAGATGGGACGAAAGCAACGACTTCATCCCCAGAAAAGAATTTGCCCATGCCATGTCGGCAGAGGGATCAAAAAACTGCAGTTGTGGGATGTACCCATGCCACGTGGGGAACCAATCTTGGGGAAGGCTATAACTCAGGGTGCGAACAACACGGTTTCCGCTCTTGAGATGCTTCGAAAAACGCCGAAGCGTGTGGATAGCATTTCCTCGGCAGAAAAGACTGGTAGTACCGCGGTAACGGTTGTCCTTCGAAGCCGACCATTTCACGGAACTCGCGTTGTGCGTCGCAAGCCAGCCGTTCAACAAGGTCCAAGAGCATCGCTGGAAGGTTTTCGACAATGCATGCACCTGCTCCTTTGAGAGATGATTTCCGTATTCGGGATGAGATGGGTCGCTGATCTTCTGGAGCAAGGACTCGAGCCGAGAAAGCCTGGTTGGGCCAGACCAAACCGCAGATTCAAGCCACGACTCGGGGGTAGCTGAGCATGCTGGAGCTCTGCCCAGCCAGATGGAGCCTCGGGAAGTGATTCCTTCACCAGTGAAGTGGCAGAGGCAGCCAGGAATGCAGTGGAAAACGCTTGCACCAGAGGAGCGTCGGAGCCATTGCAAGGAGGGAGACAGCTTAAACGCCAGCGAGGAGGTTCCATCTTATACCACACTCGTACGGGAAAGAATCGCCGGAATCGACAAATATAACTGAGCATTTAGTCGATGACCGGCGGTGTCCGTCGGCGGACTAGGCATGGGAAACATTCCGGGGATTAATGCCTAGTAGCCGATGCATCTACATATCAATGATGCCACTACGATTGCCGGGGAGAGGTTACTAAATTTGTGGCATTGTTGGCACTCTCCTGCGCTCGCAGCTCACACATCGCGAACTGATCGCAGAAGGAAGTTAGGACTCTGGAATTAATGCTTGAAAGTTAGAATAACAAAACCCGATGTTGAATTTGAGCACGATGCATTCAGTGGTGGCGGTGTAGCTGCTGTCCCACGGTTCAAAAGAGAGTTTACATTTTTTGTAATAAACGAGCATCCAGCTTCGATCAATTCCCATGGCCCTCCAGACACCCTGGGACCGGCGAGGCGGCACGTAAACACATCCCGTTTCGCTCTCACCCCGACTCGACGCATTTTTTATGCAATGCAACCAAGTGTACTTTGATGAGCTATTAGTATTTAACCGATTGCCACGTCCACAGCCCTTACTTGCAGAACAACAGCTGCCCATAATCGATAGCCAACAATATAGCCGTAGCGCACATAGTTCCCGCCAAAGGAACGGTCCACCAATGGTTCATCTCTACACCGAACTCAGAGGAATGGTGATGGGTTCACTCATATACAGCAAGGGCAAAAGTTTCGTTAAATGTCAATCAGACCTGGAACCAGTACCGGTCCCAGGAATTTTCGTTAAGATTCCATCTGACTGCTCTGTATCTTAAAGACTCAATTGAACGGTGAACACTACTGTGACCAATCGAGAGCCGTGATGACACACTAATAAATTTGGACTCAGGTTCGCAACATATCAGTTCATCATAGTTCTCTCGACTTTTCGCCCTTCTCTCCACTGACATAGAGCTGTCGGTGCTAACACGGGCCGAAACTTCAGGAGATATCAAATCCCCAAAGATCCCTTGTAACCAAGAGCACTGCAATATATATACAGTTGAACCCCTCTTTAACCCATACCTCTATTAACCCATAACCCTCATAACTCATAGATTTTTCAGCCAAATTTCGGTGCTTTTGGCAGGGAAAACCCATAGGTCCGCAATACCCATAGTGTTTTGTGGAACGAAGGGCTATGGGTTAAAAGGGGTTCGACTGTATAAGATGTGGAAGCCGAAGTCACTGTTATATTGAAATTCTCCCCCGGCTTTCCACAATGCCAAAAAGCAGTGTGAAGCCGCATGCAGCTTTTGCGGCTGTTGCACAACCTGTCTAATAGATATCCGGTGGTAAGGATGTCACCGAAGAGTATAACTCGGAGGTCTTATTGCCATAGCCATTTTGAGCCAACTGCAAACCGCTGAGCGGGTTTAGAAAGTCGTCTAATCATTGACGTTGGCTACCATTAGTGGTAGTCCGAAAACATAAAGAAGAACCTGCGTGTGAGGTTGGCCGCTGAATGAGATTTACATCGACCGAACCTGTGAACATCGAAAGAAAGCTGAACATCACCTGCGCGATTTCATTTTTTTAGTAAACGTTACTGTTCAAGTTGGGCCCATTGATGTTGCCATGGAGTGAGAATTAAACCCAAGAAAGATATACGCCAACTTAACACGTCTATACAGTTCAGTCTTCAGTGGATAGCTGTAGCTTGACGGAATCATCATCTGCGGTACTTTGAGGTCCTTGGTGTCGTCAGAAACCCACAAAGCAGAATTCATCCTGTGCTAATAGCACGCGTATAAACCCAGACGCGTTTCTTCTTCCTAGCTCACGCTACCCCGGAAATAAACAGACGGATAAAAAAGTCGCTTTGTTGGTGTCATGGCTCGGGCTCGATTCGAACGAACCTTGGTATTTTTTTTTGGACATAGTTCGCAGATGTAAATCAATCCTACACTGAGATTTTCCAAGTGTTCTCCCGAGCATACAAGGTGTTTGGTTTCAGGCCAATGCGCGAGATCGGGAGAAAGAAAGTTTGATGTGGTGTCGTCCAGGAATTCGACTCTCTGAACTAATCGATTGGGCGAATAATAACTGACCGACGGCCTTATGGGAATTCACCCACAGATAAACCGAACAAAAAAAGGTCTTGAAGGAGTAGTGGCTCGCGCTCGATCCGAACGAGCAACAGTTATCTGGCAGAATATTATTGTGGCAGGACAAGCATTGAACCCCACCGAGCCTTTCAAATCAGCTGTGAGTTGATTGGCATGCCAGAAATGCGCAGCTGGGATTTGATCATCCGAAGCCAATTTAGGTGGTCATTTGGTCTATGTACTAGGCTCACAAACATAATGATTAATATACGACTGAACATTATACAACAATATTCTGCAGTGACGACTCACCAATACGGCACTCCGTGGCATCAGCCAACATCGAACTATGTCTGCTACGAGTGGTCCGCGTCGCTCGCCTTGTGTTTCGTGTGCAGCGAGCCGTCAGCACCACCATGTCTTGTCAAGTGTGACTCATTGCTGTCCATGTGCAGCGAACCGGTCATGTCTGTATGCTGCTGCTGGAACTGCACCACGCTCAACGGAATGGTATTCACGTCGTTGAGCGTAGGGAGCGACAGCTCCGGCACACGACGCCAGCCCAGCACTTTGTTGCGGTAGACGCGACACGCCATGACGCTCGTCAGAGTGACGTTCGGGAGGATGAGCAGTCCTCGTATGGCGGGGGGACGCTCGGGATGTATAGCAGCATTGCAGCAGGGATGTTGGCGAGGACCACGATCCTGCGGGGCCCGTAAGCAATCAGTTCCTCCTGTGGGATATGGAAGGCGACGCGGCGACGCACAGGTAATACATCTGCCCATCCATTAAGATCGCCCGCAAGAAAATAGTGGACATGACCGGTGCCTTGCCCTGCTTTCCGCCCTCCTGCTGCTCAGAGTGCGAGAGATTCGACATGATGCGATACGCGATTGCGAGAAAGGTGGCCGTGTCTTGGACAGTTAGGATGATTGCTGAAGAGCCAATGTATGAGCCGGCGCGCCCAATTATGCACACCGCGGGTCGCCTATCGCTAGCGCGCTCTCGCCGGTGGGAATCATATCGACGCGCCCACGGCCGCAAGCGACAGACACCCCAAGATGATGGTGACCAGGCGGTCGCCGCCGTATACTGCGTATCCACGATGGAAGAACAGAAAAGCCGACCCACAAACTGCGATGGGGAGGAAGCAGTTAAACGCAACCAGGGCCTTGTTGCAATCTTCGAAGGGGTATGCTATTCGGCAATGTTGTTAGTAGTCATCACAGCAGTGCATCGAGGCAACTACGCACACGCGAATATCGCAAATCCCAACACAAAAACCAACGCGCCAAGTCTGTGGCCTCCACATCAGTACCGTTTACAAGATTTCATTTGCTTTCTAACCTGGACATAACATACGCCACCGCGGTCGCGCTGGACTTGTGCTTGAAGAGCAGGGAGTATTCGCTCCGGATATTGTTCAGAATATCCCAGACGAATACCTAAGAGGCGCCATTCGTGAGGAAGGATGTCCGGGAAAACCGCAAGGAGCACAGTACCGCCGCCGAGCCAGCACAAACATACTGCGAGATCTCGATCTGCCTTTGGAGACCAGCGACATCCGCAGAGTCCCCCGAGGATTGGGGCATAACAGCGGTCGAATGGCCACGGAGGGGCAAAGCCGCTGCGCGAAAAAGTGGGCAGTACCCTGGGTTACCGGTCAGGAAACATGCAAGCGATCTTGATCGCCGTGATGTATATGTCGTCAGATTTCCGCGGCGCCCAGGGATTTCAGAATCACAACGGCCAGCCGCTGCCACGCTGGATAGTGAAACGGCCGCCAAGGTTAATCCATTGCTTTTCAGGCTCGAGGATTTATTCCGAGTATATTCGATACATCGGGCTGGTTTGTGGTGCAACTGTAACTGAGTAAACGTTACCCGCTGACCGAGTAGAGGACTGAGAATGGCAAGTCCGACTGCGAATTTCTTGCGATTGAAGACGAAGAACCTAGTATGGAGCGCATGCAAGACGAAAAGGAACGAATACCAAATTTCGAGATGCATGATAAACTAGTAGGATGTGTCATCGAATCTTAAATAGTCTCGATCTATGCGTCTCTTTCGATGAATCGTTTTGGGTGTTCAGCAATTGCAAGAACTACGAACTTGAAGTTGGAGAAAAGGAGTCATGTGATCCGAATGTGGCGTTGATGCGCTCACGACAGATCCAAACACTCCCTGGTCCGTGCGCCGCCCTCGCAGTATAAAGGTGAGCTGCAAACGTCCGAACAACTCATACTTACCTTGATGGCACAGGCCCCTTCACCTCCCTGGGTCTGTGGGCCGTGGGAACACTCCATAGCACGGCGACCCTGTCCATACAGAGTGCGCCTGCGGCTTGTTATGTGCTAGGTGCATGCACCGTCTCAATATTTTCCTGTTCCACCACGGCCACTCGGCTGGGTGGACCTTTTTTTCGATCCTCCGCTGGCCTAACCCTAACCCTAGTTAGCATCGAATAGATCGCTTTGACCGTGCGAGATTGCGAGTAGGAAGTCAGTCTAAGAGACTACTTTGTGATTCGATGGAAGATCCGTGAGTCAGATTGAGATTCTTGTACAATTGAGCAAGAAAAACATCTTCGCGGCCAGCCATTCCATCATTTCCATGGCTTGCCCTCGAATCGAACGAGTGACTTCCGCTGAAACATGTAACTAACATATATTGCGAATGTGGACCCACCCACCAAGCCTTCTTATCCGGCTCGTACTCTGTATTTGTGGGTATCTTTTTCACCAGTCGGAGAGCGCAAGTGAAAAATGGCTGGACAGGTTCACAACCGTAACCTTGCTCGAATTTGGAGTTGAAATTGAAGCTCGCTTCCGTCGAGACGATTATTGTCTGTAAAGAGACTCTGTATTTGCAAGATGCAGCAGTATAAACCAATGAAATCCTCAGTCCAAGAGCAGCAGATGGTCACATAATTCTCTGTGTATGAAATGCACGTCCCGAGAATCAAATTACAAGTCCGGGGCATTGCCATGGGCTCGCATGCCTGCGTCACCGTCCACTCCGATTCAGCAGGTGATGAGCGCAGTCGGCCGAGTCCACCCCCTCGGCAATGGGCAGCCGCTCTTCGCAGAAGAATATCTGGACGAAACTAAAAGATGTAACATAATACAAGATCTGAGAGAAGGGTCAACACTCACTTCTTTGGCGCCACCCCGGTAGAGGCATCGCCCATGATGCTCAGCTAGAGCGAGGAATCACGCATCCGCAGCGCCCCTTCCGTCCGTGTGTTCGTGATGTTCGGATTTCTCGCAAGCGAGTCGGCGAGGCCGCCTTCATGACCTGTCCCGCGGACGTTGCGTGGTAGTAGTCGACGCCCGAGTTTGCGTTCGCGAGCGCAGAGAAGACCATCTCGTTGAATTGGAGGTTGTCGCCCAGAAAAATGTTGTTCCGCGAAATACTGGCGTCGTGCTCGACCAGGTTGTGCCTGTTTCCAGTTATCCTAGCGGCACATTCTGCTACGAGCGGATTCCCGACTTACAGCTGCACGCATCGAGATTCAGGGTGGTCGGGTCGTTTCCGGAGAGAAGGCCGAATTTCGCGGCCTGGATAACCGTGTCTGGTCCGACGTTGAAACCTGCTGGGCACAAGTTTCAGAGCCGCCACACTGGTATAGAAATCAGCGTACCAATTGCTGCTCCGAGTATCTCTGGACGGAGATGTTTTTACCGCTCCGCGGTAGATAGCCATGATTCGCCAGGCTGGTGAATGTCAACGAGGGGGAGTACAAGTGAAAGAGAGTTCACGAATGTGTTGAGTCCGGGACACGGAGACCGGACGTCAGTGGCCGTAGGTGCAATCCACTCGTGATTATCCTGCGCAGACATCGTTTGCGGGAATGAGAGAGCGACCAGGAGACCCGAGAGGAGGGAGAGAGCCATTGTGCACTGCAGGGTTGTGGGGTGTTGAGCCAGATTTATAGATAATCAACACGAGTGTACATGATTCAAAGCAGTTCGGAGAGATTTCTGCGTCTGGATTTGACAAGACGCCGATCTTTTAGAAGTTTTTGACGCCCACAGCGAGCGGCCCGTAATATTGAGTGGAATTGGGCAGTGGAAAGTCAACTTTCTCATTTACCACACGGAGTCGAACGTGTTTGAGTGTGACTATGTAGTGCATGATTGAGGCCTTACCTTGATGTTCCATGGCCGAGGCAAGGTAAAGCCAGGTGAAACCCATCAACGATATCCTGAGAGGAACGGCCAGTAGTTGGGCGGACGGGACGGCAGAGCTCTTCCGCCTGATATTCATTGACTGTGCCCTCGAGTGGGCGCGGCTCTACTGAAAAGAAGCTCACGGCAATTGAATCCGACCAGATTGGGGTCCCCGATGTATATTCATTCCCAGACAGTCCCACAGTCTCACCGCTAGATTTTTCCTTGCGCGAATGGACGCGTGGGCCCGGATACACGGGACAGCCTCTAAGCCTTGAATATCGGGTGATATGCTGGCACGCCGGACGAAACACAACTTGAGGTAGGCAGTTTTGAACTCTTGCGCTTCCTGGGGTCCGAGGTCGACGGAAAGCGAACCAGAAGAATGCGGAAGAAGAGCAGCAGTGGCAGTGTACCCGGCACTGCCGGCACAGGAAAGGCACGGGACTTTCCGAAGTTCAACCTGAGTTTCAACCAAGTCTGTTTTGGAGACTTTGAGTACAACGCCAAGCCGCCCGTCATCGCTACTAATCGCCATAGGTGCTGGTATAAGACTCCACCATTGACTGGACTTTCGAGTCCAGCGCTCACAGGAACCTTTTCCATACATTCTAATACATTGGTGCTCAATTCGTGTTCATTAACAACTTCGGCCCCTTTAATGGGGCCAGTTAATTAAATTGGGTATAAACTCATTATGTTTACAACTCGTACAATGTAAACCACTCGCCCCGTTCCACGCACACTATCGATACAGTATTCAACTAAGAAGCGGACCAACTAAAACTGAATGAGCTCCCATTTGATATTCCATCCCAACCAAACGGTTGACGAGACGAAAAGAACAAACTCACGATAATCATACACCAGACGCCAACTTGAACTTCCCACCTCCACCCCCGTCCCAGCCACCGAAACGTGTCGCGCGAAGCGCCGCTCGCCGTCGGGTGATGATTCGATGCCCCATGTCTGTCGAATAACAAGTGATGAGTGAGCGCTGCTGGCGGAAGAATGGACGGAGGGACGAAAAAAAACCCACCTCGACCCAAGTCCGCTGTGTGGCAACATTGCTGCTGCAACCGCGATGAAACTGATACTGATACTCCAATACACCCATCTGCGTTTCCTGCGTCCAGCCGCCGCGAGGAGCGGCGGGAGGGCGCGCAGGTCGGGGCGGGTGTCGGTTGTTATGCGCCTGCAAAGACGGGCAAGAGTGGTGAGTAAGTGTGGTCGATTGATCGATGAGCACAGAAAGAAGCGGAACGGAAGAGAAATGCTGTCGAGCAGTGCAGAATGGGAGCGGAAAGGGAAGGAGGAAGAAGGGAGCGAGGGTAAGCGACCAACCCACCTCATCCGCCCAACGACCGGTCCAAACAATGCGTCTTCATGCGTGCGGTCCTGCCAGTCGAATACTCTCAAGTCGACAGCGACATTGCAGTCCTTCCCACCGGAATCCTGCGCACGAAAAGGAATCTCAGTCAGTCGAAAAGTCAACTTTCAAACCAAAATCGACTTGCAAAGAAAGGGAATGGGTAGACGTAGTCCATACATACCTGCTGCACCCACATCCTTTCCACGCCATCGATCTCGTCCTCATAGTGGTTGAACGACAACACTCCGCCCGCGACTGCGCGGCGCAGTGCGGGGTTGGCAATGCCTTGTTCTCGGAGCATGTCTTCGCAGGCGGCGACGTCGCTGAGGGTTTCTACATATATGCCCTACTGATCAGCGGGGGAAAGGAAAGAGTGAAGGATAAGAGAGAAGGGAGGAAGACGCACAAGAATAAACCTTCCGGTCAGGTTTCGGGGTGTAAAGCGCGCGGGGAGGGCCATGGTTGAATGCAGTAAGGTAAGAAGTTGGGTGTGAAGGGTGGCAGTACGGAATTCCCCCTTTTAAGTATTCGACGCTTGGGATCGAGGTTGACGCCATCGGAGAATGTGGGGTCCGACGGTAAGCACTGTTGCCTAAGCGGCGCAGACAAAGCCCAAGGTGCGGGCTGTGCAGAAGTACAACACTGCAGCCACCAGCAATCAGCACCGACGGCCGGACAACTTGAAGCTGATGGCGCCCGACGACAGGAGGTGCGGCCCGAAGCGCAGTCCGCAGAATTGGACCCCGGGCTGTGCTGCACAACACTGCAGCCATAATCAAACACAAGATTCTATCCAGCACGGCACTGAATCGAGACACGGAAGGCTACCGAGATTGCCGCGGCATAGCGCGGCCTGCCGTTTTGCGGGGCCGATGACTTCGGGGCTGCGGGGATTCGGAAGTCACTCCGTCGGAGATTCAAGTTCGAGTTTGAGGCAAATTAAACAGCGAGGGCCTTGGAATGCGGAAAGCGGAACAGCACGGCGGAATGAAACAGACCAGAGTCATCGGGGAAGTGCCCGGACAAGAGACGATTAGAGCCCTTTAAGTCCAGATTCCGACTTCCGACTGTCGGCGCGATGAAATGAAACAAATGAAACTGCACCCAACTGCAAACGTCCGGCAAGGACCCCAAAGAAGATCTAGATCACCACCAAGTCTTCCAAGCGGCAAGGAAGACAGTGCTGTGAGCTGTTGATGCGATGCCCGCTGCGGTCCGCAGCAACATGGCTCTATCTGAAGGTCGTCGATCTCCTGTACACTCGCTGATTGCGTTTGATACGAACCAGTGACAATTCTTCATAAGTCATACAAACGATGCGACAAGATAACTGCGGTGCTAGAACCGTGCACGGGTCTGTTGTGCGAGCCATAATCAGTCTAGTGGACAACATAACAAAAGAAAGAACGTCGTCCTCCTGCGAAGACATTGAGACGATATTTATCATACGGGTTAGGGGTCGCGTCAATATCCGAAAGCCTTCCTCCTGAGCGCAAGAAAACGCTTGCGGCGGACTTGGACGGATTGGGGTCGGAGGGGCGCGGCCAAGTGTCTCGCTGTCGGTGGCACCAGTGGCAGGGCCACTGAAATTACGAGTTTAAGAACTCGAGCTGAGTTGCTTGGGGGTTTGGATGATGCTTGCAGCCGAGGCGGAGGTGATCCCATGCTGCAGCAGTGCCGCAGCGAGTGCGTCGACACGGACGACGCCTACGTCGGGCCCTGAGCTCGTGGTAGAGTCGACAGCAGCACAGCCGCTGATACGAAGATAAGATAAGCGCGTGTCGCGTCTAAATTGAAAGGAGAAAGAGGAGATGGGATGGGGTATTATAAACACACAGACACGCAGACAATACACACTATTCATACATCTCTATCGCACCCGCCGTAGATCCCAGAAAAGCCCTCGTTGTCCTCGTCTTCGTCTTCGCGTCGTACCGCATGCCCTCCTGCTCCTGCGCCGTCTGCGGGGCCGGGCGCAGGATATATTAATGCCGATGCCATCGTCCTCGTCCTTGCTGCCGTTCTTCCGGTGAAGTATGTAGAATCAGAACCAGAATCAGAACCAATCCCCGTCCTTCTACTCCTCCCCCGGCGCCGCCGACCGCGAGCCCAGCGGCACGCTCCCGATGACGTTGTACGTCTTTGCGTGGCGCGAAATGGGCGGGGGGATGCGGTCCCTTGATGAGAGTTAGCTCATGGCGCGTTCCATAAGAGTAATGTAAGATCACGAGCGGAAAAGAACGCAAGTAGAGCAGAAGAAAAAGTAGGAGGGGGAAGAAACAACAGGGAAGCGAGAGGGAGGAAGAAGAGTAGGGTGGGGAGGGAATTAGAAACGACATATATGACGAGGCGGACAGCAGGGGGGGAGGAGGAGGAAGCAGCACGTCGCGTCCGCTGCGGCATAGACGGAGACCGTGGCGTACCCGCCACACGCAAGAGTGGCGACAACAAGCAGGCTCACATCCATCCCGCCATCGTCTCTCGCGCACGCCATCGTCCGCGTTGCCGCACTCGCACTAAACAAGCTCCACCTGCAGCCGCGGGCGGACGAGGAGAGGCGAAGGATCGGAGAGGACGCGAAGAGAGCAGAGGGCAGAGGAAGGGAGGAATGCGGGGAGTGGAGAGTGGAGAGTACACAGAAGGAAGGGGAGGGGGAGGCAAGGGTCCTCACGGGCAAGCCGCGGGCTCGGCCGTACCGGGCGGCAGAAGAGGCGCGCAAGCCGCGACGCGTTGTACCCTCCCTCCGTCATCGCATTAGCGGCGCCGCGCCATCAGCAGCGCACGTCCATCCGCGCGCTCAACGAACCAAACCACGCTCTCCAGTCAAGCGCGTACAATTCTCACGCAACGTGCCAGCCGCTCCCTCCCCCATCTTCACCTTCACCTTCACCTCCGCCCAGAAACGACTCCCCTCATTGCCCCATCGACAAAAAGAAAGAAAAAGCGCCACCCGCGGCCGCCGTCCCACAATCCAAGGAAACACTTAGAAAAGACGGACAACGCAGGGAAAAAAACCCGCCCCGCCCATCGTCCCGCAAACCGAAAACCCGAAAACTCGAAAAACCCCAAAAACGCGAGCGACTCACCCCTCCTCGCCGCCAAAATGGGTCCCCCGCTTCGGATCCGCGCGGCGCTTCTCGACCGCCTTCTTGACCTTGCGCTCGGGGCGCACGACGATGATGGGGACCGCGAGTGCGTGAGGCAGTACCTGTGGCGTAGGTCAGCGGTGTTTTTAAGCGTGAATATATAGCCAGTGACGGGTAGCCGTAGCCAAAACGGCATGAGATGGATGGGATACGAAGGGCAGCAAGAGACGGAGGAGCCCGAAAACACCCAAGCAAGGAGAAGTAGAGTAGGAAAGCGCGGCCACGAAATTGCACAAGACCGACTCAACTCACTTGCTCACGCTCCCGATCCCGCCCTTGCCCATCATGCCCATGGTGGCCATGCCCTGCCACGCGGCCTTCTTCCCGCGGGTGCCGACGACGCTGTCGGGGCGGTAGAGCGCGATGAGGCGGTCGAGCGTCGTGGTGATGCGCCGGGGATGAATTCGAGGATGAGGGAGAGCTGCGGGGGGTGTCGGTTAGCTCCGTTTTATAAGATAAGGGGGAGGGGGTTGGGATTAGAAGGCAGGCTGGGACGCTGCCGAAGGCGAAGGCAAGGCGGAGCGGCACATCGTGAACTGTACCGCGGAAACAGGGTGCAGACGGTCACCGGTGAGCGTGCGCGGTACCCCTTCATCCATCCATCGCATTGCGCAGCGTCCACCCAATCGATGTTCCGTGGCTGGGACAAGAGGCAAGGAAAAGACCGACCTTCCGCTCAGGATCATACTCGACGCTCTTCTCCTGTATCTCGCGCATCAGCGCCCGCGCCTCCTCCCGCACCGACTCGTGGCCTTTCTCTGTCCGTGCACAACGCAAATCAGCACCATCGCATGCGCGTGTATACAAGACAAGCTGCTCACCAAACACGTCCTCCTCTATCCCCTGCACACAATCAGCTCGTCCCCATCCTGCACCAGCGCCTCCAGCGACCAGTCCAGCGCCTCGCGGCCGCTCTCGTCCGGGCCGGCGGCACAGAGGAACACGCGCGTGCTGCGCGTGCGCGCGAACCCGCCGCTCTTGACGGCGAGCGTGAACGAGAACATGGACGCGACGGGGTTCTCGAAGTGTCGAAGGAGACCTTGGGGTGTAGCCCGCGGCGGCGAGGGGCGTGGGGGACAAGACGTTCGGGTGGAAAGGTGCG